>OX243822.1:11769126-11819575 GCA_945859605.1 Lumbricus rubellus | reverse complement strand
TTTTTTTTAAATTTAGTAATAATAAAAATAATAATAATAATAATAACAATAATAAGACGATTTATATAGTGCCATAGCTCAGCCGAGGCCGAAGGAAAGAGCGCTGTATGTCAGTGTAGTGAAAAATGGGTAGGACGTGCAATGGCGTCGCGCATTCTTTTCAAGACATGTCACCAAATGCAGACATTCACTTAGCTATTCCAAGTCTACTGAGGACGTCCTAGCTGCTTTTCTCAATTCAAAGCAACAAGCAAATGCTGCCAATGAAAATTTATTGACTGCTATTCTTCTCTTTGCTCTGGTTCAGTGTTTTGGGAGGCTGTATTTAATTGTCTTGGACGTTTAATTAGTTCACAACACTCAATCACTATATTTGCACCGTAACAACTAACTGGTCTAGTGCTTTGTTGACCGTAGTCATCCATTCGGTTCTTGGCCATCTTTTGTTTACAACACACCAGAAAGGTCTTCAAACAGTGAAAAGATGTAAGGGAATCTCCTACCAGAATACTGCCACGAATTTCAGAGGGAATTTTTACCCTCGAGGTACCCATTGCTTCAATGCACTGTTTCAATGCACTTATCATTGATCAGTTTCTTTTATCACATTTGTAGTTTTCAACTGTTCAAAAATTGTCTTGTGTACAATAATATTTTGGGAGCTGTAAAAAAGCCAAGTCGCAGAAAGAGCAAATGCATGCACAGAATGCAAATTTTCAGTTCCACTGCCAAGAAGGGACCCACAATCACATCACACGTAGATGATCTAACCACAAACAATGATCTGAATAATATCAGAGTATGGTTAAAATCGACATCCAATGCACGACCAGCTAAAGATTGTGCTAGTTAGTAATCTGTCTCAGGGCTGTTTTAAAGAAATTTTTAGAACTGCACAACTCTTTTCCTTTCCCATCCTCCATGGTAAATTACTTAAAATCGGAGGACAATGACCTTTTTGCAAGTTTTTACTGTACAGAAGTGCTTCTACAACTGCACATTTTGTGTACAACCGCACGTTAAAAAAGCCCTGATCTGTCTTGTTTCACCACGCTCTTAGTGTAGGCTATGTATACACTGCAGACTGCATGTGAAGACAGCAGCTGTAAACAGCACATTGAAACACGTAATGAATACATCAATCCGCAATGCATGGACATCCGGATAAAAAAAAGACGAGACGTGGAGAAAAATCCTGGAAAAACACGACGAAACACAATGCAGCGGCTGACACAATGGGGCGGCTAAGTGGCAGAGAAAAAACCCATCAATGGAGACCATGTAACGTCCATTTGCCTGCAGTCTCAGACAGCACAGCATGGAGCGTGCACGACCGCACGTACAACGGAACAAGCCAGCACACCATAATTGACAACACGCAGTATATAGCGTGCACGGATTGCAGTCCGTGTTCATTGCTATTATAGGACAAGGAATGGTCGGGCGCGCCCCACGCCACTGAGGCCCCCGCCGACGCCGCTCTGTCTGGTTGGTGACCGAGCAGCCTTATAAAAACAGAGCAATTAAGCAACTGACGGCACTGATCAGTCGCTGCTTGGATAGGGACGGGCCGCTAGGACATATCACTGGCCGAGCAAGGTGGCTGATGATGGGCCGAACACCCCCTCTCCTCGCCCAGCAGCAGCAGTAGTGGCTGAGCGGTGACATAGACGGCATCCAATTTGCGTGGGAAGATCACGTCTGTTCTTCGGTCACAAGTCCGTGTTGGCTCTTGGTCACTACCACCACGCCGACCACACTGCCTGTGAGTGGACTGCGAGTCTCTGCGTCCGTATTCTCACATACATCATTTAGATGGTACTTCTCTCTATCTTGCTTTTGCTGTCTTACTAGAATCATTGCCGCGTGGGGATCCTGAGCAAGTCCATCACTCTCAATTGCACTGCGCTTCGGCGTGAAACTCCGACGGAGTGTCCGCACCAGGTCTGTTTTAAAGGAATTTTTAGAACTGCACAACTCCTTTCCTTTCCCATCCTCCATGGTAAATTACTTGCAATCAAAGGACAATGACCTTTTTTGCTAGTTTTAGCTGTACAGAAGTGCTTCTACAACTGCACAAATCCATTTAGAACTGCAATTCTGTGTACAACTGCACGTTAAAAAAGCCCTGTACCTGGGAGTGCCTCTCAGTAGCAAGCTTGAAGGGGCGATAGAGGAAATGCGAGAAAAATAAATAAAAAATAAAAATAAGATATAAGAAGTCTTGAGATCAAATCAGATTCAAATTTTACACAACAAGCTGCAAATTATGCCACATACCAGTATGCATGCTTGCCTGACAATGAGTGAATGTGTGTTGCGTGTGTGTGTGTGTGTGTGTGTGTGTGCGTGTGTGTGTGTGTGCGTGTTTGGCTGTTATGTCTGACACGGCTATTTACCGAAAAAACATTCAGCTATTTATGGAAACATATTTAGACCAGCCTGAGTGAGTCTGTATGGCTGAATGTCTGTCTGTCTCTGTTCCCATTCAGCTCTTGGTGTTCCTGCATTGTTTTCCCCCATGTTCCCAGCCATGCCTACTCTTCATATTTCTGCTTCACCATCACTCGGCTCTATGAGACCTGCATGACTCTATACACTATACATGTCCCATATGGGAATATGGGTTCTATAATTATGGTTTAACATGGGTCGTGTATGGGCCCTCTTTTCAGTCTGAATATTGATTCATTACCTGATGTATCTAGTCCAGTTGAACAGGCTAACACAGAGAAACTCTTTAACAAGACTACTTCCAAATTCAAACTGTGCTATAATTAAGTCTCCTCGTACATACATGTGGTTCTGAACAGAGGCACTTTAAAATTTTTGCTCAAATCCTGTTCAATACAATACATATGTATGTATGAAAAAACGACGTGTTTTGGGAGCGAATAAAAACGAAAAAACGTTTTAAACAACTATACCTGCAATTGAATGTGCTATCATGGGATTTTTAAGATACATTTCCACGAATAATGGGTGGCCCTATTAGCGGGATTGTCCATCCCTTATGGGTCTCCCCTTCTTAACCAAATTATGTTAAAGTATTGTTCACTGCCATAACTGTATCATGTTTGTTTGTTGTTTTGGATCAGGCAAAAATAAATATATGGTAATATTAAAAAATATGTATATTGGCTACATACATGCATAATACATAAATACATACATACATACATACATACACACATACATACATACACACATACACACACACGCACAATCACACATACATACATACTCCATGGACAAGCTGCCATCCTGCCATCCGTCCTATTACGAGACCATCTCAGACACAACATTACGACACCAACACATCAAAGCATTTTGTCGACAGAGAGCAAACGCCCTGGAGGAGGTCGACGATCGACTGCGGCCCTCTCTCTATATCTCTTCCTCTCTCTCTCTCTCTCTGTCTGTCTGTCTCTGTCTGTCTGTCTCCCTCTCTCTCTCTCTGTCCGTCTCTGTCTGTCTGTCTATGTCTGTCTGTCTCTCTCTGTCTGTCTCTGTCTGTATGTCTCTGTCTGTATGTCTGTCTGTCTGTCTGTCTCTCTCTCTCGCCTGGCTAAGCCCGTCGTCTGAGACACGATTGATCAATCGATTGGCCACATCCACAAAGAAGGAAAGCACGCACGTTACGAACCGCTACCAAGATGAATCCTCGTCAAATGTTTCCTTAAATAGTCAACCACTGAGTACATACACTCTGCCAGTGCCAGTCCCGGATAAAGGAGGAGGGCGACACTAATCATCTTTGATACGGCAGGGGCATTAAATAGTAGGCTACTATAAGTAACTGTATGTATTCCAGAAGCAACTGTTACAAACCTTCCCCCCCCAAAAAAAAAATAATCAAACTCCACGGCCTAGCAGAAGGATAAAGTACTCGGACACAAAATAATAAAAATAATATAAAAATGATCTTTACTTTCAAAAAATTCGTTCTCACAAAACAGAGTATGATTACATGAAGCAATCTTTATTAACATCAATTTTAACAACAAACAGAACATACAGCCTGTAATGCAAGGGCGCTAATAGCAGCCTATTTACACATTTACACGCCTATTTAGGTCTATCCCACGTGGAGGGGGGCTGCGGGAATCGAACTCAAGTCCGTTGATCTCCATGCCAGTGTGTTCTCCAATGCGCTACCCCTCCACCCAAATTGACACTGCAAATATCCGTGAAGCAACTATGCAAACCCCCCCCCCATCAAACCTAAACTCCACGTCCTAGAAGAAGGATAAAGTATTCAGACACAAAGCGAATAAAAGCACAGATCTACGAAGACATACGCCGCACACAGCAATTCAGGTTTGAAAGCCGTCCTTCACAAGCTTAAGCTTATACATGTCTACAACGCATGGCTGCGTTTATATCTCAAAGGAACAAGATTCTAGGATTTGACAGGATTTGCTGCGCGGCTTTGGCTCACGATCGATCAATAACATGGTCATGTTTTGACAGAGCCGAACCAGTCACACTGTATATGTATATATATATATATATATACAATATTATATTTATAACTATAGTATATATAATTATATATGTATCTAAATTTATAATATATAACTACAATATATATATATATACATATATTTCGGAAGGAGTGTTATCCATCAGGGATAAGCTGAGTGAGATCTAATATAATCTAGCAGAGCATGTACTCATTGTACATATAAATATATTATATATATAATAAAATCTATATATATTATATACTTATAACTACAGTATCAAAATATGTATCAAAATATACAATATATAATTACAGTATATCTATATGTGTGTATATATATATATATTTATTATGTACAATACATGTTCTGGAAGATTATATTAGATTTCATTCGGCTTATCCCTGATGGATAACGCTCCTTCCGAACGGAATGACCTCGTGAATGGCTTCCGGTGGGACTTTCAGTTTCATATATTGCAGATGGATATAATAGCGAATTTAAGCTGTCTAGTGTCTCTAGGCAGAGAGCAGATGTTTTCGTTATGGAAAATGTCTTGGCAGACAATAATTATGAGCAGTGGTTGTCTGTCTCCTGTGTCCGAAATGAAGGAAAGGTCTCAGGAGCTAATCGCCTGCTTATGATGTGACAGTGTGCATGGTTAGTAATAAACGTATATGAAAATTGATGATGATAATAACGTTGATAATAATAACAATTGATAATAATAATAATAGTAATAATAATAATGATAACGTTTACAGCAACTGTTATCATGATGCCCCAGACCCCACTGTGCACTTATCATGTATCATTTCTGTGATCGGCCCAGTTGTCTGGAATGGGCTCCTACAAGAGTTACGTCTACTTTCTGGGGTTATTACCGAAATATTTTTTTTATTAAACTCAAAACTGTCCTTTTTTGCCATGCTAGAGTCGGGAGCGCTTCTGAGTAGTCCCCCTTGAAGAAGCGCTATATAAATTCTTGAATTGAGCAGATTCAACTCTATCAATCAGGAGAATTTATGTATCGCTTTGACCACGGTTTGCTCCCTCCTGTTTTCAAGGGATTCTTTAATCTTGCTTCTCAGATCCATTCTCATTCAACAAGAAACTCGTCAAATTACAGATGCATCTTTGCTCGCACAAATACCCGTCTTTTCTGTATTAGAGCCACTGGTCCTTCAATCTGGAATAAAATCCCTCAAGAAGTTAGGCAATCTCCATCACTATCATTGTTTAAGAAAAAGTTTCGCTCTCACCTTGTCAATAATGGCAACATTGTGTTATGATGTAACAATGTGTTGGTCCATGTAAGCCACACACACGCACACACACACACACACACACACACACACACACACACACACACACATGTCTTGCACTTGTTGACTCTTTAACTTTTTTTCTTCTTCTTATGTAGTTAAGAGTTTACATTGTCTGGTTTAGTTAAGATACCAGAAGTAGTTGTAATCATTCACTTCTTGTTAGTAGCAATTGTCGGCCGTTTCATCTTTTCGTTTCACATGTACGTAGGTGTCCCTATCAGCGGGGTCAGTGATCCCTTCAGGGCCCATCCTTGTGGCCATTCTAATTTGAAAATGTGATTTGTAACTGCAAAATTGTAAAAGATTGTTTGGTTACAAAATAAAATGATTTGATTTGAATGATTTGATTTGATTTGAATGAACGAATGAATGAATGTACTTAAAAGGCACTAAAAGCATTTATTACATAGTATTAATTATTACCAGGTACTATCATTATTGATTAATTAAATAATTATGTAAAACATGCACGATCACAGTGAGATGTGACTCTGAGACATGGATAATCAGCTGCCAGGAAAGATGAAGAACTTAGATATCTAAATGTTTTAAAGCCACAATGAAATAGTGAGTCTTCAGAGCTCTGCTATTTGAAGGAAGTGACTTTGAAAGAGTTGATTACATTACTTGGGGCAGAGGTATGCAATGCATGCGAGAGTCCATAACTGTTCCGTGACTCAGCTAAAAGACTCTACTTGATGATTGCAGGAAATGAGGAGGGATACAAGGAATGCCATGGATGTGTGCAGTAATGTCTTCTTTACCATCATAATCAAATTTTGTGAGCATAGGCGTAGGAGATGGAGGGGGTTAAGACGGAGCAAATGCCCCCCAAATTTCGGGTAGTTCTGATTTTTCTGGCAAGCAGACCCGAAAAATTAAAAAAAGTAAAGACATTTTTGAGCAAAAGTACCGGAAGACTAAAAAAAGGTCGTCATAATTTTGGCCGGATGACTTTAAAAAAATCGGCAGACTTTTTTCTGGCAAAAGTCTTATTTTTCCACCCCCACACCCCCCCCCCCCCCACTGCTGAAATGTCCCCTACGCCAGAGGTTCTCAACCGGTGTGTCGCGACACACTAGTGTGTCGCGAAGCGACCGTAGGTGTGTCGCGTAAAAGTGGTGTGTCGCTGGTGTGTCGCGAAGACTCACAGCATACAACCGTCGTTCTTGCATTACACTGACTTGTTCACTTTAGCCGTTTGGCAGGCGTAGGCTGTGAGAATATAGGCTATTCGATGGAATTCATTTATCTATTCCATTTGATCTCAATCTGGAGCAGCCACAACGTTTGCCTTATAAGCTCTCATGTACTCGCTATGTAGGCCTATGCCTGTAGACATGACACAGACTACAGTTACTGTAGGCCTATAAGACGTCAGCGAGCGCACCGAGAAAAATTTCACCCAATGCTGTAACCTTAAAAAATAGGCTAATGGGGAAAATTGTCATGAATAAACAAAAATTTTATGATTATAAAATTGATGAAGCGGAAAGGTTGTTTGCGTATTCAGAGCGTGACAATTTACCATATAAGGAAGGTGCACAAGGTCCAGGGACCCAGAAGTCTCAATGGCCCGTTTTTAAACTAAAGCAATTAGGCCTACTGTAGGCCTGCACTTTCCAGTTTCCGTTACAATTATTTGACGTTTTGAAGGGCGTTTAGTTTCGGTAGTGTTCAGCTACCTTTATTTCATGTTTTCTTGTTTTAACTTGAGCTATCAGAACTAGTGGTTTGGACTATGGCCAATTTATGCATTTTTTAAATCTAAAACTCATATAGGCCTACCGGTAACTCATAGGCCTATATGGCTATTTTCATTCGCCTTATAATAGGCCTACGTGTTGTACTCACAGAGCCTATGGATTATACCCCGCAGTCGATCGAGTCGTGGGCTACGATCGACTTGGTTCGGCCGACGATCGACTCGATCGACTTCGTCGACTCGCCGACCTTTTCACGACTCGATCGACTTGGCTCGGTCGACGATCGACTCGATCGACTTCGTCGACTCGCCGACCTTTTCACGACTCGATCGATTTGGCTCGGCCGACGATCGACTCGATCGACTTCGAGTCGACTTGACCTAGTTTTGTCTCTTGTTCACCCCTGCAGTTATATGATCTCAAAATGAAATCTGCGTGACGTCACACTAAGCCTAATTTCGTATTCTCAGTGAATTTATAGTAGATGTGCACTGTAATCGTAGTGACGTCACAATAGGCCTCGTTTAGATTATGTAAAATTAATTAGTTTTGTCACAAGTCTTTTCCCTCTTCTTCTCTACGTGTGACCTTCAGTCTCTTCGGAAGCTTCTTCGTATAAGTTCGTGGTAGCGTAGGCCTATCCCTAGATAACTGTTTCATTAGCTAAATGGCTAGGTTAAAGAATCTACAGTCTTTCACTGTTTTGTTAACCAACAACGACGACGTGTTTAACTCTTCTTATTATACTCCAAAATCCGATATAAAGTAAAACGATCAGCAACAACACAACAATGACTACACTTGCGTTATCATAACAACTACACGACTACTATCTTCATCAGTCTACTCTATCGCAACTCAACAACAACTCTTACAGCCTATCTCAACGGCTCTCAACACGCAACTCTCCTTCTTCACTTCCACTCCCTTCTTGTACAATTAACGTACGCTCGTCTAGACGTCACGTGCTGTCCAGACAATTACCTGTGCAGACGCCGCGCGGCAATTTGCACCTGGCCTACTTACGTCGCTGTACGACAATCGGCGTGCACTGATTAAATTAGCTGACATTACCTCCTTCCTTTCTTTTGAAGAGAGCTAATTAATCTTAAAAATTAGCGAACGTATAATGCTTAAACTAAATACAAACAATTCTTATACTAAATGCAATCACAAAATACCTTATACTACAATCTCGATAAGCAGTCTGCTACTACATTCAACTTTCCTTTCTTATAGTTCAACAGAATGTCAAAATTTTGCAATGATAAAGACCATCTGACTAACTTAGCAGACTTCGACATTGACTCAGTCAAATAAACTAAAGGATTATGATCAGTGAACACATTAATCTTGGAACCAATAATGATTTCTTTCAATTTGTTTAAAGCCCATATGATTGCATAGGCTTCCTTCTCAATCGTCGCCCATCTCCTCTGGGTATCTGTCAGCTTCTGGCTGATAAATGAAACGGGACGTTCTATCCCCTCATCGTCCACTTGTGACAGCACAGCCCCCACAGCAAAATCACTGCTATCACAGTACAAATTAAATGGTTTGCCAACCTCGAACATGTACAGAATAACATTCGATAAAACAATTTCTTTAAGAGAATCAAAAGATTTCTGGTGGTCCTGAGTCCAAATAATGTTCTCAGGTGTCTGCTTGCTAGTTAAATCTGTCAATGGTTTAGCAATCTCAGCAAAATTACAAATAAATTGTCTGTAGAAACCAAAGAATATCAATCAATTAGTTAGCAAATGTTAGGATTCTTCGGGTTCAGCACCACTTCGTGTTCTACCAATGTACATAATCCAGGTTTGTCCGAAATTCTGTCTGCATATCGGTTCAGTACATCCAGTAGCTGTTTCTGTTGCTCGCTCGTAAGATGTCCGATCTGTTCATAGTCCAATTGCAGCGATTTCTGTGTCGTCTCTGCATGGTCTTCTTTCAATGGTAGCTCTACCACTGATCCGAATTCGTCGTCCTCTTCCACGATGAGACCACACGATAATGTTCTTGCGATGAACTTCCTCATTTTGTTGGCATGGACGATTCGTCGGCCGTTTTCATTCATGTCCACCAGATACGAATACTTGGATCTTCTTTGTAGCACTGTACATGGACCATGCCATCGTGAGATCAATTTATTGGTTGACGTTGGATACAGGACGATGACGTTTTCTCCTGGTTCGAATTCTTTATCCTTGGCCCTCTTGTTGTATTGACTGGCGTATTGTTTTTGCTTTTCCTCTGCACAATTCTCAGCAAATATCAAAGCTTTCTCCATGTCTGCTCTTAAGTTCTTCAGGTACTTTGCTGGTTGTACTCCAATGTTTGGCGGTAGATTTATTTCTTTGGTCCAGCTTTCCTTTAAGATAGTTAATGGTCCTCTTGGCATTTTTCCATACACCAGCAGATATGGTGCCACTCCTGTCGTTGCGTTAGGAACTTCTCTCAATGCCCATACGGTAAACGGAATGATTTTATGCCACTGTCTTGGATTTTCCACAATGACATGATGTACCATCTTCTTGAACGTCTGGTTCCATCTCTCGACTAATCCGGCTGCCTCTGGATGCCCCGGTGAATCGAATCGTGGACAGCATCCCATCAATTTCAAAAATTCTCTTGTAAGACTGGCTGTAAAATTCGTGCCTCTGTCGCTGGTGATCACAGACGGCACCCCCACGTCAATGAAAAGCTTCATCAAAGCTTCGCACACAGCCTTAGCAGTCAATGACTTCAGCAAGAAGATTGTCGGCCATCTTGTACATGAATCCACTATGCACAAGCAATACTTATGCCCAGCTGCTGACTTCGGTTCTATTGGGCCTACCACGTCCATAGTCATCCGTCGGAATGGAACATCTTCCCTTGGAATTGGTGTAATCGGCACTCGATCCATCACCAAACTTCGTGCCTTCAGCTGACACTTCTCACAGGACTTACAAAATTTCACCACGTCTCGACGCATCTTTGGCCAGACAAAGGACAACTTGATTCTCTCTCGTGTCTTCTCTTCTCCCAAGTGTCCGCCAAATACTGACTCGTGAGCTAATTCCATTACTTGAATTCTTCTCTCTTTCGGTAACACCAACTGGTACACTAGCTGATCCAGCATTTGATGTTTCTTATACATCAATCCATTCACCACGCTAAACTCTGATCCTTTGTCTTCAGCGATCCTCCACCACGATTTCAGTGACTCGTCATTTCTCTGCTGCTCCTCGAATTTCTTCGCATCTTCCAGCTGTCTTTCATCGTTCGAATTCTCTGTGAACAAGTCCCTCATACTTGTCTCCAGTTCAGCGTCGCTTCCGGAATCTTCACTATCATTTCGTTCACATGCAGCCATCTCTTCTTCAGTTTCATTGTTCTCAGATGTTGTTCTTTCGTCATCTTGGATGCTGAGTTCATCTTCGCTTTCCGTGTCATCTTCTTGCGAACTTTCGTTTATCGTTTCATCTTCTCCGTCTTCGACTTCTGCTCTCCGACTTTGTGCTCTTGTAGTCACATTCGCTTGTAGCTCTCCTTGCAATATACTGATTGGTGGAACCTCTTTCAGTTCTGCAATTATCTCTGGATGTAGCAGGAACTTTTCTGGATTTTCTTTACACAGTTCTGCTGAAATGCTGGCACACACTAAAGTTAAATATGGCGCGATATTTATTGTCCTGTCCTCTGTAGCTGCTCCTTCGTTACGACCGCTCATCCGCACTTCGATTTTCACCAACTTAGCTGGAATCGGCTCTCCAGCTACACATTGCAAATGAACTCTGCCGATTTCTTCTACTGTCGTTCCTTTCAGTAGTTCCTCGTTGATTACTGGTATCTCGGTCCCCGAGTCAATCAACGCCTCGACTTGCACAGGCTGCCCATCAGTCCCACGTATCTCCACATTTACATGCTGCAACGATATCTTCTTTATGCGTTGACACTCCTCTTTACTTTTTGTTTCTCGACAACTTTCTGCAATGGAAGTAGTCTTTATCGCTTCTTTCAGTATGGTGAACTGCGGCGTACACTTCATCACTGACTTTACTTCTGTTTCTTGGTTGCATTGTTCTTCCCAACCAGGAGGTGCATTTATCACTTGTATCTGGTTTACTCGAAGATTTTCTGCACTTCTGCTAAAGTTCTTCCTCAGATTTGCCGCTCCTGGTGCTTGGCAATGTTTTATTAGGTGTTTATCAGAATTGCAATTGTGGCAACGCTTCTTGATAAAACTTCTTTGCTCCTTGTTCTCCCACTTGTTGTACGGCGTGTATGATGCATTACTTTCTGTTGGGCGTCCCAGCGGCGGAGTTCGATTGTAGGCTTGTCTGTCCCACGTTGACTGTTGTTTATCTTGCGACCACTGCTTTCCAGAATAATCATCTTTCTTTGCATCATTACTCTTGGCTTGGCTTCCGGTGTCTTTGCTATCCTTGTTCCACTTGGGTTGCTTTGGACTATTGTCCCATGCTTCAAATTTCGGTTTGTCTTGGAACATCACACCAATCCGATTGTTTACATGTATATCTGCGAGATCTGCAACATTACTAGCTTCCAAGCATTCTGTGCCCTCTTTTGCTAAGACAAACTGCAGTGGACCTGGTGGTAAACATTCTTTCAGCTTATCCGCCACTAACAAATCAAACAGCTTCTCGTAGTCTTTGTCCACTCGTCTACTTCGGACATAATAATTCAACAGGTTCTTCAGCCTAGCCGTGAACATCGTATACGTTTCTTCGGCTGTCTTCTTGGCATCTGCAAACCTTGACCTGTACTCACGAGCTGTTAACTTGAATTCCTTCAACAAGTGCTCTTTCACTGCATCGTATTTATCTAAATTCTCAAATGACAATCGATTCAATACCGTTCGCGCTCTCGGGGTCATCAATGGCAACAACAATTTCACCCAATATTGCTTTTCCACAGCGAAGCTATTGAATGCATTTTCAACTGTTTCAAAATATAATGGCACTTCCATCATATCATACGGCATCTTCGGTAACACATGCTTCATTGCGTCACCTATCTTCTTAATCTTGGACACCATTGTCTCACTTTCTTTGAGTCTAATCTGTTCTGACACTTCTCGGCTCTTACGATCATCTTCGTCTCTCTTCTTCAGTCGATCTTGATCTTCCATTCTCCGCAGTTCCTCTTGTTCAATCTTCTGCTGCAATAGTTCTAACTGCTTTCTGCGTTCTTCTTTTTCAATGGCCATTTCTTTAAGTTGAGCCTCCTTGATAGCAAGTTTCTTTTGTTCTAACTGCATCTGCTCTTCTCTTTCTGCTTTTTCCAAATTGTCTTTTCCGGCTTGAAATTCTTCCTGACGAATTTCTTCTGCTCTCTCCAGTTCTTGTAAACGCATCTTTTCTTTTTCTTCCTCGCGAGCCTTTTTGTCCTCAATCTGCTGCTTTCGTATTTCTTCATCGCTTTTTCTTGCTTTTTCGTACTCTATCATTAACTCCATTCTTCGTCGTTCTGCTTCGTCACGATCTATTTTCATTTGTTCTAACTGAAGCTGGAACTGCTGCTTCTGCATATCTATCTCTTGCTGTCGCAGCCTATCTGCTTTTTCTATCTCTTGTTGTCGCAGCCTATCTGCTTTTTCTGCTTTTTCTTTCTCCTCTTGTTTACGTTCTTTCTCTTCTTGGCACCGTCGCTCTTCTTTCTCCTTCTCTTCTTGGCGACGTTCTTTCTCTTCCTGTCTGCGCTGCTCTTCTTTCTCTTTTTCTTCTTGTTTACGCTCTTTCTCCTCTTGTTTACGCTGCTCCTCTTTCATTATCATGAATTGCAGCAACGCCTCCATAGACATCGGTGCCTCAGGCTTCTCCACTGGCTTCTCCGCAGCGCCTCCGACAGCACCTTCTTCTTCTTTCTTAGCCCAAACCTCGGCTAAATTTCTCATCAATTCTTCCCTCGACATTTGTTCAACTTCTTCTGCGTCTAGATCTGCTTCAATTAGCAGTTTTATCAGTCTATCAGTAGACATCTTCTTAATATTTGCTTGCTTTTTCTCCGTAAGTTTCTCCATCTTACTTCTTTACTTTACTGATGCTAGTCGATAAATTAGTAGACTACTCTTCAAATGTTTGCAATTGACTGACTTCAATTCTTTAAGCAAACTTCAATAGACAAGCAAGTTTTTTTACCTTGTAGTCGTTGTGTTGTCGTTTCTCACTGACGTACGAATGCTCGATGTATCGTTGCTTCTCCCGTGTGCTCGGCTCCTCGATAAATTCACAGCGTCCGTTCCTCCACAACGTCTGTTGATTGAATAGAATCCCTCCGTTCGTAACTACGATCGTTCTCCTGCAACTTGGATCGTTATCCTGCAACTTGGATCGTTATCCTGCAACTTGGATCGTTATCTCACCGCAACGACACCAAATGTCACAAGTCTTTTCCCTCTTCTTCTCTACGTGTGACCTTCAGTCTCTTCGGAAGCTTCTTCGTATAAGTTCGTGGTAGCGTAGGCCTATCCCTAGATAACTGTTTCATTAGCTAAATGGCTAGGTTAAAGAATCTACAGTCTTTCACTGTTTTGTTAACCAACAACGACGACGTGTTTAACTCTTCTTATTATACTCCAAAATCCGATATAAAGTAAAACGATCAGCAACAACACAACAATGACTACACTTGCGTTATCATAACAACTACACGACTACTATCTTCATCAGTCTACTCTATCGCAACTCAACAACAACTCTTACAGCCTATCTCAACGGCTCTCAACACGCAACTCTCCTTCTTCACTTCCACTCCCTTCTTGTACAATTAACGTACGCTCGTCTAGACGTCACGTGCTGTCCAGACAATTACCTGTGCAGACGCCGCGCGGCAATTTGCACCTGGCCTACTTACGTCGCTGTACGACAATCGGCGTGCACTGATTAAATTAGCTGACAAGTTTCAAAAATTATTACGGTTGATCTGCGTAATAATCGAAGTGACGTCACAATTCGTCTAGTTTATACTCTCAAAATGCTCTTCTTTAATAGTAGATATGTATAATAATTAAAGTGACGTCACAGTAGGCCTTGTTTATATTATCAAAATGCACTTCTATAATATTACATTTTGTATCATAATCGAAGTGACGTCACAATAGGCCTAGTTCTTTTAATTCTCGAGGTGAACCTGTAATAGGCCTATAATAGTAAAACAATTGCATCATAATCAGAGTGACGTCACAATAAGCATGGGTCTAGTTTTGTATTCTCAAAATTAATGAAATTGTATGATAGTAGATCTGTATCCTGATCGAAGTGACGTCATAAAAAGCCCCGTTTTATATTCTCAAAATTACCATCTACATATATTAATTTATACAGGCCTAAATGCATCCTGCTCATTCAGGAGCGGATCCAAGAGGGCAATCCGGCCATGCCCCCACTCCATTCGGACCCTCCTCCCATCAGTTTTCAAGAAGCTGTAAATCAACGCAACGGGAACAGGAAGGTGAGAGAGAAACTAGCACATGACTAAAAAAGTCATCAGATTTTAAGTAACTGGAGTTGCCACGAGTTTTTAGAAGTTTTTTGGGCGAAAAACTAAAAGAAGAATTTTTCCACGGAAGACCAACAAAAAATTTTGTCGGCTCAAGACCAAAAATTTTGACCCCCTTGTCAAATATTTCTGTATCCGCCTCTACTGGTTGAACTCAAATCGAAAACGTACGTCTATCAACTTTCACAGTTCCACAAACACGAAATCGTCAGCTGCCAAAAGGTTCATTAGCTGCACTCGTGTGGAAAAACTGAATTACGTCATTATATCATGTAGTTCACTTTGAGACTTCAAGAAATAGTAGGCCTAAGATAAATATTTTTAAGTGGAGTCCAGTCGACGGAGCAATGATCGACTCGACTTGCAAGTCAACGATTTTTCGATCGACTCGACCTGGCATGTCTCACGATCGACTCGACTCGCAAGTCGATCGAGTCGATCGAAAAAAACTCACGATCGACTCGACTTGCAAGTCGATGGAGTCGACGATTTTTCGATCGACTCGACTTGGCCATGTTACGATCGACTTGATCGATCGACTCGATCGACTGCGGGGTATACTATGGATCCTCATCAACTATAATCCACAGAATATCCAGAAGCAAAAATATCATTATATATTAGGCCTATAAGCCTAACTGTTTAGGACAGACAATTAATGAAGAGACCTAAAACGCCTTAGAATCGTAAATTTAGATCGGTAAAATTTTGAATGTTAGAATAATTAGAAAATAGAAAGCATGCATTCAGTGTCAATAATCATTCATTAAAATTTGTAGCAATTTCAGATATATTGGCTAAGCTGGCTTAGGTCTAATTTAATTTTTTAACGATATTCACATGACGATTGCATGGTGTGTCGCAAAATTTGGTTGCAAGTTTAGGTGTGTCGCGCGCGAAAAAAGGTTGAGAACCTCTGCCCTACGCCTATGTTTGTAAGAATCATTCAAGGTCATCCCCAGTAAAAGGAACAATATCGGTATGCAACATCTTAGTGACCCTTTGTATCATGTGGTGACTAAGTTACTCCTTATATCACGAGATGTCTTAGGTTCGAAATTATATATTGTAATGTATTCATTGGTACAGAAAGGATAATGTTTGAAGAAACACCTTTGTAAGCAACGGGCAGGTAATTCAACACATAATCTAGTCCGTCCAAATTAGATTACCCCTGATCCACAACTAGGTCTTAACCGCTAAACAACCAACTGAAACCTATACCATAAAACACTCCAGTCTCTTTACATGATGATCCCCTGGGACAAGATCGCAGTAGTTCGAAGATATTTATTTTATTTACTTTTATT
The DNA here is from genome assembly GCA_945859605.1 of Lumbricus rubellus. Classification (NCBI taxonomy): domain Eukaryota; kingdom Metazoa; phylum Annelida; class Clitellata; order Crassiclitellata; family Lumbricidae; genus Lumbricus; species Lumbricus rubellus. Next base: position 11,803,259 of record OX243822.1, on the reverse strand, counting down.
TCTTGCATTTGCTTCAGCGCCCCTTCAAGCTCTCTACTTAGACGCACTCCCGACTACAATGCGGACACAACATGTGTGGGGTGCAGTGGTGTAGTGGTGGCGTTGCTGCCTTGGAGCCGGAAGGCTCGACGTTCGAATCCACCCTCAAGCCACCACGTAGGGACCTTGGGCAAGTCCTTCACTCACAATTGCTCAGCGCTTCGGCGTGAAACTCCGATGCAGTGTTCGCTCTGCATTCGGGAGCGCCTCTGAGTAGAGAGAGAGCTTGAAGGGGCGCTATAACAAGTGCACATACATACAAACAGCATCGGAGTTCCACGCTGAAGTGCACAAACAATTGCAAGTGAACAAAGATGATCTACCGTTACATATGGAAGGTTTCTCTCTCAAACGATTTCCTCTGGGTTCGGCCATATCAACCACTAGTCCCCTTCATCAGTAATACTCTCATTGCACGCCATTCTAATCCGCTGTACCATCCTAGTTATGCTTTTTGCACAGCTATCGTCTCGACTGAAATTGTTTCGAGAGCCAAACAACCATGACGAAATAGAAATCGATGTGCACAGAGAAAGACCGAATTGGAAGTGATGCAGAAGAAGTGGAGGAGATGAATGAATGCCACTTCCAAAGCAGCAGCAGCAGCAGCAGCAGCAGCAGCAGCATTCTTGCTGATTGAAGACCCTATCTGTGAAGGAGGAGGAGTCTATCTCTCATCTGTTTGCCTGTCACTGTCTGTTTCAGTGTAAATCTCTGTGTGTCTATCTGACTGTTTTTCCTACAATCGTTTTCTGTTTGCTCACTCCTTCTGCCTCTCGTTGATGCTGTCTGCCGGATAGTCCAGCAGTGTAAGTATGTATGTATGTATGATTGTATGTATGTGCACTTGTTATGGCGTCCCATCAAGATTTATACTCAGAAGCGCTCCCAACTGTAGCACGAACACTGAATCGGAGTTTCATGCCGAAGTGCTGAGCTATTGCAAGTGAAGGACTTGCCCAAGGTACTACGAAGCGGCTTGAGGATTCAAACCTGCAACCCTCTGGCTGCAAGACAACGAACACACCCACTACACCACCGCGCCCCACAAGTAGATCTCTAAGTTATCACTTCTCTAAATTTAACTGAATTCTCTGGTCTGTCTGTGAGCTCATGATGCTCAATATTAATTATTATTATTATCTCATCTATTTATATTTTTTAACCCTAGGTACCTCACATCCCTTGGGTTCTCAAAAAAATTATTTGGAGACGTAGAAATGCATTCTGGGACGGCCATCATCATAATAGAATTTGAGAGTCGGTTCTTTTATAAACCTAGAACTGACTGGCATTGTTACTGTTACATGTAAGTACACCTATACATATTGTGACATCATATACTTACTTTCTCCAGTCTTCCAAGCACCGTCTGACTGAACGTCAGCAGTTGACTGTGCAACCGATGTGGCTGGATGATGGGACATGTTGGAATCATCTGTTGTGGATGGTTTTTTCGATTGATCCTCTTTTGATTCAGCTGCGTCTTTCTTCAGCTCAGAAACTGGTGGCATCGTGACATTGTCTGCATTCAACATATAATAACATAAGCCTATGTATGTATGTATGTATGTATGTATGTATGTATGTGCTATGCATGTATGTATGTATGTATGTATGTATGTATGTATGTATGTATGTATGTATGTATGTGTGTGTATGTATGTATGTATGTATGTATGTAAGTAAGTATGTATGTATGTATGTATGCGCACTTGTTATAGTGCCTCTTCAAGATTTCTATTCAGAAGCGATCCCTACTACAGCGCGGATACTGAATCAAGCAGACCATATCATGTCACTCAGGCACTCAGAAATCCTAATTTTAAAATCAACAATAATTCATTAGGCCTAAAAAAATGTTGTGTTTCTGGTAACAGAGCTAAAAAATTGGGTAGGTAGGTCGGAAAATATTTTTATTTTGGTAAAATATTTTTATGCAGTGACTATCCGAAAAAGTATACCCCACTAGTCTTTTTTGCACGCTGCAACAAAGTACATGTTCTAAGCAAGTATAAACTGCCTATTTCCCGACTGTCTGCACCTAAAACTGCTTTAGAAACAGTCCTACTAATTTCATTTTGTTGACGACTTTTCTGTTATGTCAATACAAATGTTTAAAAAAAATGTTTTAATTTTTTTTTTTAAACCCTTTTTTTTAATAAAAAAAATGTTTTTTAATAAAAAAATTTACAGAAATATTTGGGTCGCGGCCGTAAAAATGGGTCGGTCGGAAACACAAATTTTTTTACGCCTTACAGGCAATTTCAACAGAAAATGTCCATTTCAACAGAAAATGTCCATTTCAACAGAACCAACTCTCTTCACGGAAATGGCAATTTGATGCACCATCTCCAGAATATGTCATGAATGTGATACCAAGTGTTATCAAGTAACCATCTCGTGTTGCCAATATCCTCAGCAATACTTTCAACCACTCTTGATTTAAAACACCATGTCTGGAATTACAGAAGCAGTGGTGTATACATTACCAGTCAAGACCTTGACAACTGTCCCTCTGACATATTAAGACTGCATAAGGGTGTGAATGAAGAAAATGTATGCTGAGCTATAGGTATCAATCTAACACACCGAGATCTATGCAAAGCAAAAGATCTTTCTGATATAAATGAACAACTGTATCAACTTCAATCTACTGTTGTATTGTATTGCATTGTATCTGTAAATTTGTATAGTGCTTATCAGAGAATGACTATTCAGAGGTGCTCACAACCTCATCACTGCTACACTGTACAAAGCAATGTTGCAATAATTAAGAATAATCAATTAATATCAATATTAACTAATTATTACAGACTTTCAGATCTGACTTTTCAGATTAGAAACATCATTGATATTGCAAGCTATTTCACTATCATGAATACCATTCAAGCATTGCCGTCTCTGTCCCTTAACACCTTTAGCACCACAGAAACCTCAATATCTGCCAAATATCAGAATCAATAGCCAAACAGCAGCAGACTAAATGTACCCTTAGCCATCAGAAATCTATTACGAAAAGTGCTCCTACAGTTCAGAATAAATCTTCATATATCAAGTCGGTTGCCAAGCTGTTCTCCATTCTCCGTATAAATTCGACTGTCCTCATGCATCAAAGTGTATTGCCAAGGAGCTCCCCATTCGAATCCATCTTCATATATCAAAACCCAGTCCAATGAATAGATGCCGGATCTAAATATATCCACACAAGTCAAACCCCATCAGACCACAGTTTATCTATTTCTTGCATTTGCTATAGCACCCCTATAGGGCCTATACGTACATTCATTCATACATAAGTACATACATACAAGTCATACATACATACATACATACATACATACATACAATCATACATACCGGTACATACATACGTACATACAGACGTAGAATCGTCGTACATACGTACATGCATACATGCATGCATGCATACATACATGCATACATACATACATACATGCATACATACATACATACATACATACATACATACATACATACATACATACATACATACATACATACATACATACATACATACATACATACATACATGCATGCACATACATACATAAATACATATATACATACATACATACATACATACATATATACATACATACATATATACATACAGACATCTCCAATTAATTAGACCAGATCGCATTTCCTGGTACTGCACACCACACTGAAAAAAACTCACTTAACACTGTTAAGAAAGCACCGAATCCTCCGCGTCTCCATTCAGACGCAAGCGTCTGGACATCTACTCAAAAACCCTCGCAATACAATCCTTAACATCTCGTTCGAAGAAGCCTTATATTCGGACCGATCGATCATGATCCGGAAAGAACCACAGTTACCACGTACCAAACGCATATAATATCATAAGCTTCCGAACGACAAGATTTTCCCCAACCAATCAACTCCGGTCGGTCGGAAATTCGGAATAGCCTCATGCAAACGATCCAGGCGAATTCAATGGAGGTATGATGGGGGGGGGGGGTTATGGGAGGGGAGAGCGCGGCAGGTGATGCAACTTCAATGGAGGTATGGGGGGGTTAGGGGAGGGGGATAGCGCGGCAGGTGATGCAACGTGCAAGGCGATATAAAAAATCCAAGGATCGTTTCGGATCGGTCGGAGTGCATGTTCGATAGGCATGCGATCGAGTGATTTGGGCAATTTTGAGTTTACACTGGAGACTCGGACGATGAGTCTGCAGAAAGAAGAAGTTATTAAAATGTTGATGACGACGGCATGATATGCAACGACGACGGACGGTAGAATCATCTGCCAAATGATTTTCGTGCCAGAAACACTGAATAAGAAATGTTTTCTACTACAAGTGCAATCATTTGAAGACAGGCAAAAGAGTGGAAGGCAGGATGAGCACAGGCTGACAGAACGGTGTCTGTTTCAAGTCAATCAAGTGTTTTTAAACATCTTGGCTTCAACTCAAAGCAATGCTGCCAAACAGCACAAAAAAGCTTGCAAGTTTTCATTTGTAAAGATATTTAATCTTTGACCTCTAAAGTGTCTGTTGAGTTACATGCAATACCCGGCAAACTGTATGTAATGTAATCAATCAGCCAATCAATCAATCAATCAATCAATCTTTATTGGCCACCACACCATGATAGTAATACAAGCACACAGTTGAAAAATTCGTATGCAGGTTCTCAATAGGAAAGCCAAAGAAACATTATGGTTCTGAGAAACAGGGTTGCCCTATTTATATCAGTTATTAATCAATTATTACACAATGATGGTCACAATTTAATGTAGAGTAATGCAAATCTCCAAGAATTTCTCAGAGTCCGCAAAGCCACGTCAGGGAGACCACATCATTCACCAGTGCTGTACACCAGCTTATTCACCGGCACAAAAATAGATCAGATTATTCACCGGCACAAAAATAGATCAGCTTATTCACCGGCACAAAAATAGATCAGCTTATTCACCGGCACAAAAAAATCAGATTATTCACCGGCACAAAAATAGATCAGCTTATTCACCGGCGCTAAAGACCAGCTTATTGACTGGCGTTATAACCATGTGGGAGATGTGGAATTCCAATTCCGTAGCCAACAGGTTTTATGAAAATGGTGTTTTCTGGGGTAACTGTAATGGTGCAGAGAATTCTGAATCACGGTGTCGAAATAAATTTCGCACAACAACGACAAGTAAAAACATCCATAATGAACCACCAATCTACTTATGCCAACATAATAACCTACATCCATATATCAAGTTAATTATCTGTCTGTTTCTCTAGAGCATCATCAATCACTTCCCCTTTCACTTCTCATCAACATCTTTTTGAAATAGCCGCATTTACTCTCTGCTTTCTTAGCAGGAATCATTCTGCGAGTCGTAATTCATGTGGCACAATGCCCTCTAACACTGAATAGGTTACGAAAGACCAAATGAACATGACCAGTGTAGTGTAATCTACATGTTCCAACCAACCGGGCGTGCATCCGATAAAATCTTCCACTACAGCGGAGCAACGTCGAACCAGCGAGCACGGCCATCAAGTCCCAATTGCTCACGCATTCGCTCGCTCGTGAAGGCCATTAACGAACATACAACGACGCAAGACGAGTCACAAACATTGCCTACTCGTGGGACGTAACATTTCGACCGCCGGACCCGAACCAAAACTCAATAATGGATGCAGCAGAGGACCCAGAGGACATCCCGCGCAGGCAATCTCGTAAAGACCCGGAGTCGCTGTGCAGTGTTGTGCAATGCAGGCAAAAGCATTCCGCTAGCAGCAGCGGGTAATTTGCGGCAAGTTGCAATTCCGCTGCTTGCGAAATCAAGCCGGTCGGTCAGGGCTTATCTGAAGTAAGTGGCAGCCAGAGAAATCCACTTCGGCTTAGTCGGTTGGCGATGAACCAAGGCTGCGAAAGTAGAAACTGATTTGATGGCGCGCTCCGGATTTATATCGGAAAGCCGGAGAGTTCTTGAGGCACATAACAAACATCCAGATCTGTGGGTTTTTTTTGGGATAAATTGATGTGACTTGCTCGTGTCAAATCTACCCACACAGCAGCATAACATTTGATGGCATTTGAGATAATTATTGTCAAAGTAGACCTACAGGTGTGGTGCACCTGTTTACTAAGTTGTTTTAAATGTCAACTGGATCAAACAGGTATATAGAACATACAAGCAGAAAGATATACAAGCAGACAGGATATATACAGACAGACAGACATACAAGCAGACAAACACACAAACAGACAGACATAGAAACATGCAAACAGACAAACATAGAAGCAGACAGACACACATATACACAGACAGACATACAAGCAGACAGACACACAAACAGACAGACATACAAACATACAAACAAGTTTACATGCACACAATCTGATTTCATAAGCAACAATAATATTAGGACAATTGCTTAACTAATACCTAATTTCAATACACAGTATAAATGATGGAACTCTAATATATTAATTTCGTACAAAAATAAGAATATCACCAGAAACGCAATTATATCAATTCAAGCCCGCAAAAATCGAATTTTATGATCTATAATTATGTGAAGGCTGATGGAAGAAATACATTCCCAAAATGATTTTATGTGACCACTCTGTCCGTGCATATGAATTCCAACAAAATTGTTTCCCACGTGACCCATATATCTTCTATGTCCTTTTACCGCATATGCTAGACGATCATTTTGCTCGATAGTGGTTTAATTGTGTTAGGTAAGGGAACCTCTGATCAGTCTGATGAGCTCTCTTGAAGTGGAGCTATATGAATATGCAACTACCCTTACCATAAAAACATTCTATAGCTCCATTGTCATAATACACAATTTAAACATCCAGAACCAGCCAGAAACAATGGAAAGGTAAAAGACACGTAGAAAGAACTGTACTGAGAACAAAGACTGCATATATAAAGATCAGAGACACACTATGAACATTCTCCGATTTTAATGCTGTGCATGCACTTGGTTAGACCCAAAGGCAATGCAAAACATCTGGGGCATGCACTCATTCCATGTAGGACGGCACAACTATTAAACCTAAACTAGAGCCAATAGAAACACATTTAAATGATAAAAGACAAGTTAAGCTACGCTATCGTGTACCCTATGCAGTGTGAAAATTGTGGGGGGGGGGGGGGACGTGGTTGGACAATGGGGCTTTAAGAAGGTCTGGGGTTGAACCCACCCCTACAATTCTCACCCTAATGCCTGATGCTAGGCCATCGGTGGACACATCAGACGTGGGCAACAATCTGCTTATACCCTCCCTCTACTTGTCTGTGTTTGATGTGAGTCTCTCCATGTCTGTTTGCAAATGTCTGCACTCCAACATAAGAGTGGATTGTGGACTCAGACCTAGATGTTGAGAGTGCTCGGCAAGCTGCTAAGGCATGGAGTATTTTCACTCAAACACAGACAGACAGACAGACAGACACAGGGCATACTGAATCTTGACAATGGTTTCAGAGTCTGCTGCAATGGAGTCCACACATAATCAATCAATTATATACATGCAGGTGCAAACTACCGCAGATGCATTGATGCATTACAGGTACACCAGCCATTATTGAGATACTGCTATGCCAACCATGGTTGAGATCAGCATGCCACAAATATCATTGACAGACAGGTGACAAAATAAACAAACAACCGGATAATTAGTCATAGTTGGCATAAACAGGTACCTGGAAAATCATTTGATGGGGGTATTTTAAATAATTAATAGTATTTAAAACGCTACTTTGCACACTATTATAATATAGGCCAACAACGGAAATGGCAGTAATCATACGCATACTTTTACCTAAAATTATTATTATTATTATTATTATTATTATTATTATTAAATAAATAATTTATAATGCGCGCAAGGTCACACCGAAATGTGAATCTGAGGCGCGGATAGTCAGCCGCCAGAGGAAGATGCAGTCAGAGATCCATGTGCCTAAAAGCCAAGGAGAAGAAGTGAGTTTTAAGGTGCTTTTTGAAGAAAGGAAGTGAAATTGAGCTTCTGTGAGTATTTTGTACTTTAAACTATAATCCTAAATACCGTAATTTATCTTTAATGACAAACTAACAAAGTAGCATGTCATACCCCATGCACTAGGCTTGGGCTGGGTCATTCACATGCTGGCCAACAGGTTGTATAGGACAGCTGGCCCTATGCACTAGGTCTACAGCAGATAAACAAACAGCCATATTGGAGTTAGAGCACACTGGATCACACAGATGACCTTGTGAGAAACTGACTGTATTGGCATGCTCACTCACCCTGGAAGGGAAGTCACACGAAATGAGGTTTTTGCCAAGCACGGTATGAATGTCCATTCAAAGTTTCGATCTCAACTTAATACAACTTGATTTTTTTGGATGATGAACTTTCGCCCATGGTATTTTTCTTAGAATTTAAAATACCTTCCAAATAAGTATTCCTGCTTGTAGTTACAATACTTGTGTGTATTTCTGCATGCACTTAAATATTTTTCGATCAAGTGTTCATACTAGTACACAAAATACTTTTAAAACATTATCCCCATCACTGTACCTGAGTACCCACTTTCATCCTATATTCTCAGGCAGACCTGTCACATCACATTCATACACAATATATAAAATCAGGTTTCTAACACCGAGTACCGGTACCTTTAAACACTCTTTCAAAACTATTGCAAACTCAGCTCATAACAGACAAACAGATGCCAGACTGCTGACAATGCATACCGTTCAGTGAAGAGAAATCACGCCCGATTTGCACTTTGTATTAATGCATACAACCAAGCAATCATCCTCGAAGCAATAAATCACTCGAAAGTTCTTAGAAAAATCACTTATAAAACAAGCCTAACAAGCACAAGGAGCAAACGCCCAGCCTAAGTTCCAACCCGAGTGTGGCATCACTTATGTGAGACCCTCATTAGCAACACATTTCACGGACGGCAGAGAGCCCTAAAAACACCGCTTCGAGTTATCGATTTCGCAAATATTACGCCATGGCCAGAACCCGAACGAGATGCGTCCAGACTTTATGTTCTGCATCCACAAAGTCTGTCATATCTGGACATTCGCTTGCTTCTGCAGTCTACTACCAGAAATGCATCTATAGCGGCTTCCAAAGATGAAGCACGGCTGGTGATTTTGCATAATGGGCCGTAAAAATTGCCTATTATTTTCGCGATAAGCTGCCCGACCATTGCTGCATAAATCTGCAAGCAATTTTGTAGCTTCGTACATACACTCCCAAAACTGAAATGATTTTGCCAACTGCCAAACAAGGTTGGAGGCCATCCATTTCTCCAGCTATCCAAAAGTCATTTTACATAATTTCAGACCTGTAATATCTATGTGTGGGGCACGGTGGTGTAGTCTGTAGTGGGTATGTTCGTCGCCTTGCAGCCGAAAATTTAGGCAACTGCCTCCTCTTGCCTTCATGTAGCTATGCTTAGATGACTTCCTTACAAGCAAGTCGAAAATTGGCAGTGAGAAAAGAGACTACAAATATTAATAATTAATTATAATATTATGTATAGTCAGTATAAAGCTCAAGAGTGCAAAATATCACGTCAGTACAACAGTGTAACTGTAAATCATAGTTTATATCAGTTATTGCTGGACATGAATGTACTTACTTATTTATTAATTAATTATTAATTAATCGCATGCTTAACAGTGATTTACTTTTTAAACTTGCTAACATCTGCTGTGAATGCCAGGAGGTAGAAACATGCCTCCAAGTAGTTTTCACGGTATTCTTGGAGAATTCCCATAGAAAAGTCTTCCGGAAAAGCAATATAGCAGAAAGCCGCAGTATGCTGACCTCTAAATCACTGTTGGCGTTTGTGAGGCATGAAAAATTCATGAGACTTTAATGGATTGATGGGCATAGCAGAAGCAACTGATCCATCAGTGAATTAAATTACACGCTGAATAATGCAGTGCGAAGTATTCCAGCAGAAAAGAAGTGTTACGGGCCGAGCCCTTCACATGTAATTGCAGAGAACTTTTCTCAACAGTCTTTGTGGCATAATTGCTAGGAGGCAGCCCGAGAGCAATTATTTATAGAGTGGCAACAACACACTTCACGACGATCTGAAATGAACGACATTTTGTGGCGGAAGTCACGTTAATTTGTGCAAATGGATGAAAGATCTTGTGTTCTTTAAAATTTATATGTGCTATTCTACACTCTCGTTTTTTCTCGCTAATGAATCCCTTGAAAGCAGATTCAAATCAGCATTAGTGAGTGCATTTGTTCTAGAGCCAGCAGTCTGTGATTTAAAGAAATACCACTTTGTGATATCCAGAGCTCTGGACATGAACAAAGGCCTGTCAATAGAGGCAGAATGGGACTTAGGGATACAAGGCAAGCCCCAGAGCATTTAACAGATCATGAGTTCTAGCGAATGTTTTCAAATTTGCACAATCGGCTCATTTTAAAGTCAAACCCACATCAATCATCAATTCATCATCAAGAACAACAATAAAACACAGTAACAGTAGCCACTGTTCAAATTGTTCAATAAAACACCGTTCTGAAATTCATTCATTCATTCATTTAAGAATTTATATAGTGCTTCTTCACGGGGCACTACTCAGAAGCGCTCCCGACTCTAGCACGGCAAAAAAAACAGTTTTGAGTTTAATAAAAAAAATGCTTCAGTAATAACCCCAGAAAAATTGTTCAAATGTATCCTCTCTTGAGATTTTTATTCCACACTAGACTCACTGATTTGGTGAGAAGGAACCTCTCCAGGTTCAACTGATGTTTCTTCTCCACTACTCTGCACAATCTGGATATAATCTTGAACCATGAATTTTGTTCAATGCATCTGTACAATGCATGCTGAAAGTGCGTCTACCATCCATGTCAGATTTGCGTTATGTATAATTGTATAAACGCCACTTTTTGACTATTAAAGTGGCCACAACCCGTACATGTGCATTCGTCCATGTGCGCCACAGATTACCACAACAATGACATTTATGCAAACCTCAACTCTTTCATGCATGAAACAGGTATGTATATACGTTCTGTTCCTAACACGGGAGTGAGGGGAACTTGTTTGTGACCAACAGCACACTTTTATTTGTCCAGATATAAAACATTTTATGTGCATAAGACTGCAAATTGCAATGGCCAGTGGTCAGTGGTCACCTATGCAAAAATCCACCACGCTTAAGATCTTAATGACTATGCACATTGTCCGAATTGTCCCCAAAGGCAGATGACTTAACGAGAAAAAGTTTTTGACAACAATGTTCTAGGATTCCTAATTTCACGCAAACCAAAGTATGGCTATGCAGTTGGATAAATAAAGAATAGACTTAAGTACTTACTTCATAATACATTGCAGACTATTATCCTCCATTGTATCTACCTTGAAGAGTTTTACATCTTGGTCTCATCCTTCCATCATTGCAGTGGCATTCAAGCATCAGATAATTACTTTTCCCTATAATGACTCACAAAAACTTGTCTGTGCCAATATGCAATGGATCTGAATGCCAAAGAACAGAGTTGAAGGGCAATTGCATTACTAATCCTCCACCATGCTCCCCACAGTTATATATCTTTCACCATGCTCCTCACAGTAATCTATATTAATAAAGAGAAGATTCTGTGTGTGTGTGTGTGTGTGTGTGTGTGTGTGTTTGACCGGAATGCATTTCAACAGTTTTTGACCTTTTCACTCCAAACCTTCACTAATCTGTTCGTATCCGCGTCGGACACCCAGTGGAGAGATTGGCGATTCTCTACAACCATGAGGGCCAAGATAGAGGGCGAAACCCCCAAATTTTTTTCACTAAAACGCAGCTATTGATTTCAAACTTTGCACCTAGACAGAGGGCCATCGGAACCACCCAGTGGAGTGGTTGGCGAATCTCCCCCACCATGGGGGCCACGGTGGGGGCGAAAACTCTAAGTTCATTAAACACCTTTTTAAACGCTTGCATTTCCATTATATAAACGCAGGTGATGTAAATGATTTTTTAATCCGCTTTGCTGTAAAGTCCAACTATAATAATTATAGTCAATTTAAACGTAGGCCTACCGGTGGAGGTCAGAGTTAGTGGTGGCGTGTTGTGGGGTTGGGGTGGAAAGAGGGCCGTGGAGGGGGGGATGGAATTTTTTCAGAAACCCAAATTTCATGGGTGGCGTACCGCTGGAGAGGTCAGAGTGGGGTGGGGTGTTGTCGGGTGGGTGAGTTTGGGTTGGGTGGGGGGGGGGGGGTGGGGGGGGAGGAAAATTTTTCCCGAAAACCAAAATTTCACCGATGGCGCACCATTTGAGGTTGGAGTGTTGTGGGGCTTTTGGGCGTGGATGGGGTGGGGGTTGGTGGAGGGTGTGGGTGGGGTGGGAACTGGCTTGGGCTCGGGGTTCGGGTGGTGGGGTGGAGGGTAGGGGTGAGAGTAAGGTGTGGTGGAGGTGGTAGGTGGGGGTGGAGGGGGTTGGATGGGGCGGGTGAACGGGGGTGGGGTGGACGGGGTGGGGTGGACGGGGTAGGGTGGGGGACTTGGGGTGGAGGTGTGGTGAGGGATGGAGGTGTGAAGCGTGGGCGGGTGGGTGGAGGAGTGGGGTGTACGTGGTGGGGGTGAGGGGGTTGGGGGTGGAGGTGGGGCGTGGTGATGATGGAATGGAGGTGGCGTAGAGGGGTGAAGCAGGGGCGGATGTAGGGGGTGGGATGTATGGTGTGGGTGGGGTTTGGGGTGGAGGTGTGGTGTGGTTGGGTTGTGGACGGAGCGGGTCGAATCCTAAATTTCCCGGGCAACGCCGGATACCCCAGCTAGTATACAATACACATGTAGAATATAGATGATGAAAGCTACAGCAGCATCTAAATTATTCTTTCGCATCAAACTAATAATGCAACGGTATCCAATTTGCGTCAAAACAACTCTTATGGACGCATATTGTTCTACATAGTTACTGTACTGTTCTACATATAGGATATACATGTAGGATGCACAAACATAATATACTATATTACAGTGTCAACTCTCAAATGACATTTGATTATTTGGGGCTGCTTGGGCACATTACTAAAATGCTAGCAGACTCAGACTCCAGACAGGCATTGCCGCACAGGCTTCTCTTTCTTGGAAACGCCCTAGATGAAGACCTAGAACTACTTGGCTTGGATGATAGATGAAGACTTGACAGGGCTGGGTATACATAGATCTGGCCAGGGCCATTTCTGTAGTTGAGGATCGGATCATGTGGAGAAATTCAGTCAACTCATTGTGCGACGCTCCCATTGGTGGAGTAGGCAACGAATGATGATGATGAATATCAACACACATGTTACCACAGAATTGGTAAAATAAAAAAGAACATAGGAGCTACGTGAATCCTATGTAATTGTGCGCGTATTCATAGCTTTCTATAACTGTATCAGTCAACTTCATTATATTCTTTAAACAGCACTCTAGCTAGTTAATAAAATAGCAATATTGATATCATAATCGCATCGCATCATATCGCTCATCAACATCGTGGTCATCATCATCATAGGGTATAGTTTCAGTGTACTAACAACCTAATCTGTCAGGGACCTGCTCAATCATGTTAATATGCTTCATGGAACATTATTAGTCCTAAACTAGATTGATCCATTGTAAAGTAAGTATGAATATTCTTTATTAGACTACCTGTAAACGCACACTTAGCTTACAGAAGAAGTAAATAATATAAACATTAATCATCTTCGTTTAATTGAGACAAATCAGGGTGACACACCGCACCCAGTTACATGTCAATGCATTTTAAAAATAAACAACAAAAGTAATGTGAGAATAACAATGTCATAAATGGGCGACAAAGAGAACCCTCGGAATAAAGTTTCTAACATCTTTAACTGGTAGAACAAAAGGATGCGGTCAAGGGCGTAAGTTATGGGTGGTTTTTGCTAGAGGTGGAAATAGGTTCCTCAGGACATGATTGACATTTAGCATTACATTACGATTTACGAAGCAGTCCAGCATCAGCTCCGTATCATCAGCATCAGATCCGATCATTAAACAACCATGCAGTAATAGGTCTATAACATTTCCCCTAATAAAATTTCTCTTGGCAAAGACATCAACTTTGGGTAGGGTAGCCTAAGATCGTGTGGCAAGGAAGGCGTGCAAACTGACTGTCGGCCTACATTAGCGTGTGCGGTCTAGAAGCTCGCAATAAAATCATCCTCAGACAAGACACAAGGTTACGTAAGGACAAATCACAAAGAACACGCATTAAACATCACTGCTGCCTGTAATTATCGGGTCCATCTATGGCATAAAAAAATTATGCCAATCAAACCCAGAATAAGATAATCGCAGAAATAGTCTACAGCACGCGAGCAATGGGTCTCGACCCCAAACATCTGCAATTCGGGCAATTTAATCAACTTGAAGGCAGGTAACACCATATTCACACCATGTTCATAAGCCTAATAATGGTATATTTTAAACAATATTTTAAAAGCTATGTCCTAGCACTTGGCATTACATCAAAAGGTAAACGTGGACATTAGCGTCGTAAATTATTTTCACGCTTTTCACGACACAAAAAGCGCCGTAAATTATTCATAATGATTTGCAATGGTCTAACTCATCTAACAGCAGACATAAAATTTGGTAAGGATACGAATATTGACAGAAAATATGCTTTAAAAATGTCACATTTCCCATGCGAAATCTCCGTTCCAATCGCCATTGAACCCAACATCTGACCGGAAGTTGGGGTACGCGCCCAAACCATAGACGTATATGCGACTATAAATAACGTGAACGTCAAAACTTCGGTCCTAAGTTCAAAATGATAAATGGAAGCTGGATGAAAGTATTTCAAGATCTGAAATAGAAGCCGGATTAATGAAAAAACGCTTAAGTAATGGAAGCTGGATGAGGATATTTTTATATCTGAAATAGAAGCTGGATTGACGAAAATAACGGGAGAGAAATAGAAGCTGGATTAATAAAAATATTCTAGCTTAAATTGGAGCTGGATTGATTAAAAATAACTATTATTGAAACAGGAGTTGGATTCATGATACAACTGATGCAATTGAAAAAGCTGAACTTTTACTTACTTATTTATTTTTGCGTGCTGTCTTATTGCACACTTGCCGCACGCAACTTCCGGAGAGGGTCATAATTGAATAACAACTTCGATTGGCGGTTTGTTATGACTAAATATTACAATTTTTCAATTGATTTCCTTCTTTTAAACAAATTCTAAGTATAATAATACATCACTTAGGCAATAGCACGTTGGTATAAATATTTTAATACTCTTTTTGTGCCATTATATGCATGAAAATAATTTACGACGCTAATGTCCACGTTTACCCATTACCCATCAAAACGTCTTACACGATTTCTATTCCATTTAACAACAACGGTGCCATACGCTCAGCTCAGTGCGCTCGAAAAAAGGAAGCACCATGACAACGCAAAATGACTTCTCCCAGGAAATGTCTTGTTTTCTCGTTCAAAATGACTCAATCTATTCCTGGCGTAACGCCACTGGTCAGACCAATATCATCGTGACAAGAAATAACTATAAAACTGGAGGAAAGCCGATATTTACCGATTTTGTTCGCAGAATCGTGGTCGTCGCCAGCAACCAATTCTGGACGAAGGCGACGGAGAGTCGCATCCGCCATCTTGGATCAGACGATCAGTGGCGTCTCCCTCTGGCGGCTGCAAGACAAATGCAGTCGCCAGACAGCGCGTGCGACGCATGCAGCTGCAGTCTAGCTTCGTGCGCGCCGCCGGGTGCATTACAGCGGCGCAAAACGGACCCATAGATCCATGCAGTGTAGGATAATAATGCGGATTTTCATATTAATTATTAATCGCTATACGGTTTTAGATCGGACTAGG
Source organism: Lumbricus rubellus (assembly GCA_945859605.1). NCBI lineage: Eukaryota > Metazoa > Annelida > Clitellata > Crassiclitellata > Lumbricidae > Lumbricus > Lumbricus rubellus. The sequence goes on along the minus strand of OX243822.1, from coordinate 11,787,339 downwards.
ACTAATTCGTTTTCATCGTCTATTGCAGCTAAGACATATTAAGCCAGATTAGTTTCAAAGCTGGCAAGAATACCGCGATCAATGTTCAGAAGCTGTGAAACTAAGCCTTCAATAATTGTAGAAAATTTATTACCGTACTATCGGTGTAAACGGGCTTTGACGCCACAGTGGGTCGTAAAAATTGCTGGTTACAATCCCAAAATAGAAGTAAAGCAATCAGCAACCACGACTAGGTTAATAAAACTCGGTAAATATCGACAATTTCGCAGCTTTATTGGTGTCTGTAGGTTCACAGTGGTCCGTGTGACTAGATTACGATTGGCTATAGGCCTAGGCCTAAGGCCTAATAAAGGCGACGTTATGGACCTAATAGTTTGGCTAAATGGTTCGCCATAAAGGCTAGACAGATTCTTAAATTTCTAACAAGAATTCGGCTAAAATAGGCCTATAATTTTTACAGGCATTTTTGTGATGAGCTATAGGCCTACATAGACCTACATAGGCCTACAGTACTAGACAAGGCCGTAGCCAGGATTTTTTTCGGGGGGTGTTTTCAGTGGCGGCGCCAGGGTTTCAGTTTCCATTTTTATCGGCAAAATTTCTGACGACTTTTTTTAGTCATCCGGTCGAAATCTTCTATTTTCGCCGTCAAATTTTCTGACGACCCTTTTCTAGTTATCAAAATCTTGAATTTTCGCGCCGTCAAATTTTCTGACGACCTTTTTTTAGTCATCAACTTCAATTTTTTAGATCGTAATTTAATCTATTTCATTTAGGGGGGGGGGCTGTTTTCATGGCTTTGTTTCATGGTTTTTCGCATCACGAACTAAAAATGCAATACTTTTTTCTGCATTTTTCATTTCGGGGGTGTTCAAACACCCAAAACACCCCCTGTCTACGGCCTTGGTACTAGACTATCATCCGACATTTAGGCTATATAGGCCAAGCCATCCAATGAGTCAGTATTTGCCAAGCAGGCAAGTTTCGTTGCTATTTATTTGGTGGCTGGAGCCGCTGGATGCATGTGTGTGGCCAGTGTGAGAATTGTGGATAAATAACTGGGGGGAGGGCGTAAGTTGGACTATAGGCCCTAATCCACTTGGAATTGGGGTGTGAAAAACAGACTTTAGCCTACTATATGGGTTCTAAGAAAGACTGGGTGGGTTGAAACCCACAAGCCCCCCAGGAAATTCTCGCCCTGTGTGTGGCTATAAACTATCGATTCGTAAGCGCTGTCTATTCATAGCCAGTCAACATGCGAAACGGTCGATGCGAATGTAGGCCTACACGTAGACTAGGATATAATGCTGCAATAATCAAAGGTAGGCTAGGCCTATATAATTATAATTAGGCCTATAGCCAAAATGAAAACGACGGATTTAGACTTTCCTCGCATAGTCTATCTTTGGCCATAATAATAGTGGACTTAATAATAGGCTTAATAATTATTGGCGGTGAACGTTTCGCTTACCATCAGTTTCCAATAATAGGTCTATCATAATATTGCTTCCGCATGCAGGGAGAGGGTCGCCGGAATTAGGCGATTTGCGCAGGATGCGTACGCGGCGGGGGGTCTCGGCAAAATGTAAGTAGGCAAACGAAAATAAATGTCTTAGGCCTATTATGACGTCCACACCACCCATTAATAACTTGGCATTATCTTAATATAGTCGTCCATCCAGTGACTTTTGATTAGTCTGCATTTTGATTTAGGCAAGGCCTAATTCTGTTCAGATCTAAACAGTAAACCATAAAAGTTAAAAACAATTAGATAGCAATTATGATGTTTAAGAAAAATGAATTGGAGCCAACTGTAAATAGGCCTAAATCTACTGTAATTAGCTTTTGTAGGCTAAACGGAGTGGAGCTTATTTGTAGGCTACGAAGGCCTACGCATAGGCGAAGACAGCGCCCACAAAATGTAGAAGTTGCAACGGGGGGGGGGTGTTGAGAAGGTAGAAAAGACTATGTTTTTGCGTCCGTAAAATAACTATTTGATAGACCCTTAAGGCAGTCATTTGACAGTTTCGTATCTAGCGAGAAACACGCTCGATGGTTCCATTGGTTTCACTGATGTTTCTTCTCGATTTCAGCGTGGGCTCCGTCTAGGCCTATTGTTTTTTACGAATACAATCCTTCGTCCCACGCGATCAATAGGCTACCACGCAGCTATTAGACTGGTCGGTGGGTGGATTTCGGAGAAAGTTTTTCCACATTAGACTGTAAAATGTCAGCGACAGGGCTGTTTTTAAGGAATTTTAGAACTGCATAACCTTTTCTTGCCTTTCTCATCGTTCATGGTAAATTACTTCCAATCACAGGACAATGATCTTTTTGCTAGTTTTTTTACCTGTACAGAATTGCTTCTACAACTACACAAATCCATTTAGAACTGCACATTTTGTGTAGGCCTACAACTGCACGTTAAAAAGCCCTGGTTAGCGATTAGGCCTAGACTATTAATTTTACTCAGAAATAGGATTAGGGCCTAAATAGTATAGTGGCGTAGCAAGGTGTTTGTGGGCCCCTGTGCAGGGTTTCGGTGTTGGTCCCTTCAATGCTCAAACACCTTAGAGGCACTCCCGAGTCCCGACTACAGCGCGGACAGTGAATCGAGGTTTCACGTCGAAGCGCATGAGCAAAGGGCTTGCTCAAGGTCCCTACGCTGCGGTTTGAGGTGGATACGAATCCGAAACCTTCCGGCTCCAAGGCACACAACATACCCCTACGCCACCGCGCCCAAAATATAGTAGGCTAGGTTTGCAAAAGCAATAGGATATAGCCTACGCCTGGTTAAGTCTTAGCATATCGCTGGATTATGGAATCCGCAAAATGTGTCACTGATAACTTCAATAATTAGCCTATTGTTCCATTGCAGTCGCACCTCTCTTGTAATAGTAATCGTTATCTCCAAACTCGAAAGCCATGCGCGAGACACCAGCTTATTCACGAGCGCTGCGTGGAGTCAAAACGTCTGCCCGTAAAAGTAGGCCTACCGGTATTAGGCCTATAGTCCTAAGGACGTCCGGTTCCGGTTGCAGTAGAATCAGAGAGGACGGAACAGATACTAAGGCCAGAGGCGGATCCAGGCGGCCAATCCGGCCATGGCCCCATTTAGAAATTTTGACCTTTCTCACATGCTATTCTGGCGGGGAAAATGGGCGTGCCCCATCTCCAAAAGTGATCAACTATTTTGGCGGACAAAATGGTACCCGGTACCTTTTCTGACATTTCGACCAAATTACTAAAAAAGTCATTAGATTTCACGGACGCACGACTGAAAATTTTTGCCCCCACCCCTTCGGAATTTTCTATTTAAGCAAAAATTTCAGCGATCCGCTCCGAAATGACCCGCTCCGAATTGCTGTCTCCGAATTATCCTCTCGGAACCCAGCTCCAAATTGTCCGGTTAAATAGAAGCTGGATTTCTGAAAATAAATTCATAGAAGTTAGATTTGCGACTTTTTTAGATGAGCGTTGGTTGGACTAAAAATTAATAATTCTTGCTAATTATAGCCTATAGAAGTTGCATCGATTAAAATATTGTCACTTAAATAGAAGTTCGGTTACTGTAAAGAATTCTTGGTTAGATGGACGATGGATTGATGGAATAAATTGTTGCTCAAATAGAAGTTGGATTGAAGAAAATAATTCTTGTTTCAATAGAAGCTGGATCGAAGAGAGCAATTCTTTGCCGCTCCAAAACAAATCTGCTTCAAATTATTCAGTTCGAAATTGTGCGGTCCATATTATCCTCACAGAATTGTCCCACTCCGAATTGTCCGGCTCCGAATTGTCCCACTCCGAATTGTTCGCTACGAATTGTCCGGCTCCGAATTGTTCTAGAACTCAATGCTTCCGATATCTGTATCCTCTGCATGCCAACCAAGCATGATGGATTAGGTTATTAGGCCCATAGGGCCTATACAGTGGCGTCTACCAATGGGGGGGGTTGGGAGAACGTTCTCCCACGGATTCCAGAATTGGGGGGGGTTTGACGTTTTTGGACGCAAACTGGGGGGTTTTGTGATTTCTAATGTGATATTTCGGACCAAGAAATCACAAACCCCCCAGAATCCAAGGTTCGCTTGATGTAACTGCCAACTCAATGGGACATCAGTGGTGGAACACATGGACTAGGACATAGAGATACATTGCTAATGTATCTATATAGGCTAATATATATAGTTGTCTATGACTATGGGTGGACCTCTTATCGCTTCAGGTCACACCTACTGACGAAGTCAAGCTGAGGGAGGCCGAGCGTGGCAGGTGACCACGATGGCCAAGGGTCATTAGACAGTATATAGGTGTCTTGCTCTGCTTGTATACCCGTCTTCCGACAGCGGTTCCCTTTGTGAAGCTAATGATGTTAATGACAGATGTTTCGAATTAGATACCCGACCAGCTCTCTCTTTCTCTCTGTAGGCTTAATGAATCAGATCAGCTACATGTACATGTAGGATATAAACACATGCCTTTCAATATTAGAGAATGATGCGTTCGAAAGTATGAGGGACAACTGGTTTCTGAAGGTGATATTCCTTATGCTATAAGCTTAGAGTATAGACTTATAAGGATTAAGGACTTTGACTCTTTCTGACAGAGAGATGTACTAATTAAGCATGAACATCAGCGGAAAATTCTTGATAGCCAGGTGGATATAGCCTGCTGACAATCCATGGGGTGGAGAATTCGAACCATATATAATAGGCCTAAGTTTCTTGCTATTAGGCACAATATTCGCAGGTACCAGCAACATGGAATTTCTTCGCGGGTGAGTTATAACAATAATTATTTAGAACTGCACAATTCTCTACTATTCTAAATTCGCCTGTTTAGGCCTATTTAGTTGCAGGTAGGCCAAAGCCCGAGCACAGCGCATTGACTTAACTTAAATAGTTCAAATTAAAATTTCTTTAAATCCGTAGTTCTGTTCTGTTATGAAATATCTGCGTTGAGTGTTCATAACAGAATTGAAATTGTCAGCAATAGCTGCAATATAGGCTACATGTAGCTCTGCTACTCTGTTGGGTCAAGAAACTTAATCGTAAGCTTAATGGTAAATAGGAGATAGCCTAGTCGGCTGTAGAGTGTAGACCTACTTGATTGAATATCGCCAAGCTCTAATGCTCTATAACCTGCTTCTTGCCTTCTTCTGAAAGCTTATAGCGGTCGTCAACGAAAGGCGGCGAATACACGCAATTCATGAATAGCAAAATGTTGCTGGCGAATTTGTCCAAAAAATTGACATCTACAGTTTCCTATTGAATAGAATGTGATGAGTCTGCTCTGCAGCTTCTGAACAAGAATGCCTTACATACTGGATAGTATTTTATACAAAAACAGTAGCAGTGCCAACTATCAATGCCGTAGCAAGGATCCTATTGGGGGTGTTTAGGCCTACTCGACCTTGAGGATGTCGAAAAACAATCGAATGAACGGAGTGAGGGGTTTAAAGGAGGATTTAATTTATTTTAAAATGTCACATAGAAATAAGCTCTTCAAAATGTAATCCACTTAGTCCGTATTGATTGTGTTAGTAAATGCATTATTTCATGGAGCTTTATTTCATATCGGGGGTGGGGGTGGGGAAGTTCAAACACGTAGCCTCGGCCTTGTGAACAATCAATTTCAACAGGTCGCCTGATGGTAATGGGAGTTATTCAGCACGCTGAAGAAAATAATCATTATGCAAGGAATAGCCTACTTTAAAACTCCACAAAGAATTTTCCCCAGATCAACTTGAGAACAATAAACAGGTCATTATGACCATTATGACCTGCTGCGACCTATCATGGTCACCGCCACTTAAAACAATTGTGAGAGTACAGGCTGAAAATGTGAACATTTGGGATGGTTGCAAATTTTTACTAGGTTGATAGGTTTTGCAGCCCATTTGTTACTTCCCAAAATTAAATGATGTTGAATTGTTGATCTATGATTTATGTCATTTATGATGTGGGCACCTAGGGGAGGGTGCCCCAAGACGGGACGGTGCACAAGATGAGACGATTCAGTTTTCTCGCAGTGGTTTTGCGCGTTTATTTCTTTTTAGCACTCAATGCATCGACGATTACCTTGTCTATGTATGCACGAGTTTCAGTCTCTATGCTAACCATATCCGACCTGCAGATAAACATTTTTCATTTTGTGCTACTAAGCTTACGATTTTTCGATTTTAAAAAATCGCACAAAGTCATCACTTTACGTAGACATTTCGAAACGTGTTTGGTGACTAAACACAGTAAACTATGTTACCTAACGCATGTATTTTGAGATGGGCGATAATACGTCGTGGTTACATTAGAAATTTATGTGTTCACACATCACGCATAGAGTGCACAAGATGAGACATGCTTTCATGCTTTGTGTGCCCAAGACGGGACGCGTCCCGTCTTGGGCACACGTCGCATAGGCCTACCAGTTGTATGCTGTAAAGCAACTTCTTAATAAGGACATACATACATACATACATACATACACACATACATACATACATACATACATACATACATACATACATACATACATACATACATACATACATACATACATACATGCATGCATACATACATGCATGCATGCATACATACATATACACACATACACACATACATGCATGTATGTATGTATGTATGTATGTATGTATGTATGTATGTATGTATGTATGTATGTATGTATGTATGTATGTATGTATGTATACATACATACATACATACATACATACATACATACATACATACATACATACATACATACATACATACATACATACATACATACATACATGCAATACATACATACATACAATACATACATACGTACATAGCCTACATACTGCATGCATAGGCCTACACATATACATACATGTATGTATGCATTGTATGTATGCATGCATGTAAGTATGTGTGACATTGTATATATGTATGTACGTACGTATGGAAACTATGTATGTGTGTATGTATGTATGTATGCATGCATGCATCATCATTCTTTTTTAGTTGATTAATTAAATAAATATTTTAAACATGGGAGAAGTTGATATAATTAATGTCCCATCATGGGCACTCCTGTGTCCCATCTTGGGCACCCCTGTGCCCAAGATGGGACGATTTGTAGGTCAACAAAAGTTCGCTGTCTCGTCTGAGCCATACATTGTTTTCTTGCATATGATATGCCAGATAGTGCCTAAAGGATTAGTTTAAAGGATGGAAGAAGTTGCAAATATGTATTGTCAACAGCAAAGGTGATTTCTAGCAAATACTGTGAATCGTCCCGTCTTGGGGCACCCTCCCCTACGACGTTTTAGCAAAAGGATTTGTCAGTCTCCTGCAAAAATTTATGTTGGCACCTATGCCAAACGTTAAGATAATTAGCCTATAAGCTACAACTTGGTAGTTACAATTTTAAATTTGCATTACTACACAAGATTGAAATCAGAATAAATTGTTTGTAGCCTAATGGTCACAGACTTATCTGTAGGCCAGGGCCTAACATTAATTTTTTGTCTGTCTCTTGGAATAGAAAATTTAAATTATGCCATCAAGAAAATAAATTATAAAAATTATGTGTGTGAATTAATGTATCTTTGTTATATAATATATTAAGTTATTTAATTTTCTTTGCTTATAATCACTTTTATTATGAACTCTGTGCATAGGCTAATATAAATGTATATATATAGGCTAGCCTATATAAATATATATATATACTAGCTGAACCCGGCCACGCCTTGCTGTGGCTGAAAAAAGCCTCCCCTTCTCGCTCCCGCTCCCCCTTCCCCTCTCCCTCCCCTCTCCCTCCCACTCCCCCTTCCCCTCCCCTCCCCCTCCCCTCCCTCTCCCCCTTTCCCTTCCTCTCCCCCTTCCCCTTCTCCCCCTCCCCTTCTCCCCTCCCCCTCCCCTCCCCCTCCCCCTCGCCCTCCCCCTCCCCTCCCTTTGCGATGGCGACGCGGATCACGCCATAAAACGCTTGAGCAAGAAGGCCGTAATGAAATGCGAAGGCCGTAATGAAATGCGCTAAAGAAATTTACGGAACAAACATTCCCGAATCGGTATGCAAGGCTGATTGACGGGTGTAGGCTATGTGTTGAAAACGGTGGAATTTAAGAAGTTGTTTTTTTGTTGAAACGATTGCGCTTTTTGCGAAAAATCATTCTGCAAACCCGGCCGTGTTGGAACTAAACGTTTTGGGAAGGCCGCGAATCGCTTATGACGTCAGAGGACGCGACATCATTCATGTTCATTCATATTTCGTCTGCTGTGTTTAGAGACAGCGTTTAGCCGTGAGGGACGTTTTCAACTTGCAAATGGCGGACGAACGGATTGCAAAGTTCACTTTTTGTGGAAAAGGTTGCGTTTTTTCGGAAAAAAGCATAAGTTATCACTGTTGTATCGGAATGGAAGGTGTTGTAAAAGTTTCATAACAATCGGTGTGTCACTTTCGGCGTGATCATGTTCCGAACTATTGGAAAGTTTCATTTTTATTTATATAGATATACTGTAGGCCTATTAATGTACAGTTTTGTGTGCTTCTGAAGAGCCAAGTGTATTAGAAATACAGGTCGGCCAAAGTGGGGGGGGTTTGTTCTCCCACGCCAAGTGGGGGGGTTAGACGCCACTGGGCCTATATGACCTCCCACCGGTGAAACCTAGGGACCACATTATGGATTCTTTGCACGTAGTCTTAGAAATGAAAAGGAGAAGGAAGAGCAGGAGGAAGAGGCAGCGGTATAGGCTCGTATTTTCGATCGTCACGAGCCTATGGACAGTGTTTAATCTAGTCCACTACTTTGGGAAATGGGGTGTGGGGTGGTATTCAGGTTTCTGGGGAGGGACGAAAACGGCAGTTTTGGGTGGACAGCAATCGCTCAACCAGACACCGAAACACCCTTTGACCGGACATTTTTATGACGACCTTCTTTTAAGTTTTCTCGTCAAAATTTCCGATAAGCAATGCATAGTAAATTCTATACTTTTCAACCTGATGACCTTGCAAACAAGATCTGTCGAATATTTCAAGGGGGGGGGGGATTTTGCGTGCATAATTTTTCATGGGTGGATGTCACGTAGGCCTATGTACGTGTGCACAAGACCTCTAGAATTCTTCTAGGGGGGGGGATATCTTATTCCTGGGGTTGGAACTCCCTTTTCAAGAGACGTAGACCTATATATATATGTAACACTGTCCAATGTAAGCCTATTCAGATTCTTGTTTAACATTGAATCGATCTGACTACATATGATATTATTAATATGATATTCGCTCCATGTAATCAAAACATCCTGCAGTATGCATAGGCTACACCAGGGTGAAAATTGCCGGGGGTCGCGGGGTTTTAACCCCCAGTCTTTCTTAGAGTCCCATAGTATAAGTGTATTTTTCACACCACAATTCTAAGTGTATCATAGTCCAACCACCCCAACCCCAGTTATTTTCCTACAATTCTCACACTGGTCAAACATCCTGATGTATTATTTTAACTACACAGTATTATACTGATGTACATTCGCAACTCTACATCGACGAAAAAGAATCGAAACCTCATCTCGTCTTCCGTATAGTCTTGACCGACCGACACAATAATGTCTGTTTTTCACACCCCGATTCCAAGTGTATCATAGTCCAACCACCCCAACCCCAGTTATTTTTCCACAATTCTCACACTGGGCTACACTGTATTATACAGTCCTCATGTAGCCTACATTTGCAACTCCACAGCGACGAAGAAGAATCGAAAGCTCATTTCGTCTTCCGTAGTCTTGACCGACCGACCGTCCGACCAACTGACCGTCCGACTGACCGACGGAAAGATTCGATCTGTCGGAAACTGTTGCCGTGGCGATAATGAGATGGACATTTAATTAAGTCGCCTTCACTCCTCGCCGCGTCGCCGTGGTCAACACTGACCACTGACCACTCCGTCCGCATTATAGATGTACAGATGTTCGCGGACCCGAAACGCGTCTTTATTTCCTACAGGAGCAAAAGAGGCCATGGTCAATAGGGAGGGGAGGGTTGGGGCGGGGGTGGATGGGAGTGGGGGAGGAGTATGGGGGTGGGTGGGTGGGGTGGATGGTGGGGAGGCACGTGGCAGAGGGCGGCAGAAACTCAAAATAAAATAATCTTGGCTTTGAAAGTGAACGTTAAACCAATGTTAAAACCGTGAACAACAATGTATGATGATAATAATTATTAACCAGTCAAAATATCGAGTACATGCTTTAGCCTTATGTATAAGTTTTAGTCTATGTGCGTACATTGTATGCATGCATGCATGCATACATGATCCATGCAAAGCATGCATACATCGGCTATACACTTGGCTAAATTTAAATGCGAGCCTTGTCCATGCAATCTGGAACTAGCTAATTCCATCTCTGTTAACTTGTGGGCCAAGACAGTAGTGCCTCTTTTCGTTGTCTCAAAACCACGTTCTCTCTCTAAGACTCTCTTGGTCTAATGCACTGGGAGCGCCTCTGATTGCTGTGTGCTTGAGAGGCGATATATAAATGTATAGATACAATACAATACAATACAATCGTGCCCTTGAAACTAGGCGCTATAGATGTCCCTGAACCAGCTTATGACCGTATACACAGGCGTATTAGTTCCTGAGTTTCCAAGGTCTTCTTCGGCTGATATGAAACTGTTGTCTCTCGCTTTAATCTGGCACGAGCCAAAGCTATTTTCGACAGTTCCTTTTCTTCCGTAATTCGTTTTTTTTTCGATGACGTTGACAATGACGATGACGATAAGGATAACGATGACGACGATGACAATGACGACGATGACGTTGACGATGACGACAATGACGATGACGTTGACGTTGAGTCGCAATCGAATAGACCAGTGCTGTCCAACCTTTTTGGTACCACGGGCCGCATAAGGAAGATTCTTGAAGCCGAGGGCCGCAACAGTAAACTCAAAAGCAGTTGCTAGCAGTTATTGCTAATACAGGGCCTATTATATTAACATAGAAACGAGTATTGAATTTGAAATTTAATATGGAATTATTATAATCTAGGGCAATAGACGATGGACCTGTTACAATGTACGAACACTTTGTAAGTGTATTGTGAACAATTATTCGAGTCATAATAGTTACATAAGTATGTAGGTATGCGTGTGTGTGTGTGTGTGTGTGTGTGTGTGAGAGAGAGAGACAGACAGTCATAGTAGTTACATAGGTATGTAGGTATGCGTGTGTGTGTGTGTGTGTGTGTGAGAGAGAGAGAGAGAGACAGACATACAGACAGACAGACATAGACAGACAGACAGACAGAGACAGAGAGAGACAGACAGACATACAGACAAAGACACACACAGAGAGAGACAGACAATGACACAGAGAGAGAGAGAGACAGACAGACAGAGACAGACAGAGACAGACAGAGAAAGAGAGAGAGGTTGTGCGTTTGTGCGGGACTATAATAATATTTTATAATGCATTAGACCGATATAATAATCTGCGTGCGCTACGACATGAAACCACGTGATTTATCTGCTATGTTGTGGTCGTTCTATGCAGCCCTTGAGCGTATACACAACTCAAGATGATGATCGTCGTAATATTCTCATAAATCTGTTCCCCTCGTGCTTGGCATTTCCACCGTCAGCACGTGAAATAACAATGCAAGACACAGTGCCCGCCTTCAGCGTTGCCACTTCTTGAATTTTTTCCCAAGATCTTGGGTTTTTCCATCCGAACTTGGGAAATGAGTTTTTTGTGAAGAACTTGGGTTTTTTCTGGGTTTTTTACCGAAAAAATCTTTGGTTTTTTCGTTCCGAACTTGAAAATTGGACTTTTCGGGAAGAACTTGGGTTTTTTGCTTGTTTTTTCTTTCGACTAAGAAAATCGTGAAATAGTGGCCATTTTGCAAAGATTTTGGCGGATGACTAAAAAATGGTCATCAAAATTTTTGGACGAGAAATTGAAAGATTTTTTGGCCCGGATGACAAAAAAGTCCTAAGAATTTTTCGGACGGGAAATTGTGTAGGCCTACATTTTCGTACGATTTGGGAAACTTGGGTTTTCGTGGGTTTTTTCGATGCTGCAACTTGTTTTTATTTTATTTTTGAGAGTGACAACACTGCCCGCCTTCCACTTCGCATCGCCATCTAAACCCATTGCATCGCAGGAGGCAATCTCTCCCCATAGGCAGACGCATCGATTTCCTGATCAAGCTTGCATCAAGACCGATTTCGATCAAAAACTTGTTAGCTTCGGCTCTCGTTAATTTCTTTCCGTGTCTCCGCGAATCGATCAGGACTTGCAGGGCAATGACTTTTTTACACGAAAGAGGGGGAGAGTGTAACGAAATGTCTGCGCGTACATGCAGGCCACACACGCACATACATACGTACGTACGTACGTACGTACATACATACACAAACACACACACACACACATCATTGAAACATCTGAATGGCAGTGAAGGCAACTGCATTATTCAGCCTTCGGATTCCCTTTGAGATAATACGGCGGTGGTGAATCGCTATGGGAAAACGATTCCGTGAAGCAGGACATTGTTTCGCACGATCTGAAACGTTCGCTGGTGCTGTGGTCTGGCCAATGCGGCGATACATGCATGGTGGGTTGGCATTACATTGCTGCTGCTGTAGTCGTGGCTTCCTTCCTTCGCGTTGGTCTGCATGCACGGTCGTGTGTGTATGATGTCGGAGCAGTATGCTGCTGGCGTCATTTCCCGTCGGCGGAGGAAAAGAAGGGGGAGAGGAGGAAGAGGATATCAGGGATGGAAGAGATGTAGAAGAGATAGGGATACGTGGAGCCGAGGAGATGGAGGATGTGAGGAATGTTGGAAAAGACAGGATAGAGAGAGAGACAGAGAGACAGACAGACAGAGAGAGAGACAGAGAGAGAGACAGACAGACATACAGACAGACAGACAGACAGAGAATTCCTGAATGCGTTGAAGACAATGTGCAAGCCTGAATGTTCGGTGGCTACAGAGGTTTTTCCTGCGGTAGAAAGCAATGCCTGACAATGGCAGATACCACCGAAGTGGTAATTAATCACTCAGCCATCGATACCGGTCCGTTTAGCCACACTAGCTGGAGCCCACACGTGCCATGCATATGTGCATGCGGTTGCCGGTTGAGACCGATGCTGTCTTACTACAAGGACTTGAATCTTGGACTAGGGCAATAGCTCCAGTTTAAAGACGTTACGTGATAACAAAGAACATTGGCGTGTCCCTCCTCCTTCATCCAAGCGTGAGACTGGCACTTTTTAAAGTACGAAGTTGGCTGCCATGATTTGGTAACGGAGACCGCATCTGAAAAAACGTGGACATCGAAAGTGGAAGGAGGACTACAGGCCTACACGTAGACGAATTGGAAGATGCCAATGTATACATGTACAACGTCGGTCGGAACTTCCATGGTCTATTTTTGAGTAACACGATATCCTAGCAAATTTGATTTGATTTGATTTGACTGGTGAGGATTCTCATCCGATCAATTCATTAAAAATTAACATGTTACTACTATTTAGATAACATAGGCGTTAGGAGACGGGGATTCAGAGGGGCAAATGCTCCCAAATTTTGGGCAAGTCTGATTTTTCGGGCAAGCACTCCCGGAAAAGTAAAAAGTTTGTAAAAAGTCGGGCAAAAGTAACGGATTATTTATTTTCATATTTACAAAATGGGTCACTTTTCCCGGACACGGTGTAGCATATTGAATAGCATTAGCATTCAGATGTAGGCCTATTTCTATATTATGATAATCATCATCACCATATAAAATATGTTATGTACCGGTATTTATATTATATATTATGCATGTATATAAATGATTATAATTATGTGTACTGTGTGCGCGTGAGTGTGCGTGCGTGAGTGTGTATAATTATGTGCGTGTGTGTGTGTGTGTATGTATGTATGTATGTATGTATGTATGTATGTATGTATGTATGTATGTATGTATGTATGTATGTATGTATGTATGCATGTATGTATGTATGCATGTATGTATGTATGTATGTATGCCTGCATATGTGTGTGTCTTTGATCTGCATGGATGCTTAGCGCCTGGGAATGGCATACAGGCGTATACAGTGTACACGTAGACGAATTATTGGAAGATGCCAATGTATACAACGTCGGTCGGAACTTCCATGGTCTGTTTTTGAGTAACACGATATCCTAGCAAATGTACAATTGTAGTATTGTACATGCGTGATGACGATCGTTCAAGGGAAGGACATGGAGGAGATGGAGGCGGTCAATGAGAAGATCGAGGCTGATAGGGAGGAAGAGGCAGGAAGAGAAAGAAGGAGAAATAGAGAGGGAGAAAGAGAAGGACGGATGGTGGGAAGATTGGAGCTATACCGCTGCCATGGGCTGCATGATGGATTAATGTTTTCTTTAGTATAATACTGGAGAGGACTTTGGTATTTGTGTGGGTGAGTGAGTCGGTGTGAGTGAGTGAAAGAGTGAGTGAGTAGGTGTGAGTGAGTGAAAGAGTGGGCTGGTAAGTGAGTCAGTCAGTCAGTCAGTCAGTTAGTCAGTCAGTCAGTCAGTCAGTCAGTCAGTCAGACGGTTGTTCATTTAAGTGAGTCGGTTAGAACCGTTAGATAGCGAGTGCAATAGGGCAGACGATAAAATGAATATTTCAATAAGGAGTGTTTTTTAATAGAATATAATTATACCGTAAATGTTCAGAAACAGAAAATTCGCAAAGTATACATGTATACAAGTATGCGCATCCTAGCATCAGACAGATGGACAAGCCTACTTTATATTCTAGGCAGAAATGTACACACGAGCTTCTAACTGATTTTAAATGGACAACTATACATGTAAGAATCTACATGTATCTATAACTGTATGTCTGTCTGTCTGTCTGTCTGCCTGTCAGACTCTGCCTGTCTGTCTGTCTGTGCATCCTCCATCCACTGATCTAACTAACGACTGACTGACTGATTGAATATCTGACTGACTGACGGACGACTGACTTATATTGACTAGCTGACTGACTGACTGACTGACTGACTGACTGGCTGACTGACTTATATTGACTAGCTGACTGACTGACTGGCTGACTGACTTATATTGACTGACTTATATTGACTGACTTATATTGACTGACTTATATTGACTGACTTACTAGCTGATTGACTGACTGACTGACTTATTTTGACTGACTTATATTGACTGACTTACTAGCTGATTGACTGACTGACTGACTGTCTGATTCACTCTCTTATTCACGAAGCTCTTGAGAGATTCCACGGAGAATGACGTCGCTATAGAGATAAAGGAATCTAAAAGAAAATGATGTATATCGTTTAAACATAATAAAAAGAACATTCCTTGTCGTTAGCTTGCGGCTAGGTGTAGGTCTACTAAGCAGAGATTTCAGCAAGGCGTGTAGCCTTAAGACGCGCTGTATTGATTTAACAAAAAAATCAACAGTAAAAAGCTGAAATATGTTACTGCGTGCTAAGTTTTCTTATGCCGATCGTAAACTCTTTTTTTTGAATCTCCAAAGTAGCAGCTGCTGTGCTGTTATTATAGGTCTGACGTTTATCGACGAAACCTCTTGTCTTTGAATGTTTTGCTATAGGCCTAATGTTGTTGTCTGGTAAATCTCTTTTCAACGTTCGATTTACTCCTTAAGCTGCCGTGTATCAAGGCAGAAGGAGGAAGAGGAGAAGGAGGAGGAGAAGAAGGAGGAGAAAGAGAAGGAGAAAGAGGAGGGGTAGGCAGGGACAAATAATAGGAGCAGGTGGAGCAGTAAGAAGAGAGAGCGGGAAGCAGATGAAGAGGAGTAGGAGGAGAGGAGCAGGAATTAAGAGGAGTGGAGGAGGAGAATGGAGAGAAGAGGAGTATAAGGAGAAGGCGAAAGAGGAGAAGGAGGAGAATGGAGAGAAGAGGAGTAGAAAAAGAAGGAGAAAGAGGAGGAGGAGGAAAAGAAAGAGATGAGAAGTAGGATAAAAAAAGGATGAGAAAGAGGAGGGAGGGATAAAGGAGGAGGCGAAGAGGATGAGAAAGAGGAAGAGAAGGAGGAAGAAGAGGAAGATGTGGAGGAGGAGTTGAGTAGGAAGACGGTCAGAATAATAGACGAGGGATGGAGGAGGACAGATAGGGTGAGATGCAGAGGGAGACAGAGGGAGACAGCGGGAGACAGAAGGAGACAGAGGAAGACAGAGGGAGACAGAGGAAGACAGAGGGAGTCAGAGGGAGACAGAGCGAGATGTAGAGCGAGATAATTCAATCCGTTTCCTGGTACAGAACTTATCTCTGCCTATACATCGCGCATGCGTATTGCAGACTTTCTCTAACGTGGCAGCGGAGAGGAATAAAATAATTGCACCAGACTGGGTCCGACTGAGCGTTCCTGTTCCTGTTCCTGCCGAGAATTGTAGGATTGTAGGACTAGGCTACTAGCCAGTGTGAGAATTGTGGAAAAATTATTGGGGAGTTGGACTATGATCCACTTGAAATTGAGGTGTGAATAGCTGATTTTACTATTGTGCTCTAAGGAAGACTGGAGGATTGAAATTCCCCCCACTGCCCCCCAGTCCCTCGGCAATTCTCACCCTGCTACTATAGTTGTACGGAAGCTATGTCATTATCAATCAATCGATCAATCAATCAGTCAATCAATCAATCAATCAGGTTTTTATTGAAACCGTTGCCAACAGGCTTAGGCTACATATCAAAGAAATTATTAGGCAACAACAAAATCATTTGGGAAAAACAAATTTCCCTCGCAGACCAATGATGACTGTGTCTGTTCACCTCCTTTATCCACGCTTTGGACTGGCGCTAGTCCGAAACGGCAATTGCGACGCCATTATGCTGTGGCGTTATCAATAATTCGATTATTGCTAGATACCCAGTACTTCAGGGTGAGAATTGCCGGGGGATTGGGGGGTTTCAACCCCCCAGTCTTTCTTAGAGCCCCATGTTAAAGTCTGTTTTTCACACCCCAATTCCAAGTGGATAATGGTCCAACCCCCCCAGTTACCGGTATTAATTTTCCACAATTCTTACACACTGCAGTACTTATGAGGAAGGTGAGCGTTATTACCACACTCAATGCGATTCAGCGGTTGGAACTTTGCAAGCAAGCAGCAAGGAGTAGGGTGGGTGGGCGGGCGGGTAAGAAAGTTTGGCAGCAGAGACGTCAGAGAAGAAAGAAGAGGAAACGAAGGAAGAGGAGAGGAGTAGGAGGACGAGGACGAGGAAGAGGAGGAGAAGGGAGAGGAAGAGGAAGAGTAAGAGGCGAAGGAAGAGTAGTGTTAGTAAGTTTTCGTCTGGAGTTCAGTGAGTCGATAGGGAGAGAGAGGAGTATCTATAGGAGTAGGTTTCCTCCAGTCTTCCTTCGAACGCTCCGGCGAAAGCGTCTTTGCAGCGAGCAGGTCGGTCCATTCAATCTCAGTTTGTTCAAATTTCTTTTAGCGCTTTTTTATATCGTCTATATAACACGTTTTCAACCGTTTAACGACCAGCCACATAAGTTTTTCCGTGCATTTTATTACACACTGGCCATTAAAGGGTTAAAGGTGAGTGGCCTTGCTGTTCCTTCGTTAATTTCGGATTCATAGCAAGAACAGTCGGTGGCCACGTACATGTATTTGTATGTGCACTTGTTATACCCCCCTTCAAGCTCTCTCTGCTCAGAGACGCTCCCGAATGCAGAGCGGACACTGCATCGGAGTTTCACGCCAAAGCGCTGAGCAATTGTGAGTGAAGGACTTGCCCAAGGTCCCTACGCGGCAAGGTGGATTCGAACCTCGACGCATCCGGCTCCAAGGCAACGACGCCATCACTACACCACCGCGCCCCACATATAGTAGACTACTTTGGTAAAACATTTTCAAACACAGAAACTGTTGGCGTATAAGCCAAGGGGAAGAAATTGAAGTCGCTAACATTTCACACCTATTATAAAAGCAACCACAGCCATTGGTTGGCTCAACTCGCTGGTCTTGTGTTCGCCGTTTCGTTTGTTAAGCTGCCGTCTAAGTCTCTAAGGTGCTTGGCTAAAACGAAGATGAATGACTGGCGACGCTGACCTCCTATAAGTCTTCCATTTGGACTGGCGCCCCGCAGTAGACGGCAGTGCAGAAGCTGTTCGTCATTTCATGCAGAGCTCGGTAATTTATACCGCACCTTGGGAGCTCATTAAAACAGTTCCTGCCTGCCTCTCTCTGTCTGTATGTTTCTTTATGTCTGT
>OX243822.1:11389126-11766626 GCA_945859605.1 Lumbricus rubellus | reverse complement strand
GGCACCTAAAGGATGGAGGACTAAGTGGACACCAGAAGACACACGCATAGTGTATATAGGCACCAGTCCGGGGGATCACGTGGTGTCTGCTAAAACCTCGTGGGGGATGGTTTACCGTTTACGAATAAGAGAAAATGGCGGATATGTAAGAATGTTTGCTGGAGACAATGACGTGGCTTGATGACGCGCATTGTTTACATTAATCCGCAGTCCACACCCTCCCATATATATATATAGATATATATATATATATATATATGTATATGTATTATTAAATATACAGTATATACATATACTCTTGTTTCCTGTTCTTTCTCCGTTGCTCCAACGTCACTGGGAGCTCAACATAGGAAGCTCTGTCTAGTTGTGTATAAGAGATCGTTGATGGCCACCCACCAATCCGAGCAATAAATCAACTACCTGTTGTTTAGCTCTCTTCGACTGACTGCCTCTCTCATCCACCACACTTCAGCATCTTTTTTCCATTGAAAAAATTATCACGACTGTATTAAACTCGCTTTCCGACCAATCATCAATATTACAGGCCTGCAGCACATAGAGGACCACTCTTGGATATCCGAAGAGGCGCTATATAAATTCTCCGAATGAATGGATGAATAAATGAATGGATGAATAAATAAATAAATGAATGAAAGAATGAATGAATGAATGAATGAATGAATGAATGGACTGATTGTGCTGAGCAATAAGAGTGAAAGACTTGCTCTATAATCCTATGGACACTAACTTAATCGTTAAAGAGGAGTATGAGTAGGAGTAGGAGGAGGAGGAGGAGAATCAGGAGGAGAAGGAGGAGGAGGAGGAGGAGGAGGAGGAGGACGAGAAGAGAAAGAAAAAGAAGAAAAGGAAGAAAAAAAGAGGAGAGGAAGAGGAAGAGCAGGAAGAGGAAGAATAAGGAGAAGGAGGAGGAAGAAGAAGAAGGAAGATTGGAAGAAGAAGAAGGAAAAGAAGAAAAAAAAGAAAAAAAAGAAAGAAGAAGAAGACTCGAAAGCGCACCTCCGGGTCACACTCTCTACCAATCGGGTATAGGCCTACGTTATTTCTAGATAATGCATATCGACCCGGTCCATAGCTGCTGGTGCTGAAAGATCTTTTCACAGCGTAGCACCATCTTTTCAGAGGCCGTTCCACAGCGAAGCAAACCATGACAAAATGCCTCAGTAAATAGGCCTTTGCCCGGGCGTTCCCCTACCACAATGCGGCCAGAATATTTGCATTGCCGATGATTATTTATTTGGGCCATAAATCGATCCTGATCTGGTTCATGGCTTGTTTCAGCGTGCAGTTCTACCCTAAGTCTTCTCTGCAGGTGGAAATATTAAAAAAAGAAAAATTAGGCCTATTGTCGAACGGTTCGGAGTAGGGCCTAATTATTTTACCATGGGAACGGGAAAGTAAAAAAGGTATTGTGCAGTTGTAAAAATTTCTTAAAAGCAGTCCTGCATTCAATTTGGTTAACTGGATTAATTGTATGACTGCAAATCTGAATAATTACGCTCTGGTTTAAAAAAAGGTCTGGCGCTGTCTGCATCTTTTGACTTCTTCAGTAATGTCTCTGTTATCATTATTCACGGTGGACGAGTGGTTAGAGAGTTCAGCCTGTAACGCGGAGAGTAGGGGTTCGATCCCTGCTCGAGCAGTTGCTGTTTGGTGGCACCACCCGCAAGAAACGTCCTTTACTCACAGTTGCTCAAAGTCATCGAGGTTATTTTCGTATTTGAGCACTTCTGATCTTTTGAAGGAGATCAATTTTGTATCGTTCTGTTTGTTACGTTCTATTGTATTATGCACCAGGAATCAATTGTTATTGGTGTTCGCTTAAATTGAAACCGTTGTCGATAATCATTTTTAATGGGTTTGGTGAAAATCAGAATAATTACCGGCAGGCCTGCTCAAGAAAAGCGGAAGCCTGGAAAGCGGAAGGCCTTGGCAGTGAGAGCGCACGATCTAGCATTCAAGAGCACACTGTAGGCCTACTGTCCGAGTTGAAGTGCGAGACACCACAGTGGGGCGCAGTGGTGTAGTGGTGAGTTCGGTGCCTTAGAGCCGGAGGGTTGCAGGTTAAAATACCCCTCAGACCGCAGCGTAGGGACCTTGACTTCACTTGCAATTGCTCGTGCACTTTGGTGTGAAACTTCGATGCAGTGTCCACGCTGTAGTCGGTAGCGGCTCTGAGTAGAAAGCGTGAAGGGGCGCTATAGCAAATGCGAGGCATAACAGGAGTAAAAGCTAGTCCAGTTAGCTACCTAGGTAAGAGAGCTGGCGGCCGCGCGTCTGTGAAAGAGAGCGTGCGGGCCGCGGTTCGATTTCCGAAGGTGGCTATTTCAGAGATTCAAAATCTCGGGCTAGCACGGTCTATCCACGTAGACCTAACTGGCGTGGCGTCCATTCAAAACGGGCGAGCGGTGGTGAAGGATCTCACCCTCAGGGTCGAGGCCATAAGACAGCCGCTATATAAAATTCCGATTGCATTATTTTTACAGATTTAAATAAGCTTTGATCGAGTGCCGTATTTGTTGCGCTGAGCGTTTGCAAGGAGACGTCAGAATTGATTTAAGTCTTATACCTTGTGGTCCATAATCCATATAGGGCCGTCACAGCGGCCAGTTATAACCGTTACAGAAGCCACATGGGACTCTCACGGGAGCTAGATAGGGAAGTCACGGGAGTCATTTTTATTGGACCGTCACTGAAGCCATAATTATATCCATAATAGAATGTCACATGCAGGAGCTGTATAAGAATCGTTACAGTTCGCAGTCTTGCTATTGCTGACTTAATTTGATGTAACGCCTGTGAATAAGCTGGGCTCCTCCCCTCCGACGCAGCCCTGCGCGGCGATGAGAAATTTCGAAGATTTGGATTTACATAATTTGCATTTACATTTACATTTGTATCTACAGCTAAACCTACATTAACATTTGCATTTACATTTACATGTACATATAGGCTATGTATTTACATTTACACATGTGCTTACGCATGCATTTGCATAAGCCCCTATGCATTTGCATTTACTTTTGTATATTTACATTGGTACTTACATTTAGGTCTGCATCTAAATTTGTATTTACATTTTGTGTTTGCATTTCCACATGTGTGTGCATTTGAATTTGCATCTGCATTTGTATTGACATTTAGACCTACATTTACATTTGTATTTACATTTGCATTTACATTTGTATTGACATTTGGACCTACATTTACACTTGTATTTACATTTACATTAGTACTTACATTTACATTTATATTTACATTTCCATTTGTATTTACATTTGAATTTACATCTACATTTGCATTGACATTTAGACCTACATTTACATTTGTATTTACATTTACATTTGTATTTACATTTAGACCTACATTTACATTTTTATTTACATTTACATTTGCATTTACATACAAGTTTACATTTGAATCTGCGTTTACATTTACATTTGTATTTACATTTAGACATACATTTACATTTGTATTTACATTTACATTTGCATTTACCTAAAAATTTACATTTGAATCTGCACTTACATTTACATTTGTAGGCTACATTTACATTAAAGTCCTGCAGCGCAGAGTAAGACTTCTCTTCGTTAGATGAGCAACGAAGGTCTTCTTAGAACCACAGAAAGATCTGGAAAAATACAACAACGAAGACAGACAGACAGACAGACAGACAGACAGACAGACAGACAGACAGACAGACAGACAGACAGACAGACAGACAGACAGACAGACAGACAGACAGACAGACAGACAGACAGGACAGACAGACAGGACAGACAGATAGACAGACAGACAGACAGACAGGACAGACAGACAGACAGACAGATATACAGACAGACAGAAAGACAGACAGAAAGACAGACAGATAGACAGACAGATAGACAGACAGACAGAACAGACCGACAGATAGACAGACAGACAAACAGATAGACAGACAGACAGATAGACAGACAGAAAGACAGACAGATAGACAGACAGACAGACAGGCAGACAGACAGACAGGCAGACAGACAGAGCAACTAAGACAGAAAGACACAGCAGTGAAGACAGACAGACAGAAAGATAGACAGCCACAAAGACAACAAGACAGACAGAAAGATAGCTATACATTCTAAAGATAAAACTGGAATTTAGGACAGATAAGAAATCCGAATTAGTCGATATAAACACGATTGTAGTGTAGATATACATGATTGTAGTGTATGCTAATCGTTGTAAAAATCTCCAAAGCGAGCGATTGAAGGAAATCTCATTATCAGGGGTACAGCATCCCTCAAGTTTAGAGACGAAATATATCTTCTGAAAGCTGCATTGGAATAGTCGGGAAGATTCGGCAGCGAATGGATAAACCACCGTCTTAACCACGAATCCAAAGAGGAGAGGAGAGAACAGAGGAGAGAAGAGGAGAGTAGAGGAGAGGACATGAGAGGAGAGGAGAGAATAGGAGAGGAGAGAAGAGAAGAGAAGAGAAGAGAAGAAGAGGAAAGGGGAGAGAAGAGGAGAGAAGGAGAGAGAAGAGGAGAGAAGAGGAGAGAAGGGGAAAAGAAAGGAAAGGAATGGAGGGGAAAAGAGAGAAGCACGAGAAGAGGAGAACGGAGAAGAGAGGAATGGAGCGGAGAGGAAAAAGAGCAGAGGAGAATTAAGAGACCTGAGAAGACAATAGAAGAGAAACCAGGGTATAGTCGAGAAAAAACTGAATTCCTTCAAGCGGCGACGCCAGTTCAAGAGTCCTTTCCGACTCAAAAAGCTTCAAAACGTCAGACGCTGAAGTAACAACGATGGAAGCTCGTTGCTCCACTCTGCCTCACTTCCACCCACGAATTTATCTCCCAACGACGTATTACACTGCTGGGTGCATGGTCTGTTTCAAGATATCGTTTCATTTGGGGAGGGAGTCAGTGGGGGAGTGCATGAGGGATGGAGAAGAAGAAGACGAAGAGGCGACCGCTCCCCGTAACCCACAGATCGCAGAACCTCGTCTCCTTCTATTATTAGCTCTTCTTTATAAGGTGCGCACGAAATCCGATCTGTTACGAGCTATACGTCTGTCTATCCATTCGTCCGTCTGTCTGTCCGTCTGTCTGTCCGTCTGTTCGCGCATGCGTCGTGGCAGGCTTGTTAAGCCTCACACGCAGATAACAAATTTTCCTGGCGCGTTGCCTAGCAACAGGCGCCTAAATCCTGGCTTATGGGCTTTCAGCGCCGTACACACTACACACACTGACTGACTGAACGTCTGTCTGTCTGATTGGCTAACCGCGGTTTCATTGCTGCAGACCTGTGTGTTTCTGACTCACGTGTGTTATACGCGGGGCTGCGTTTTCAACAGCGTTGCCACTCCTTGGAGTTTTCCCAACATCTTGGGTGTTTTGATCCGAACTTGGGAAATGGGTTTTTTTGGGAAAAACTTGGGTTTTTCTTGTTTTTTTACCCAAAAAATCTGGGGTTTTTTAAATCTGAACTTGCGGGAAATGGGGTTTTTCCGGGAAGAACTTGGGGTTTTTTGATTAAAATTCTGGAAATTGTGGACATTTTGAAAGGATTTCGGCCGAACGACAAAAAAGTCATCAGAATTTTCGGACGGGAAATTGTGGACATTTTCCGATGATTTGCGCAACTTGGGTTTTCTTGGTTTTTTCATCGCTCCAACTTGGTTTTTTATTTTTCAGCGTGGCAACGCTGGTTTTCAAGCTGCCTCTGGATGCACGCCGATGCTGCTGTAGACGGCGGATGATTGTTAAACGAATTCTGCCAGCTTCCGTATTTTTTGCGGTCTAACCGTACGGTAGCCTGTGACGGCTTTTGCTGTAGGCCAGGCGCTTTTGCATGAGGCGAGGCGTGTGTGTGTGTTTTTTTTCTATCGCTATTATATTATCAGCGCATGCAGGTATCGATGTTCAGAGGTCATGAAGGACTGTGGATATTGATCTGAAGGTCATTATCCAGTTAGCCAGGAGAAGGAAAGACACAGCCACAACATGTGGAATTCATGTGGCCAGAGATTAAGCGTTCCCATATTATGTTGTCTAGTTACTCTAGAAGACGAACGTTTGTGTCTGAGTAGGCCTACATGATGTGCAGTGTACAGTGGCCTCACAACTGCATGCTAGCCTTCGTCGTAAATTATTATACGTCGGTCTGATTGTAAGACGAGCGCACGGGCACGGCTGCGCACCTATTGGCGCTGTGCACGTGGCAAACAATGACGTCATTTGGCAGCTGAGCGCCAGACCAATGGTTGGCCTAATGGTTACAAGTAGTAGTCAAAGGAGGTTGGGACTAAAGGGACTAAAGGGACTAAAGGTACTGCAGTGCAATCACTTATCCAATAATTCCTTTGTGCATTAGCCACCGACGCGTAAAGAAGTGCTAATTAATATAATTCCACAGAGAATTAAAAAAAAAATAACTTCGCTACTCTTTTAGATCCCCATTACCACATTCATTCATTCATTCATTCATTCATTCATTCATTCATTCATTCATTCATTCATTCATTCATTCATTCATTCATTCATTCTTCCATTCATTCATTCATTCATTCATTCTTCCGTTCATTCATTCATTCATTCATTCATTCATCAATTCATTCATTTATTCATTCATTCATGCATTCATTCATTCATTCATTAATTTCAAGAATTTATATAGTGCCCTTTCACGAAATCCACTCAGAAGCGTTTCCAGCCCAACCAAGGTGAACAAAACCAAAAAATACATACCTTTCTTCTTTTCGTTGTTTCATGATCGAGATAATTTCAACCTTTATTTAATTGTATTTATTTATTTCTTAATTTTATTTCTCCATTTCTCTAACGCCCATTCAAGCTCTACTCAGAGGCACTCCCGACTACAGCACGGACACTGCATCCGAGTTTCACGCCGAAGCGCCCGAGGAATTGCGAGTGAAGGACTTGCTGAAGGTACCCATACGCGGCGGCTTAACGGTGGATTCGAATCTGCAACCCTGCGGCTGCAAGGCAAGAAACATACCCACTGCACGACTGCGCCCGCCTTGGCCTACTTCGAGTTTCGCGATGGCTTTATTTTCGACGGTGGCATGTTGCGAAAGACAAAAGTTATAGATGAATGAAACCTATTACCCATGCAGCTCTAAGAACTGACGAAGTCAGACGAACTAAAGTGAAACTTAAATTCTGAAAGCTGCGTGGGTAATAATAGAGTTGATGAGATACCTATCATGGATAAAAGAGAATAGAGCTGCAGGATGTACATGTATCATTGGCTGTTGAAAAGTCCGGTGAGATATTGTGAAAGAAAAGCAGTCTGAAATTTGAACCATGGCAGTAAGGTTCTATATATTTTACATACAGTTAGTCAAGGATTTTCTGGGCGTCGGCGAAGGATACATTTCAGCGAAGAGGGTTCATCCACAGCATGATCAGATTTCGGAATGAGAAATCGGAGACAAGATATAATGTCCTATTGGCATATAAGCTTACAATTGCTTTATATACCTTCATGGTTTTATGTGTTCCTCTCACGTTTCTTTTCCTTAGCCTATTCTCATTCTCTCCGCTCTGCATCTTTCGTCTCCGGCTTTGCTATATTCTCTTCCTTCTCTTCTCCATTATTGTTCTGTTTTCTTCTGCTCTGCCTTCTCTTCCTGCCCTTCCTGCCCTGTCCTACATTCTCCTGTACCTATATACCATCTCCTTTCATCTAACCGTATGCCACGTACGTAGGCTACGTACGTACGTAAGTACATACATAAGTACATACGTACGTACGTACATAAGTAGGCCTATACATACATACGTACATACATACAAACATACAACCATCCACACCAGATATCTTATCACACACCTATAGCACAAAGGAAAGCCGAGACCACAGAGAGGTATAATTGCGAAGCTCATACGTGTGTGCGGGTGTTTGTGTGTGGAGGACAGGTTTCAGCGGACGACGACGACAGGACAACGACAGCCATGGATCCAGAGACGACTGTTTTCGCTTGCTTCAACTGCAACCTCAATCTGATCGGCTACCGCTACATCCTTCGAGATGAGAAGCCGTTCTGCATCAAGTGCTACGAAACACTCTTCGCCAACGCATGCGAAGACTGCAAGGCACCGATTGGAACCGACTCCAAGGTATCATCATCTGCATGATTCATCATCACCAACATCATCATCATCATCGTTGTTATCTTTATCATCATTATCATCATCATCATCGTTGTTATCAGCGTTATAACAACGATAATAATAATCGTTGTAAAAGTAGGTTATGTACAATAATAAAGATAAGGCAATGCATTTGAATACGCTACGCTATAATATTATAGGCCTACATGCATTTACATAGTCGAAGTTGTCGAACACTGAATATTTTCTCATGGCTGTTGACCCGCCGTATGTATGTAACTATGTATGTATGTACATGTATTTATGGAAATGTATTTATGGAAATGACCTTTAGGATTCTCCCTAAGCTACAAGCAATATGCACCGAATAAACGTCATGGCAAACTGAGTCCAAAGACCTTGACTATTACTAGAATAGTTCGAGGTGCAGCAACAGGTGGCCAGAGAACAACTTGTATACATCCAATGTCTAATTCTTATAGTCCGCCATTTTCACACATGAGAAACTCCAAGGTCTGTTTACTGGAAAACTATAAACTATCGTGTACGGCTAAACAGTCAATAATAATTGGCTGGTAATGATGTAGAACTTGTTTACACTGATGATTTAGTGTAGCCTAGTATACAGTCAATGGCTGTGGATCAAAAGATAAGCAGACTGAGCTAAATGTCAAACGGTAGTCCTATACACAGTGTTCAAGGGGGGGGGGGCCAGCAGCCATGCTTGAGAAAATAATCAGTGTTTCACTGTGTAAATGTATGTACATGTGCATATACATTCACACATGTGTACTGTAAAGTTGTACATGCAGGGCCGGATTAAGAAATGTGGGGGCCCTGTTCGGAAAATTTGTTGCTGAAATTTTTTTGTCGTTTGGTCGAATTTTCTGGAAAATCAGACCATTTCATCCGCCAAAAAAGTTGATGACCTTTCCAAATTTTTGGCAAAATATACCATTTCATCCGCAAAAATTGAAAAAATGTCAAAATTTTTTCTTCTTTTAAATTTGGGGGGACCCCTAACGTGTGGGGGCCCCTGTTCGGCCGAACATGTTGAACATGCCTTAATCCGGCCCTGTGTACATGCATGAATAGAATAGATAGAACAGACAGAATTGCATAGCCAGTGTTGTTGTCAAGACCCGAAAGACCAAATTCTAAGACTTTGAACCTCATGGTGATAGGCCCTACTAGCACAGCGCATATGACCGGATGTTCTACAAATTTAATGTTCTTATCGGATTATGGGAAATGCAAAGGCCCCTATGCCAACCTATTCTTACACACATTCAAACACACTTGCTCTCATACATGCAAATATATACATAGCCTACGTGCGGTAAGTATACGTGATCTTTCCTCGTCCTTCATAACCGTCAAATTCATGCGTTTCCTTTGTCAGTTTGTCCTTATCTATGGAGGTAATAAGTTCACACGCTCGCCACCGAGTCGCCAGCCGTTCTTGTTGTACGGTCCTATGACAAAACTGATCATCAACTTAAGCTGTGACTTGCAGCTGATCGTAATCGTAATCGCGTGTAATCGTAATCTTAATTGTATTCGTAATTGTATTTGTAACTGTGTAACCTATACGTAATAGTAATTGTATTCGCATTTGTATTTGTAGCCTATTTGTAATTGTATTCGTAAGTGTAATCGTATTTATATTTGCATAGGCGCCGAGTTGACCCGAAAAGTGGGGGTGCCCAAAAGAATGTGAAAATATGCGCGCGTGAGCGCGCGAAAAAATTTTTGACCCTTTTTTTTATAAGAGACTTATTGAAATCACCACTGTTCACGTAGGCGGAGACTTGGTCCTGGTTTGAAGGGACGAACTCGCGGCCAAAGTATGATCGCCGAGAAGCACAGCGCCGAGCAGGGAAGGGGTTTGGGAACGAGAGTGTTCCTCCTCATTTTCGATTTTTTTGCCACTCTGCGATGATAGAACCTTAGGCTGTCATTTTAACGTCATGACATCCTTGTCAAAATTTCCTATTATCTCATTGCTTAAAGACATGATTTAAAACTTCAATAAAATAATGTTCTTCCCAATAAAAATTTTTTTTGATCATTCTTTGTGTTTCATGTAGCCTATTTCTCTTAGAATCCACACAGAAGAAAAGCACAATCTTCGTTTTCATGGGCGTCTTGGAGCACTCTCCCTCAATTATGTCAACATACTCAAATTTCGCACAAGAAATCAGACAATTAGCCACTGTTTAGTGAGCCAATATTAACACTGTGGAATAGTTTTTAAAATAGTATTTCAAGTAGTTTTTAAAGACAAAACAATATCCCGCTTTTATGATGCTGGGAGGTGACTCTCGAGCACTGAAGAACACTATTGAGCATGTAAGCTTATACAATATAGGCATAAAGAAACAATGTCATTCAAATCGTCGCCTTCGTCCGTAATAAAAAAAATGACGGAAGCGGACCGAATAATCAGGATTTCGGGGTTTCCTCGCATTCGCTGATCGGCTGAGGACCAATAAAGTTCAGACTACCAGATGGGATAAAACTGGAGAAATTGTAAGGTAAACTAACTGAGATTTTAAAAAGTATACTAAAGATGGAATTATTTTTATAGATAAGCAATCCCAACAGAGAAAAAATATCTTAAGAGCACATCTTGCCGGCTGATTTCAGGTGGTGCCCATGCATAGGAGGGCCTCGCATGGCCAATTTCTGGTGGTGCTGAGCACTCACGGGCCTCGCAGAGTCGGCGCCCATGTATATTTGTAATTGTAATCGTGATCGTAATTGTATTAGTAGTAGTTGAATAACTTGTATTAGTAATCATAATCGTAATTGTATTTGTAATTGTATTTGTAATTGTAATCGTAACTGTAATTGTAATAGTTGTAATCATTTTGGTAATTTCCGATGGTTCCGTCATTTGATCCGCCTTTCCTGATGCTCCTTTTCTCCACAGGATTTGTCCTACAAGGAGCGACATTGGCATGAGAAGTGCTTCAAATGCTCCGATTGTCAGATGTCGCTAGTTGACCATCCGTTCGCCGCCAAGAACGAAAAGCTCTACTGCGCCGACTGCCATGACAACAACTTCGCCGCTAGGTGCGACGGATGCGGCGGACTTTTCAGGGCAGGTCAGTTGACGTCATAACCGCCTATCTGGGTCAGTTTACGTCACCGTCCTATCTGGGTCAGTGTCAAACCAATGTCCTATAGCTGTAGATGGACTTAACCATTATAGGCCTGCGGGTCATAATTAGTAGGGGGGGGGTCAGGGCTTCTTTTAAGAAATTTAATTGTAGAACTGAGGGAATAACCACATTCTCGTCCTTCCAATCCTCCATGGCAGAGCTTTGCGCCGGCCACGCCGCGCCGCCGTCGCCGAAATTTCTTGGGCACCGCCGCCGAAATTAACAAGTCGTCGCAGAGCTCTGTTCCATGATAAATAATTTATAATCGGATGTAAATGGATGATTTTAACCAGACCTCTTTAGTCAACGACGCAAAAATGCTTTTACACCTGCACAACTCCATTAGAACTGCACTTTTTATGTAGAACTGCACTCTAAAAAATTACTGAAGAAATATTTGTCACTCAGGAAGTCGTTGTTGTGTTCTTCTAGGAATGAAGAAGTTCGAATACAAGGGGAAGCAGTGGCACGAACAGTGTTTCTGCTGCAAGGTCTGCTTACAGCCAATAGGAAACAGGAGTTTCATACCACGTGACCAGGAGGTAGTCTGCGTGGCCTGCTACGAGGAACAGTACGCGCAGCGCTGTCTCAAGTGCAACGGCGTAAGTGAACAGAAAAGTTCCAGTATAGCTCTGCTCTATCGAGTACAATTATTGCTTTGTTTATTAGGAACACTTACATGACTTGTATAATATATAGCGCACTCCTGGACCAGTGCTCAGATGCGCTCCTGACTCCAGTTTGGCTGGGCTAAAAAGAACAGCATTAAGGATACAGAAGAACAATGACAATTAGAATCAGATGCCCTAGGCCTACATGTATAGGCCTACCATTCAGAAGGCAGCACTGATGCGCGTCGTACATGTACATTATGGAGGCGCTCGGTTCTCCCGTTTGGAATCAGAAGTCTTCCAGAGGAAGGTACCTATACTTGCCTGCCCATATTATTTTGTAGGGCCTATGGGCATTAAAATCAATCCAGTTCTACACGGGTTCCATTTCGTAACATCTGTAGGCCTCTGCGTAATGCTATACTTTTTGGTGGCGACAGGTTTCAGGTCTATACCGATTATAGCTGCATGTAAATAATTCTTTGTCAGAAGTTAACAGCCAGAACCAGAAGTAAACAAATCGGAAATTGAAATCATTTCCTTGAACAAGCTTTCTATAGCCCCATACCTTTCCTGGGTGAGAATTGCAAGTGGGGTTGTGACTGTGAGGTTTCACCCCCAGTCTTTCTTAGAGCCCATAGTAAAGTCTGTTTTTTACACCCAAATTCCAAGTGGAACATAGTCCACAATCCAGATATTTTCCCACAATTCTCACACTGTGTGATCCTTCCTCTATTGAACAAGCATGCATTTCAAACGAGGTTGTATGTCTATCCGTTGATGATCAGGTCATCAACAAGGGCGGCATTACTTACAAGAACACGCCATGGCATCGCGAGTGCTTCACCTGTACGCACTGCAACAAGATGCTGGCTGGAGAGAAGTTCACGTCGAAGGATGACAAACCATTCTGCGCTGAGTGCTTTGGAGAACTGTTCGCGAAGAAATGTTGTCGCTGCATCAGACCAATCACCGGTAGCCTAAGAATCACATCCTTGTTATGAAAACAATAGGCCTTTGTAATGAAAACAATAGACCATTGTTATGAAAACAAATAGACCATTGTTATGGAAACAATAGTGTCGACGGCAATTAACCAAACCAAAAGTAGGCTTAACAATGGCAACAAATGACCTTAAATTTTAACACAGAGGGATGACAAAGACATCAATGAAACTGCGGCTTCTATTGTGTAGGCCTATACGACGACGTTTCATTGTTCTAGGTCTCGGAGGCACGAAGTTCATATCGTTTGACGACCGCCACTGGCACAGCGAGTGTTTCGTCTGCTATCGGTGCACCACCTCTCTCGTCGGCCGGGGTTTCCTGACGGACGGAGCCGAGGTCCTCTGCCCAGACTGCGGCCGTGGCTAGACCCCGGTCCTCTGAGCCACCACCGCCGCCGACTCCGAAGGTCCAGGAGCCCCACCCCGAGGGTCCGGTTATAACGATGACATCGCAACTATGACGTCAACGATGATTAGAGCGACGCTTGCGACCTCTAGTGAGTTACGGGAATCGAAAAGAAATTAATTTATCAAAAGAAGTTACTGTACGTCTGTTGATTAGCCTAATTAATTATAATCATCTAACTTATTTGTAATTTTAATTAGCGTTTTGGGAATGTTAGCTGCTGCAGATGCTTTGCTGTTTTTTTTCGTGTTTTGAGTTCGTAGGGGACCGTAGATCTAAGTAATGCGTGTAATTAATTATTGGGAGTAGGAGCTTGATTTCTGTTGGCGGTTAATAAGGTCACGTCGCATGTAAATGGGTCACGTCGTGTGACATATTGTGACCCCAGCCTGACCTTATTATTTCGAAACACTGCCATAAAATAAAAGCTCTTCTCGCTGCTGCGCATCCTTTTGAAATTTGAATATCTAGTTTTTCGTTGTTTCTAGTACATGGAAATTATTAGAGACGGAAAGAAGAAGATTTTTCACAGCCGCATTTCGTTTTAATGTTTTTATTCTGTAGAAATTCAACGAATAATAATAACAAAATGAATATAATATTAGCCTAAGTTGTTACATAATATCAACATTGACGTTGACGTGTCATCTTGTGTGGGCTGGGAGCGCCTCTGAGTAGTTTCTTGAAGAGGTCCTATATAAAATCTAATAATGAATGAATGAACGAATCTTCAGGATCACTGGCCGCAATATCATGACAATAATTATCATTACTCCTGAGTAATAAGCTGACGAGGCGCTATATAAATACACGGACAGTAATACTTAACATCACATGCATATATGGTATTAAATTTTTAATACACGGAATTCTGCGAACGTAAGGCACAAATGCGAATTTTCTATGCAGTTTAGAAATTAGAACAAATCAAAATTCCCAGTTATATTATATTATACAGCTAACCTGTCTACTCTGCAAGGCAAGTACAGGCAAAATTTATATACTAACCCCAAAAACTGTCATCTGTACATGTATACCCGAGCCGCCTAAAAATATTGGCAACAGGGGTCTAAGTATTGGCCTACAATTGTTCTTTGCTGGCCGTGGCAAATTATTAAGTTAAACAAATTAATTCAAACATCAGTATCAAATACATTGGAAATTAACAGCATCTTAATTGAAAACACTTTCAAGTGAAGCAAATAAATTACCCTGTCGCTTGCAGATGTTTTTCAGTAATTTTAAGGAAAAATACTTTAAATTCTGCAGAAACATTGAACAGACATATTTATATACACACCAATGTTTTAGGCGGCAGTATTACAATAGGAGGTTCTTTCACGGGAGAAGCAGTAAACCCACAGAAGAAGAAAACTCTTCCCCAACAAATCCCTGCCGGGATACCTGCCCCCTTAACAGGTTCACTGTCATGGTGTTACCATTGGAATGGTCGGGTTTTTAACCCGCAACTTTCCGAATAACAATCTGAAGCATTAACATAACGCACGGTCGTATGGCAAGAATCAACGGGTAAGCTTATAGAATAGTTACAAAACTCTCAGTTTGTTTCAGCAACAATTGATGCCTTATGCTCTTGACAGTCAATCTTCCCATGCAACGTCATCTAAAGGTTTCAGCTGCATCATCGGAGACACCATCATCTCACTCACCATCATCTAATTCACCTTCATTTAAATCACCATCATCTAATTCACCATCATTTAAATCACCATCATCTAATTCATCATCATCTAATTCACCATCATCTAATCCACCATTATCTAATTCACCATAATCCAATCCATCATCATCTAACCCACCATCATCTAACCCACCATCATCTAACCCACCAACATCTAACACACTATCACATAATCTATTCCAGAGCTCTTGAACTCCCCCCTGCATTACGGATCTTACTGTATTTAGTAGAATTGCACATGCAATCTGAACCAAATGAATCCCTCACCTCGTAGAGACATATTGCCAAATGTTTCAATGCCTTACAAATGGTACGATATTTATAATTCAATCATTCAGAGTGCATTGAATTTATCACTATGCAAAAATGTTGCTATGCAACCATTAATTCAAACCTATGTTAACATTCAGATCCTGTAACTCATTTTTCTACAATCATTGAATTAAATCAACAATATTACGCATATTCCAACGATGGAAATTATCCTAAAACGCTTGTAACGCGACCTTCAATAAAAACTCAACATCTTAGCTGTTCCTGAAGGTAGGTTTTTGCGCATAACGGTAGATAAAGATATACAAATATACAAGCCAGAGTTAACATCAACTCCAATCTTCTGATACACATGCAGGATCTCTCCCAGCCATATTTATTGACCCAAAGCAGGCCCGTATTTGTTAGACCACTGTTGGCCAACTTTAGACACAATGTTGACCATTTGAAAATGACTGAGGACAAGAATAATGCACCATACATGTGACCAAGGTTGCTAGTATCGTCGCACACAATATCATCATCGTCAAATCAACTGGAGTTGAACCGGACTATTCCATGTTTATTTACCCAGAGCAGGTTAGACTGTTGGCCAACTGGGCACAATGCTAACCTTTTGAATATGGCTGTAGCACAAAAACAATGTTCAATATATTTCACCACGATTGTTAATATCATCACAATATCATCATCGTCATCAAATCACCTGTAGTTGAACCTGACTATTCCATGACTATCACGACACGGAATAATATTCAGTCTGTACACTTTAGTATACACACACCTGTACACTTTAGTACACACACCTGTACACTTTAGTATATACACACTTGTACACTGTAGTATATACACACAGCTGCACACTTTAGTACACACACAAACATGCAACAGGCAACTGCACTCGACGAACGAGAAATATAAATCAGATTTTGTTCGATATCACGACAACACAATCGTTGCCCGCAACAAAGTTTCGTGTAAGCGTTCGAGACTTGCTAGTGGTGGACGGAGGACGTGTTGAGTTTGAAGTAGACACCATGTTGAGCCATGAGTTGTGAGTGCGTTCCAACTTCCACGATCCTGCCGTGCCTCAGAACGATGATGCTGTGAGCGTTCTGTATCGTGGACAGACGGTGAGCGATGACGATACTCGTCCGGCCTTCCTGAGCGCGCTCCAAGGCCTCTTGCACAACCTGATCGTGCAGAAAACGCAGTGTTAAAGAATGCCATGTTGACATTTAATCTCAGTTTTCGTTAAAAGAGCACGAGTTTCTTCATTATTTCACTCATTTAATTACTCAATCTAGATTCTAGAGGGCGGTGGGATATTTGAACCGAGTCTTACAAGATCTATTTCTTCTATAAAATCTACTTGTTCTACAAGATCTATTATTCTAAAAGATCCATTTTGTTCTACAAGATCCATTTGTTCTACATAAATTCAAAAAAGAACCACCTAAGGCTTTCTGCCAGTATCTTGAAGTACGAATTTCGAAATGAAATTTTACAATTCATATTTAGACATGATGGCCAGATTTCATCAAAATATTTCAAACAGAACAAAAGTTATACCACTTTTAGTGAGGCCACCCGCCGTTTTTTGACGATTCAAAAATGGAACGCAACAAAGAGTAAAAGAGCACGATTGTATTAAGTTATCTCTCAAATACACTTCCGAATTGCAAGGTATACATAAAAGCCTACCTTCTCGCTCTCTGTATCCAAGGCTGAGGTGGCCTCATCAAGCAGCAGGATCTTGGGGTTACGGACGAGTGCTCGGGCGATGGCTATTCGCTGTTTCTGCCCTCCACTCAGCTGCGTTCCTTTGTCACCGGCACTTGTTTCGTAGCCCTGAAGGACAAAAACATCAGATGAACAATTGAACATTGTTGTAGTTCATTCTACGTTAATAGAAATAAGCCCATGCATAGTTGTTCATTTTGCCGCGAGAGAGTTGCACCGCAGAACATCGAAGAACTGATGAATTGAGAAAACACTACGTTGGTCCTATATTAATACCAGTGGCATGGATTTCATCAAAGAGCTAGGGAAACGATTACCGGTAACTCTAATCACCGGACACACTAAGGAGACCTGCTACCTCTTCCAGTGCCTCTCTACTATCATTCAGCGGTTTAATGCGGTTGCTTTCTAGGGAACTTTTACCCAGCGAAATCTTGACAAAAATGAGACCGTTTTAGAGTAACACCATTCCCATCTCCGAATATTGTTTTGAACGCCTGAGGGATCATAAATATTTCGGGTTAAATTTTTTTTTATTATTCTTTAATGAAACGCATGCAAACGCACTGCGTTGTGCATAATTATGTGCAAGTTATGCAATTAAAACAATTCACAAGAATGCAAATCACAGACAATAAAAATCACAAAGTTGCAGCCATGCAAAGCGCCGCACACTCGATGTGCTTTAGCTGTCACCCAGGGAATGAAGAAAGAGCTAAACCGAGGAGCCCTACGGGATTCAAACCGCGTACCATAAGCATTTCAAGACAGAGTGCTATTCGTTATACTTATTTAACTCCCTCCCCTCAAAAAGTAAGAATCAGAAAGTCGGTGACATGTTTGTTTGTATGTACTGTATGTATGTGCACTTGTTACAGCGCCCTTTCAAGCTCTCTCTCTTCGAACCTCGAACCTTCTGGCTCCAAGGCAACGACGCCACCACTACACCACAACGCATGCATGCACATTCACACACATACATACATACATACATACATACATATATACATACATACATCCATATATACATACATACATACATACATACATACATACATACATACATACATACATACATAAATACATACATACATACATACATACATACATACATACATACATACATACATACATACATACATACATCCATACATACATACATACATACATACATACATACATACATACATACATACATACATACATACATACATACATACATACATACCTGTGGCAACGTTGAGATGAAGTTGTGGATGTTGGCTTGTTTGGCGGCGCTGATAATCTCGTCCA
This sequence comes from Lumbricus rubellus, assembly GCA_945859605.1. Classification (NCBI taxonomy): domain Eukaryota; kingdom Metazoa; phylum Annelida; class Clitellata; order Crassiclitellata; family Lumbricidae; genus Lumbricus; species Lumbricus rubellus. The sequence goes on along the minus strand of OX243822.1, from coordinate 11,748,292 downwards.
TCGAAACCTCTCGGGTGTTGTCTCCGTACGCGATGTTCTCACGGATGCTGCAGTCGAAGAGAACCGGTTCTTGCGACACGATGCCAATCTGCTGCCGCAGCCACTGGATGTGAAGGCTGTCCACTGTATGGTCGTCGACAGACTACCCGACAAGCAACAAAACTTCATGGTTAGGTGCGGCAGATTTTTTGTAGCAGCATGTAAATTCGTTGACATACCAAGGGCGGATCCAGGGGGCCAATGTCAAACACACTCACTTTTTCATCCTCCGTACTGCATAACTGTACACCATAATGGCACAACCGGTTACTGTCTGTCAACCAGATTATTGAATAATCGAAAATTACTCACATACTTATCATCAAAATTTGCCCGACAGAAAGCAGTGGCAATCTTACCAGAGTGCCACTTATTTACTTACTTATCATCAAAATTGCCCGACAGAATTAAAGCAGTGGCAATCTTACCAGAGTGCCACTTATTTACTTACTTATCATCAAAATTTGCCCGACAGAATTAAAGCAGTGGCAATCTTACCAGAGTGCGACTTATTTACTTACTTATCATCAAAATTGCCCGACAGAAAGCAGTGGCAATCTTACCAGAGTGCCACTTATTTACTTACTTATCATCAAAATTTGCCCGACAGAATTAAAGCAGTTGCAATCTTACCAGAGTGCCACTTATTTACTTACTTATCATCAAAATTTGCCCGACAGAATTAAAGCAGTTGCAATCTTACCAGAGTGCCACTTATTTACTTACTTATCAACAAAATTTCCGGACAGAATTAAAGCAATGGCAATCTTACCAAAGTTCCACTTGCTGGATTGTAGAATCGTTCGATGAGCTGGACAATGGTGCTCTTGCCACACCCGCTGCTGCCCACAAGGGCGACCATCTGACCTGGTTTGACGGCCAGACTGACTTCCTTGAGAATGACGATATCAGGACGCGTCGGGTAATTGAAACTGACCTCGTTCACCTTCACGGAACCATCGACCATTTGCTAGACAATGAAAACAACAAAGCGTAATTATTATGATCGTCATGGTAATGCTAACATTAACAATGACAACACGGTGCTGCTGATGATGTCATGAATGCATGTATGTATGACTTGTACGTGAACGCTTTTATAGCCACTTACAATAACGTCACGAAGGCGCTTAACGTAGCTACCCGACGGTTAATATGGTGCTATATCATGGTGTTAATATGGTGTCGAACGGTGTTACAGCTCAGAAGTCATCTTGATCAACAGAAGGCTTAACAAACAATTAACACACTAAGCACACGATATATTTAGAATACTGTGTTACTCTATACAGCATAGAAATTATTAAATCGGATCACAAAATTTGATTCTAATATCATAATTATAATGAAGAATCCAGTTCATTAGAAATATTAATCTAAACTGCTGTCTATTAAATATATTATATAGTCAAGGTTTGACATAAGCAATCGGCATTGGGGCGCGGTGGTGTAGTGGGTATGTTCGTTGCCTTGCAGCTGCAGGGTTGCAGGTTCGAATCCACCTCAAGCCGTCTCATAGAGACCCTGGGCAAGTCCTTCACTCGCAACTGCTCAGCGCTTCAGCGTGAAACTCCAATGCAGTGTCAGCCCTGTATTCGGGAGCGCCATTCTCAGTAGACATTTTGAATGGCACTATAACAAGCTTTCCTACAAGCATACAGCATTGACGCATAGTCTTCCTAGCGTGGAACTCACCAGCTTGCTTCCGGATTCTGAACTGCTATCAGGATTTGGGACACGGTCCAACAGATAGAAGAGTCTTCCAGCAGCCATCAGTGCCTTGCCATAGTCGGGAGCAAATGACGCAGCTCTGCCAGCCGCCATGGCACCAAAAATGATGGCAAAGAAAACCCTGGAAACAAGAAAAGCAAAACGACTTTGAACAATTAGTACGTGAATAAATTGTTCTACACTGTGTCCGCGTTAAAGTAGAACCCACAATAAAGTGTCATAACTCGGTCAAAATGTTTAGGATTTGCCTGAAATTTTACACACAACAACAGTGGCCTTAGTTACACGAGATCCTAAAGCCGATTAGAAATATTCGTGAGTTTGTCAAATTTATGAGCGTTTGATATGCAGCACCGAAAAATGCAACTTTCCAACATGGAAAAGCTTAAAGGAAGCAAAATTCAGCTCTAAATGGTGGTCAAAATGTTTTTTTGGTCGCGAACACACAGACGTAGACATAGACGCTACTGTTTGATGGTCATGTCGATGATCACCTGGTCAAACAGCTGTCACTCTTCAATCAGACGCACCCTACGCTTATCGATGTCATGAATACGGGAACGAAAAACGCGTTACTCCGGTACATGCACCCGGATCGAGGTCTGGACTGCTAGGCGGCCACAGCTACGGATATGAAGCCGAGTGTCTTCCGGGACAGCTACTACACTACTACGTCTATGGTCGTGTGTTCGTGAACAAAAATGACATTTTGAGCATCATATTTAGCTGAATTTTACTTCTTTTCAGCTTTTACATGTTGGAAAGTTGCATTTTTCGGTGCTGCATCTCAAACGCTCATAAATTTGACAAACTCACGAATATTTCTAATCGGCTTTAGGATCTCGTGTAACTATGGCCAATGTTGTTGTGTGTAAAATTTCAGGCAAATCCTAAACATTTTGACCGAGTTATGACACTTTATTGTGGGTTCTACTTTATCGCGGACACAGTGTACATCATTTGTTCTTACTTTTTATGACCCATACATATGTGTACATACATACACACATGCATACATCCATCAACTAGGTCTCAACTTCTAACTGGTAATCCCTTCTACTCATTTTCTTTCCTCAAAACGTATTTCTTATATCGTGGCCTTGCGCACTGGGAGCGCCTGTGAACGGTTCACCCTAGTAGAGGCGCTTTATAAATGTTTTAATACAATAGAATACAATATAAATACATACTTGAACATGTCATCATAGACGAGTTTGCCGTTGTCGATGAGGTAGGCGCCGAACATGAAGCAGGCAGCATCTGCGAAGAAGATGACGCTCTGAGAGACGGAGAAGGCGAGACTAACGATGTGAGCCTCCTTTCGTCGCTTGCTACAAGTAGAACGACACACGACAACGTGAGCATATAGAAACGCGGCCACATAATTTACATTGTGAAATTCAAATACCTAACCCAAAGCAGCCACTTATACTCTGGTTCTACCATACGAAATGATACGACCACTATCACCACCGATTAATTTAACACCACGGTGGCTCCTCGGCTTGACCTCCGCGGATTCTGACCTGGCACCGAAGCGAGCAGGGCAGTTTCGGCCATTGTGGACTTGATATGATATAGTGCTGGTCAATACGCTCGTCTTCCTGACGTGGCCATTGTGGGTACAGAGAAATTCTTGAAGACTAACTTCTTACGCATGAACCGGATCGAGAGAGCACCTCTGAGTAGCGGGAGGTCTTGAAGCGGCACTATATAAGTTTTGATTGATTAACTGATTGAATGATAATAACATCAATCATACCTGTAGACTTTGTCAAGTTCCTCCGTGTACCTTCGGTAGAAAGTTTCTTCCTTCGTCAAAGTTGCAACAGTACGGATATTTTCAATTCCCTCAACAGCAATCTGAAACGTTCCGGTCATAATTATTAGTTTACTTGGAAAACCATAATTCAATTAAAATCCAGCAGCCTTTTAAAAATAAGATATCATTGTATTGTGGGACACAGTGGTATAGTGAGTATGTTTTTTTACATACCGGTACATACATACATATATACATACATTCATAAATACATACATACATACATACATACATACATACATACATACATACATACATACATACATACATACATACATACATACATGACTGGACTAACTTGACTTGACATACATACATACATAAATTCAAACAAACATACATACATACATACATACATACCGGGTACATAACAAGTGCACATAAAAATAAATATGTAACGTACCGATCCCGCCTGTTCGATCGGATCACTTTTGCCGCCTCTTGTCTGGACAACACGCATCTGGATGAAGCCGGAGATGAGGGTAAACGGGGCGAACGCAAGAACAAGCAGGGTCAGCTGCCAGCTGTAGACGAAGCCAATGATGAGACCAGCAACGATGGCGGCAAAGCTCTGCACCACGTAACCAATTCTGGACCCAGCAGCCTATAAAAATCAGACAGAAAATTACAAACAGGGACTTACATGACAGCATGGAGTCAGTAGCGGCGGCAGGGGGAGGAGAGGGGGCCCAAGCCACGTAAAATAGGCGATCCATTTTTTTCCCATGTAAAAATGGCAAAATTCGACGTTCAGCCCCCCCCCCCCAAATTGAAGCTGATGACTAAAACGCCGCCAGAAATTTTGGCGGATAAAATTGGATTTTTTTCGAAAATTCAGCCCCCAAAAATTGAAATTCTGGCGCCGCCACTGCATGGAGTTCAGGTTTTAATTTAAGTTTGTAGCCAATTTTGTTTGATTGTAAACGCGTACTTGACAATTTTAGCTTTGTTGCAATCTGTCACCCCGATATTATATATAGTATATATATTATATACTGTACTCTTACTACATACTAGCCAATTCAAAATAATAAACGAATATTATAATTATTTTTAAAGATTATTACTGTTCTTCTCCCGAGGTTGTATTAACCTCTCAGGCTGTCAAAACTGATATTCAGAGAAACGAAGATAATTTGACTGTTTGAAATTTTCTGCAAATAACTTACAAATTAAAAATTCTCTTCAGGACTTAAACAGTTGCAATGCACAACATACCCCACGGACAATGGAAGCATCGGTGGCCAGGCGAGAGCAGAGGGCTCCAGTCGTGTGCCTTCGGTCATCAAAGTAAGCGATTTCCTGATCATAAAACACACAGCGTATTTGCAGACAACATAGATATTAATTAAGCCAGCACATAAAAATAAACAATAATTATAGATGGGCTACCCAAACACACAGCGTATTTGCATACACAACATAGATATTAATTAAGCCAGCACATAAAAATAAACAATAATTATAGATGGGCTACCCTGCTAGCGGGATTCTGGTCCTTCAGTTTGTTAAAAAAATTGTTTACCACCGGTATACATGTTGATAACTTGCTACGTGAAGAAATTCTATTCGTGGTTGTGGCAATGGTCCAAAAAGTAAATGACTTAAAATTAATCAATTTCCAAACTGTAACAATATCAGTTCAATTCAATTAGTTTATTACTATTTAGCGTTTGCAAAATAGTCGATTGAACCCAGCATATAGAAATAATTACGGTAACAAGACAGCAATTGAATAAATTTAACAAGGAAACGACTAAATGCCGAATTTATCAAGCGTTTATGTGAGAACAAAGAACATACAGAAGGGACAGGTCCCGTTAGATGGGGCCTATTGGGCAAGCATTGGCAGAGTGCTGGCATAAGTTAGATAGACGCAGTGTCAAGTCAAGATAGATAGGCGGACCACCACCACCACCCCCACCACCACCACCACCATTATTGTAATGAGAAACCATCCTCAAATGACATCCAGTTTGTTACAACCCGCTGTCGTGTTTCGGTTTAGAAAAGCTCAGTTCCCATCAACACTTTAATGAAGAGCAGGGTGAGAATTTCCGTGGGGTTTTGGGGGCTTTAATTCCCAGTCTTTATTAGGGCCACATAGTAAAGTCTACTTTTCGCACCCCAATTTCATGTGGATCAGAGTCCAACCATCGTCGATGAGTCCAACCCCCATTATTTTTTCCACAATTCTCACTGTGGTGACGAGCGTATATTAAAAGTGAAACCATGAGCAAAACAATGCATTTCATTCTTGAAGTGTGAAGTCCTAAAGTGCCCAGTGCATGGTGATGCTAAAATCAGGCAAACAAAATAATAGTTCTTTATTTGAAATGAATGCCGGAAAAAATTCATCGTTGCCAATTATTATTGAACTCTCACCTGATTTATAATCTTTTCGAATGTCATGGTGCGCAGTCTCATCGTAAGCAGTTCACCTGTGCGCGCGTACATTGCATTCTGCAAAGGAAAAGCAGTGAGTCAGTAGTGGCAGGGTGAGAATTGCCGGGGGTTTAGGGGCTTTAATTCCCAGTCTTTCTCAGAGCCCCATGTTAAAGTCTGTTTTTAACACCCCGATTCCAAGTGGATAATGGTCCAACTCCCCCAGTTATTTTTCCACAATTACTACACTGAGTAGTGGTCATCATGATCAGCATCATCATCATCTTCTCCACCACCATTCTTTCGCATCATTGTTACAGTGAGTAGGATAGTGCTATCAACATCACAACTGGCATCATGCTTATGCTTACTATTATTATCAGCAGCAGCAGGAACATCATAATCATTAATCATCATCATCATAAATCAACCACCATCACCACCACCACCACCACCACCACCACGACCACCACCCCCACCATCACTACCACCACCACTACCACAACCACCACCACCACCACCATCATTGTTATGAGAAACATCATCAAAATTAATGACATCCAGTTTGTTACATATTTTTGATTGTTATTAACGCGCAGAAGGTAACACGCTGTCCTACCATGAGCAGCATAGAACCACCGGCGACCACTCCGATAACGACAAACAATATGCAGAGCATGTTGATGCGATGCTTCTGCGCATCAAGATCGGTCATTGAGAAGACCTGGCAAGGAAGACATCCGAAGAGAACAATTAACAATGACAACATTTGAGAAAAATAATAAAACATTATATTTCCAATAAGCTTGAATATACGACATGTTCACAATGCAGACGCAACTTAATTAAACTAATGTAATGTAATTAGTAATTTCTATAGTGCCGCTCACAGCCAAGGCCATTCAGTAGCGCTCCCAGTGCGATAACGTCTAGTGAAAAATAGGTCTTAAGAAGAGTAGAGATATGTATACAAAGTGATCCTGAACCACATGTTCATAATGTAACATAAATATACCATGTTGAAAAGGTATCTAACAGAAAAATCTCAGCGCTTCTTCCGGTTTGCTGGTCTCACGTACACCGGTGAGACGGCAATGTTTGCCCTAGCCTTCACATCCTTACTAAGAATTTAATCTTTTCCACGTCTCAATTCATCCATACGCTGCTTCTGCATCTTGCCACACCTCTTAAAGAAAATTATTCTTTCTTTCTTTCTTGCATTTGATATAGCACCCTTTCAAGCTCTCAACCTCGGCAGAAAAGTACGATTTTAAGGTCGTGATAAAGCGCATCTGAGCAAAACATATGGGCATAAGGCGTATAGCCAGTGGAAGCCCATTCAATACCAATGGCATGCTATGGGCCCAGTAACAGAGAATGCACGGTGCCGTGTAAGAACATTTCGTGCCCGGAGAATTTAATTAATTAATTAATTAATTTAACGCGTTCTTACTCCGAGAACTTCGGCGAAGACGAAAGCAAAGAACGGTTGAACGCATCCGTTGATGACGGCCGAGACTGTCGCGATGATGATGTACGGCCATTCTGGTCCATTCATCCTCATCAGCCGCCAGGCGCCGCCTGAATCTGTTGACTCAGCCTCCAGGTTCTCATCCTCCTTGATAAGAAAGAAAACGATGAATAAAGAAAAGCACACAAAAGGTGTGGTGCTGTAGGGGTATGTTTGATGTCTTGGAGCCGGAAGGTTGCGGGTTCGAATCCACCTCAAGCTGCCGCCTCAGCAAGTCTTTAACTCGCAATTGCTCATGCGCTTCGGGCCTTTGGCGTGAAACTCTGATTCAGTGTTTGCACTGTAGCTGTGAGCACCTCTGTGTAGGAGGAATCTTGATGTGGCGCTGTTACACGCGCTCATACATACATACATACAAATAATATAATTACCAATGTCAACTTCCTGGAATTGCTCAGAAATTCTGTTTTCAGAAAAAATTAATCTGCTAATTTCGCAAACATTTGTCAAGAGCTAAAATATCGGTCGACAGGTGAATTGATATATAGCATTATGTTCAACTAAGCAAAAACAAATAATAACAGCACTAATACTACTGTCATTCATAGTTGACGATAATTTATAATAAAACTAACAACCACACATAGAAGAATAATTCCTTTTCGGTATTGCACATAAATAAAACAATGACATCTCATGTGGGTCCAGTCATCTGTAATTTCGATTCCCTGCGACTCTGCTGCCTGGCTCTTTCTAAATTGTCTTATTAAAGGCTTTTCTTTTTGACCAGGCCAGTGTTGCAAGCGCCTATGAGCAGATACCTAGAATGGGTGCTACATGAATTCATGTAATTGATTTTTTGTTTTAAATTAATCAGGGAATTATTAGCCTACCTCTTCCGTTTTATCCGACTTGAGTGACTTTGCGCTTCCGACTGAAAGCGTACGTTGAATCATACTTGACTTTCTCGAGAAACTTCCTCGAGTTTTGTCCGGTTGAGACATCAACACTAGAACGAAAAAAACACCACACCTGCACTAAAACTGGATTGTGGATCAGAGGTAGTCAGAGAACAACGACAAGCGCCAACACAATTGAATTGATCGAGAACATGCTGATCTTCGTAAAGACTGTCTCACTGATGCAGAACTGGAAGAGCAGTCCACTTAATGGCTGGCCTCGAGCAAGCCATGGGTAAGAAGTGTTTACAATTTAATTTTCATAGACTTGGTATAAAAGAGTGGGTCTCCACTGTCCAGTCCTCTCCCTTGCCATCCTATCTTATCACGAACAGTGCACAGTAACTGTTAGTCATAATAATTATACCCATCATAACTAAGTAGGCTCGTAGCTACATGTACAGTGGAGCAGAAGTCCTGACCACGCCAGCCACTCTAATAGGCCTACTATCGAGCAATAACGTCCAACTCGCAAATCGTTCCACAACTGATAAATTTCTGCTAACCTTCTTCGTCATCATTTTCATCTATATCCGCGTCCTTTTCGGCCTTCTGTGTCTGGAAGTAAACAAGCATATAAATGTTTACGGTAATAAACAAGCACATAAATGTTTACGCTAATAAACAAGCACATAGATGTTTACGGTAATAAATACGCATATAAATGCTTAGAAAATAAACAAGTATATAGAATTTTACGGTAATAAACAAGCATATAAATGTTTATGCTAATAAGCAAGCACATAGATTTTTACGGTAATAAATAGGCCTACACATATAAATGCTTACGGAAATAAACAATCAATCAATGGACACATTCATTACATACCCAAAGTTTGCAGAATAATTTAAAAGTAAGTAAAGCAAGTAAGTATCGATCACTTAAAACCAGCTACTTTTGTTTACATGTCATTAGTTCATCATCCTAAGTACGAGAATATCCTGTGATCCAAAACTGTCTGCAGCAGATAAAAAGCTGCTTTCCGAGCTTGTAATTCATTAAGCAGGAATTAAATACAAGAAGAAACGCAGTAGTAAATGTAGTAAATGTGGTAATTGTAGTAAATGTGGTTAATGTAGTAAATGTGGTAAATGTAGTACCTGGCTGGTCACGAGCTGATAATAAATGCCTTCAATTTTCATGAGATCTGCGTGCGTTCCTTGTTCCTTGATAACTCCATTCAAAAATCCCGCAATGTAATCAGCCGTTCTGATTGTTGACAAACGATGGGCAACAACGATTGTAGTTCGACCCAAACGAGCCTAAAGAATGGTATACAAACATTGATATGACCTAATCAATGGTATACAAACATTGATAATTATGGCCTAAACAATGGTATAGGCTACAAACATTGATAGGGCCTAAACAATGGCATACAAACATTGATACGTACATATGCAGTAGTGCAGTCAGTACCACAATACCAAACAATACAGACCCAGACCCACTGCTGTACGTTCGTATCATGTATGCATGGCCTAGGATCATGAATTAGTAAGAGAATTCTAGAAAAATAACGGAGGTGGGGCGGGTCAGACATTGATTTAGGCCTATTTTATAGATCCAGTTTGTGCAATGAGGACCTTACTATGGGGGTCTTAAGAAAGACCAAAGGGTTGAAACCCAAAACCTCTGACAATTCTAACCCTAATTAATTAGGTAGGCCTAAATCGCTGAAATTTCACAGCACCACACAAATGCTATATGCCATGACGACCAGCTTATTAACCAAACAACTCAAGTCCGCAATAGTGAGGCTGTTTTATAAGCCCATGATAAAATTATTCCAAATATATATTTTTTCCTTTATTCAACAATCCGGATGACAGGCCGAAGCCGGTCACAGCATACAGTCATGCAGTTATCTTAGTTGGCAGTGCTTGGCACATCAATCTTAACCAAAGATATTAGAGTCGTAGACTCTAATAGGCCTATCTTTGTCTTAACTAGCCTACTAACAGAACAAACAACCTACAATACAATGAATCATATTAAAATTATATTAATAATATTAATACTAAAATTTTATTAATTACAAAATGTTGAAAACAAACGTAACAAAACGTAAATTAACCAGACATACGAACGGCAACATTTTAACACCCACCGTATCAAGAGCTGCCTGGACTGTGGACTCTGACTCCGTATCGAGCGCCGACGTAGCCTCGTCCAAAAGCAAAATCCTCGGGTCACGAACAAGCGCTCGTGCAATGGCAATTCGTTGCTTCTGCCCTCCGCTCAGCTGCGCTCCCCGCTCACCAACCAGCGTGTCGTATTTCTAAATCAACAAAAAGAACTATTATGAGTAATTGCAGTCTGATATTGGCCTACTTAAAAAGCACCGTTGTAAGGAAATCTCGTCAGCAGTGCTCCCGACCGAAAGCATCTGAGTGCAGACATTTCCATTCACAAGAAACTAACTGCATCTCTCAAGACCTCATCACACTTCAAGATCTAGTCATTTTTCATGATCCATATTCTCTTCAAGGCCTATTTGTCCTTCAGCATCTATTTGATCTTCAAGCAGGAAAACTATACCATTTAACTACCTCTTCCTATGTAGAAATGCACACATGCACAGGAAAAACCCATTACATACAAGACAATGACTCTTTCGAGATCGATTCATTCTTGTTCTTCAGGATCTATTTGATCTCCAAGATCTATATGTTCTTCAAGCAGGAAAACTACCATTTAACTGCCCCTTCCCATGCAGAAATGAAAACAAGCACAGAAAACTCCACCACTGCTCGTACTTTGGCAGTGCCAGTCCCAAGCTTGGAAAAACGAGGTGGGCAACGCTAATCACGTTGATCAATGCTAATCATCCTTGATACGACACAACAGTGCTGTTAAACAGCAAAATGTAACATGCACAGAAAGAACCAAACATACAATTTACGACGATGCATTTAGGCGTCTCCCATAAGACAATGACACCATAGGTACCTCCTATAAGACAATAATGTATTTAGGCGTCTCCCATAAGACCTCCTAACCTTTGGAAGCTGTTGGATGAAGTCGTGAGCATTTGCATTCCTGGCTGCTTTCTGTATCTCGTCCATACTCACTCCTTCTTTGCCGTAGCGGATGTTTTCTGCGATTGTCGTGCCAAACAATACCGGTTCCTGACTAACAACTCCAATGTGCTGTCTCAGAGATTTAAGATTCACTGTACGGATGTCGACGCCATCAATCAGCACCTGTAACAGCCATCAATCAATAAATCAATAAATCAATAAATAAATCAATAAATCAATAAATCAATCAATCAAACAACCAACCAACCAACCAATCAATCAATCAATCAATCAACCAATATATAAATCTATAATTCAATCAATCAATATAAATATAAATCTAACACTCAATCAACCAATCAATGAATCAATATATAAATCTATCAATCAATCAAGAAACCAACCAACAATCAATCAATCACTCAATCAATGTACTCTATTGATCATCGTATACATGTATACATACAGTATAGCACAAGCACAAGCAAATCGAACAGTGAGCAGAAAGATACTACAAGTACAAGACAATGACAGGAAATTCCTCAATGACTTATAATTGCAGAAGAAAGCGAGCCATCCCTTAAGCTAATCCATATGCAGCCATGGACCGGAAGTGTTACCAATTTCACCACGCCCCATGTGGTCCTCTCCCTAAGATAATGCAGAAAAAAGAAATAAAACAGTATCGTAGCGGAAATAAAAGTATTGAAATAAATCCCATAGGATTACTGACCTGTCCCTTCATAGGGTCGTAGAATCTTTGCAGCAGTTGGATAGTTGTGCTCTTGCCACATCCACTTGATCCGACAAGTGCCGCTGTCTGACCTCGACTGACTTTCAGGTTCAAACCATTCAAGATCTGTTGAGAAACAAAACAAGTTCGTCAACCACCAAATCAATCAAGCAGGCAATTTAAATTTATTTATATATTTATTTATTTATTGCACATATTTAACTCTGTTGATACAATCATAAGCAACTAAAAAGAAGTCAATCGAAAAAAGCTAATCTACTACAGATACCAGAAACATCTTATACCAGAAAACATCTTACACCAGACTCCATAAAACATCTTACACCAGATACTAGAAAACATATAACACTAGAATTCTGTAAACATGTCACTCTAGATACCAGAAAACATCCTACACGAGATACCTGTAAACATGTCACTCTAGATACCAGAAAAGATCTTACACCAGACTCCATAAAACATCTTACACCAGATACCAGAAAACATCCTACACTAGATACCTGTAAACATGTCACTCTAGATATCAGAAAACATCTTACACCAGACTTCAGAAAACATCTTACACCAGACTCCACACCTGATTACTGTAAACATCATGTTAACATCGAAAAGAAAAGCTTACCGGTACATCTGCTCGCGATGGATAAGTGAAGTGAACATCGCGGAACTCTATGTTCCCTTGCACCTCAGTCAGCTCAATACCTTCGCTCGAACTGCTGTCAATAGGTGAAACCTATAATCACAAAAAGAACTTTCCATTAGCACCACTAAGAGAGAAGCCAAATCTACATTAGGATTTTAATAATAATTACTAATCCTAATGTAGGTATGAAAATGAAGTTGTGCTGCAAAAACCCAGATTCAGGTAATTACATTATGAGTAGTAATAATAGACAGGAAGCGTTGGAGGAACGTTGTACATGATGCGGCCGAACCTCGGATGGCTGAGAACAGAGAACAGAACAGTAATGATAACAATAGAGGCATACCACAATGTACTTTTACGATAATATATTTGAGAGCCCTTTCGTGGTCCACAAAATGTTCTTTAAAAAATTGAATTTTTTTCTCGTAAGTTTTCTTCCATTAATGATACAAAAATATACTTTTTGACTTTGCATTTACTTTTCTGCACATTATTGTAATCTTCTAATATATTTATTTACTAGCAATTTGATATAGCGCCCCTTCAAGGCTATCTACTCACGTGCAAAAATATAAAGAAGCTCAGGGTGGCATGTATAATTGTATATTGTTTATAACTGACAAGGTACAAGAGACCAGAATGAGGTGGTATGGACATGCTATGAGAAAAGAGGATTATACTTGTGAAAAGAATCGTGCAAGCGGAGGTATACGGTCACTGCAGTCGGGTGGGGGAGGGGGTCAGACTAAAAGATGCGAACCTGCTAGTGGCTAATCCCTCATGAAGCAAACTTTTCGAAGCTTGCAATTTTTTAAACTGTATGTATCATGAATAGATTGAATACGGATCAATATTAACAATTACGAAGTGAATAATTATATTTACAATTGATGAGTGATGTTTTTCAATCAGTGAGTAATATTTACAATTAATGAGCAATATTTACCATTAATGAGCAATATCTACAACTGAAGAGCAACATTTACAATAATATTGATGAGCAGTATCTACAACTCACGAGTAACATTTATGTATAGATACAGAGAAGCTTATTATTTGCGAACAATTGTGAAGAAAATTTTGCAGCCTCCTGCAAGTACTGACCATGTCGATGAGGTTGTAGACAGCATAGGCAGCACCTCTGGAGTTGGCAAAGTCCTGGATGTGGGGCGCTGCGTTTCCGATGGAGAAAGCTCCAATGAGCACAGAGAAGAAAACCTAGAAATGCGCACGTTGTGCCATTGTCATATACGCATGTCATTTACTATAAGTTAATTTAAGACACAAGAGCTCAAAATCCGTTACATGTCGGTTACTGACCTTATTTTTTAATTCAGTCATTTAATGCAACAGTGGCTCTACTATAAAATACTTTTTAACACAACGAAAATCTGTTTTCTGTCTGAAGTTATACTCGCTTGATTCTTTCATCGGTTTAGAGTGAGAATATTGAATAAAAAAGGTTTCAGAACGATATTCGTGTCATCAAAGTCCTCCGAAATCACTTATGGATCATTTTGAAAATTTTTGCTGGGCAATAAAGAAACATATCCGGAATCAAATAAAGCAAAAAACATAAAAATCTGGATACTACTCTGCAAATAATGGTGAGTTCATATAAGCCATCTGTTGAATAGCACATTGTAAATGACTGTATAACAACTCGCTTTCCGGGCGGAATGCCCGTCCTACATGAGGCCGATGAGGCTGCTGTTGAGTGGCTCTGCCTGAACTGCAAAAGCTAAATAAAATCTGTTGAATTGAAGACTATTCTACATTCTTGACTGCTCACCTATCTAAAGCTTCTATCATGCTATGCAAATATCTAGGCAAGTGACAGATTTCGAACCCTAGCGTCGCTTTTGTGGTCTAGCACTTTAAGCAACTGGAAACCAATGCACCTGTTGTAAATTGCAGAACAGTTGTCACAAAATCCTTCTTTGCTTTAAAAAATCCTGGGTTTTTAATGCAACATTCGCATAATCTTATTAGTCCACATAAAGAAAATAAAGTGTAGTTTTCACATATTTTCACCAGTATACATCTACAAGACCATGTATATAGATAGCATGCCTGCATACATATATAAAAATTATAAATACAGGTATTTTGTGTGCGTGTATGCATGCATGTATGTATGTATGTATGTATGTATGTATGTATGTATGTATGTATGTATGTATGTATGTATGTATGTATGTATGTATGTATGTATGTATGTATGTATGTATGTATGTATGTATGTATGTATATAAAAATCCAGGTATGCATACAACAATACCCGCCATAAAGAAACCTTTTCAGTACCTTACAAAAAAGCACTTGAGTCAATAGATCCATTGACTTCAAAAATAACTTGATATATGTGCAACTTGACCACCACACTGAACATCAACATTGCCTTAAACCACATAGACCTATCAACATCTTAAACCAGATACTAGAAAACTTCTTAAGTACACCAGATACCTGTAGGCATCTTTCTCTAGTTGCTAGAAAACATCTTACACCAGATACATGTACCTGTAGGCATCTTACACTTGATACCGTAAACGTCTTACACCAAATACATGCAAACTTCTTACACCAGATACCAGAAAACATCTTACACCAGATGCCTGAAACATCCTACACCAGATACTTGTAAACATCTTACACCAGGTACCAGAAAACATCTTACACCAGATACCAGAAACATCCTACACCAGATATCAGAAACATTTTGCACAAAATACAAATCTGTAAACATCTTACACCAGATACCTGTACACATCTCAGCATCTCTCACCGTAAGCATGATCCCAGCCGTGTAGCCGGTACCCTCTCGAACAAGTTCCGATCCATACCAGAACGCGAGAGCGTATGAACCGAACATGATGAGAAAGATCGCCCCCATTCCAATGCCCGTTATCCATCCCTTCCTTATTCCAAAGTCCTTCGCATCAACCAGATTTACGGCGTACCTGGACACAGGCGAATGTAATGTAAGACAACTTTACAAAGCAACAGAGAACACATTATGTACACTGTCAGTTGTAATCGTAATCTCCAAATTTCCAGGGATTTGAAAGCGCCACTCGAAAGCCAAGCGTAGGGCACCAGCTTAATCAAAAATTTGCATTCGATTTCGCAAAATTATGTTTTTCTCCGAGGCTAGGCCTATAGTTATAATCAACACGAGTTTATCTTTCAAGTAGCACCATAGAGTTTCGAGAATTAAAATCTAGCAGCGAAAATGAGCACTAGTATTGCCGAAAGTCTAAAAAACTGCATTTCAATAGATAAAAGCTAAGAGAAATATTTTTTTCCTGCCTTACCTCGCGCTCTCCTTCTTCTGTCCTCCAAAAGCTGTTACCGTGCGAATGGCACTAATCACTTCTTCTGCAACTGCCCCCGCCTTTGCATACGACTTCAACTCTCGCTTGGCCATTGTGGAAGCAATCTGCAAAGATGCAATAACAATTGATATATAATAATAATAAAACTAATAATAAAATAATAAAATAATAATAAGCACGTTTGCACAGTTGACCGATGAGGATGACCGTTGACTCCAAAACAACAAAGGTTTTATTAGTGTTTTTAAATCCTGAGGGATCATAAATACCTCGGGAGCTAAAAAATATAATAATAATAATTGTAATAATAGTAATAATAATAATAATAATAATAATAACAATAATAATAATGATAACAATAAAATTAATAATAATGATAATAATAATTATAATGTCAGATCAACCATATGTACCTCGGGGCATTACAAGGGCGCCTCCACAAACACAAACGTACACAGATCGTACGCTGAAGACACAAACACACAACCCCCAAATGGTACGCACATACATGTGAACAACACTCAATTTTTCCTGAGGGAATCTCATTCCTAGGGGGAGGAACTCCCCACCAGAGACGTCTAGCTTAAACATTAGTCTAACTGAAGCCACAAGCACAACCGCAATCAAAAGCAACGTTACCAGTACCTACCCTGCCCATGACTCCAGCGGAGATTGCGAGCAGCGGGCTGACAGAAACAATGACGAGTGTCAACTCCCAACCCTTCACAAAACCAACGACGAATCCGGCGATAAAGGCGCAGAAATATTGGAAGAACATCGACAGCTTGTCACCGATTCCAGCTTCAATCTGATCGACATCACTAAAACAACAATAGAAACAACACCTTAAACAATTGATCTGAAACAACAATTGATGTGCACAGTAAACAACTGATCTTTGGAAAGAAATCCTAGAAATCAAATAATCTTTTACTAAACTTATAAAATTATATTCCAACAATGTTTGGTGTCAAAGGCTTGGAGATGTAAAAGAGTCAAGCACTACTATCTTACCATGCTATTATTATAACTACTAAGTACTATTACAATCAGTGTTTCCTTTTAGAAAAAAGCTCTGGAACTAAAAAAAATGCAGAATAATCATCGTAGGATTCTGTGGACCATAGAAACATATTTTATGCCAATATTTTATATCAATTAAACACGGAACACGCTAAAATCAAATTAAGGTAACTAAATAATTCCACATTAAACTTACAAATTACAAAATAATTATCAAAAGCTAAAAAAGGCCTTGTAGCATTCTGTCAGAAAAGCAAGGACTGCTTCGATCTGCCATTGCTATTACTACAACTATTATTACAACTCTAATCTGGATTGTTTGCATGATTAGCAAGTGTCTGGCATAAACAAAATGTGGTACACATTAATTCAGGAATTAATACATTGTCCCTCAAGGAAATTACTCCTAAAGATGAGGTGCTGTAAACACATTATTGCTAACATTATTGACCTAAGCTTTTGAGATATATAAAAACAACTTAACATGACATGAATTTATCTGCTAATTGAACCAACTGTCTCTGTGGGCTAAGCAAGAGGCACTGCACAATCTTTCAGGGACAGACAACTGTTCAGATGCACACATAATGACATTGCACCATGCTGCATCATAGTGTTTATATTTGTTCATTCAAGTACTCATTCATTCAAGTATCTATATAGCACCTCTTCAAGAATACTACTCAGAGGTGCTTCTGACTCCAGCATGGCGAAAACAGTTTTCAAGTGCTTATAAAATGTGACCTATAGGGAACAGGCCCAGCTGAAGACCGAGGTCACTTCATACCACAGGGACAACCATAGAAATAGCAAGGTTTTGTGCACATGATGGTGAAATGAGAAAAAGAGACTGAGAGCACTTCCTTCCCACTGAATGTAGGGATTGACTAGTCCGAGTATGATAGTATATATATATATATATATATATATATATATATATATTACACATATTCGTTTGACAGACCACAACCAGCTACAGCAGAGAGAACTGTTAAAAATTGAAATTAAAATAGAAAAACCCAGAAAGCTTACAGCCAAGTGAAACCTAGGGTCTCGCTTGGCTGTAAGCAAGTGCGCAGTTTGTGCACTTGTAAAGTACATGTGGGATAATGTTCTATGCACCCTTAGCAGAAAGATCAAAAAGCAATCTTGGGTGTTGCTACATCATGCCTGCCATTGCATAAGGCTATGATTGAGTGAGAGTGAGTGACATCATACAAGAGAGGATAGGAATCCTGTTGAGATGCATGTTGCACCATACTGTGTTATGTTACATCATGCTTGAATCGAGTGACATCATGCACACAGAGCTCTACTCACCGGAGATGTGAGTAGAGTTAATGACTGATAAATCAACTAAAGGCTGTTTCTGAGAGAGTTCGGCTCAAGATTTATAACAGGACACTACATACCGGTATGTGTTCTATATATAGCACACAAATATGTACATCATATTAAAAATGAATTTATATATATATATATATATACCATAGCACAACATGATGCAGAGTGCATCTGACCCTTTTGTAAGGCATAGGTCACTACCACTTCTGAGCAGCGATCCTATGGGCGCCATGTAAATTTAGTACCGTATATACCGGTATATAATATATATTTTCTACATGTATTCATTCATTCGGACATTTATATAGCGCCCCTTCAAGTAAAACTACTCAGAGGCGCTCCCAACTCCAGCAAGCCTAAAAAGAACAGTTTTAAGTTTAGTAGGGAGCAATCCTGGTAGAGTCCCAGGGTGTAGGCGTAGCTCAGAAGGAAGGCTATTCCAGACCACCGGACCAATCACAGAAAAGGTTCGATTCTTCATAGTAGTGGTATGAGCAAAAGAAACTAAGAGGACTACCTTATCAGCAGAGCGTATTATATATATACATACATATGTGATGCAAGTTTATATATATATATATATGAACATATGATCTTGCATCAAATAGGTCAAGGCAAGATCGTTCAGATCGTGTACATAATTACATCCAAAGCTCAATAAAACTGTTATCACTTATTATCACCACTCTTAAAAGTCGTCACCAGCACAGCCACCAACCGGTTTAATCGTCATAAAAATTAACCTCAATACCACCACCACCATGACTAGCACAACAAGCATGACAAGCATATTTTCAAGCTGTGGCTTAAATACTGATCATCATTACTGTACACACATCCTGCATGAATCCTATATCCTGATTCCCCCTCTTTTCCTCCTACCCCTCATCGTTTCAACTCTGAACATCATCAACTTAAGCCGGTGAGGACAGGACTCCTGTTCAGATGCACGTTGCATTACGCTGGGTGGTGTTACATCATGCCTGCCATTGCATAATGCTAGGTTTGAATGAGAGTGACATCATATAAGAGAGGATAGGGCTCCTGTTCATATGCACGTTGCATTACGCTGTGTCATGTTACATCATGTCTGAATTGAGTGACATCATGAACAAAGAGCACCGGAGATGTGAGTAGAGTATGTGAGTCTGCCTGACACTCCGAATCTTGACCTGCAGCTTATCGATTTTTTTTAAGCGCCTCTACTAAGCTGGTTCCCGCGACTTCGCTTTTATGGGTGCTGTAGAAATCTCGAGATTACGATTACATGTAACACACAGATTGTCACAGAACCTTCAGTACAGAAAAATGTATCAAAAGCTTCTTCTTAGCTTCTGCTGTAGGCTAAAGTCTGTTGCAAGATATACCAGGCATTAAATATCAGTGTCGAAGTCACTATACTGTTAAGGGTGCAAGCAACGGCTGCAAGGATCAAGACAGTTACAGTCGTCTCCTACTGACTTATTTAAACTCTATTAAGGTGCAATGAAACAGTCCAGAGAGAGAGAGAGAGCCAGACAGACAGACAGACAGACAGACAGACAGACAGACAGACAGACAGACAGACAGACAGACAGACAGACAGACAGACAGACAGACAGACAGACAGACAGAGACAGACAGACAGATGGTGGTTCAAAGGCAGACAAAGAAATGGAGAATAAAAGACAAATATGACGTCTGTTCCTTTTAGTAGTAGGCCCCTATCGACTAACCACAAAGTGTTCGTCAACTTTGTTTGAAAACTTACTCGACAAGTCGCGTGTTGAGCTCTCCGACTTCATGCGTGTCGAACCATCCGATGTCCTGACGAAGAATCGACTTCAGCAAGAGACCTCGGATCTTCTGGCCCTGGATGAGAGCGGAGACCTGCCAGGCGGCCATTTGGATGTACCCAATCACCATGACAGCAGCACCCAAGTCTGTAAAGCAATAGATATAGGAATACCATGCATTAATCACAATAAACATTTCTGTGCCACAAGTATATAGGCCTATAATTTTATGTAACCTTGGCAGATAGATGGGACTACTTCTCGGGATGGACTTATCAACAGTTTCCACACGCCGATGTCACAAGAAAGTCATGGCAAAATTTTAAGACGTTTGGTCCAAAGTTTAAGCCCTTTGCATAAATATGAAAACATAAAAAATCATTCAAATGGTGAGAAATCGGAAGTAAGAATTCAACTGTGCAGTTGCATTAAATAAACGCAAAATCCAAGCATCCTGATTTCCGGTAAAAATCCATTTTCCAGATGACCTATAGAAAGCAACAATAGTTCTTTTTTCTCATAATTATACGAATCTCTTGTTTTCTTCAAGTTCTCTTCCCAAGGGAAGGTTTGAACGTACAATGGTAGGCCTACCATTCTTTTCTATGTTCAGACTTCTCCTTAATAATGTCTAATTTGTAATACATTGTGCTATAGGGATCCAGAGTGCATGCGCCAACGCTGAAGAAACACAAGATTTCTGTTCTACACGCATGCTCTAGTCAATTTGGCCGAAACTAACCACAACAGTTTCTAGACACATGGTGCATAATATAGCCTAATAGTTAAAGATTAAAAATAAGAAATTGATGTACAAAACTGCCTCATTCACATATACAAGCCAAGGATGAGAGAACACAAATGTATCAGCCAAGTATAATTCCAACAATCTTTCAAATGTAATTGCACCTGAATAGTATTGAATTTCTAAATGTGCTACTCAAAAGCTGAGAACCGACTTTCTGTGTTAGAGTCTCATTTATATAGAGCCTACGTGTATCATCTCCCATTAAAGTCTGTGCAGTCTGCACAGCTCATTATGCTGCATGTTAACTTAATAATTATCAAAGCATATTTATATAGGCTAGTTATACTAACAGACATAGTAGAGGGCACTGTCCTGCATAGCCTCAAGGATGCCGTCTGCTCCAAGTTCTGCCATCGTATCCGCAATTTCCGTCATGTTCATAGAATAAAAATATTTTCTAGAGACAGAAATACAAAAGAACTTCTTAGGAAAATAACAACCAACAGTAAAAGCAGGCGCTTTTTGCTAAACATAATGGACCAACATTTTACCATTTGACATCAAGTAATCAAGCTTAGCCCTTAGTCTGGTAAGAATTTATAGGCCTATTACAAATATATTACATACCACACACATACATGCAAACACACATACCTATATACATACATGAATGCATGTGTACATTACATACATACATGCATGCATGCATGCATACATACATAATACATGCATGCATGCATACATAGGCTACATATTATGCTGACTGCACCTCGACCCGGACCAACACGGACTACTCTCTCGGACAATCCTCATGACTCAACGCAGCGCTCGTGAATAAGCTGGTGCCCCGCGCTTGGCTTTCGAGCGGCGCTTTAGAAATTATAATACTGAATGCACTTATTGTTTCAGGAAACATTAGGCTACTGCAACCAGCAAGGTTTGACTGTGGGGCTCACATGTGTCCTTCGGGGTCATCCATTATCTCCTCTTTCGTGATGTTTGGATTGACGGCAGTGATGTTTGGCATGATTTCATCAAGATAGTTGTCCATCTTGTCATTGTTGATGAAGGCATCGGACATGTTGCCAAAGATGATGACCATAAGCGGCATTGAGGCACCATGGGCGATGGCGCAGATTGTGCCAATGACCATCAGAAAGCGCTCCTTCGCGTGTGCGAAGCGAAACTGAAAACAAAGTTAAGTATTTTACAAAGTTAGTATTAACATTCAACATGTTTCCTGTTAGCTGAATTGGAGTTTGGGAGCTTTGATTACAAAATATTTAACATAAACAGTGTTGTTGAAAGTATCGGGCAAATGTACTTAAGTAAAAGTAAAAGTAAAGTGGATTTTAATTACTTAAGTAAAAGTAAAAGTAATTATCACAAATGTTACTTAAGTAAAAGTAAAAAGTAGCCCCTTCAAATAATACTTTTTAAGTAAAAAGTAAAAGTACCGAGTCTTTCTATAAGCTTAACTCAATCGATTAACCTTCAAAAATACTAAATTCTCGATATGGCACTTATCGTTGAGTCTAGTACGCACGCTTCGGATTCATTGTTAGCACATTGCACAGCTGAAGAGTCGTTCTTCTGCAGAAATGGCAGTGCATCCAGCATGCACAACCCATCGAAAATCTATTTTTAGGCATGCAAATTTGAATAAGTTGTCTTAGCTTAGCGAAACGAAATGTTAATTAGCGCTTTGAAGTAACGAACATTGTAACGAGTGTCGCATAAATTGTAACGAAGTAAAAGTACTGAAATATGGGTAAAAATTTACTTCGTTGAAAGTAAAAGTATTTTATTTTTTCGATACTTCGTTACATGTGAAAGTACTCAAACTTTTACTTAGGTACAGTAACGCGTTACTTTTACTTCGTTACTGTACAACACTGAACATAAATCTATTTACTTGCTTAGGTCCAACAACTCCATAAAGCCCCTTGAAGGATAAAATACAGCCGAAGAAGGCAAAGGAAGAGGAAGACCACGAAAGAACTGGCAAGACGCTATCAATAAAGACTTGAGATGTCTGGACTGGAGATGTTATGGTAGGAGGCTGAGGAATTGGCGATGGACAGAGAGGAGTGGGTAAAGTGTGTTGCATGATGTGCTGACCTGCACGGGAAGTACTAAGTACTAAGTAAGAAGCAAATTACAAAGTAAACCTACAATATACTTCAAGGACTGTGTGCTAAGTAAGAAGAACATTATAAAGTAGCCTACGCCTACAAGATTCCTCAAGGACTATGTACTAAGTAAGAAGAAATTTATAAAGCCTGACTACAATATTCCTTAAGAAGGACTACGTACTAAGTAAGAATAAAATTATAAAGTAGGCCTACAATATTCCTCAAAGCGATTGACACTAACCACTTCAAAGACTCCGACCATTGGTTTGACCTCCTTCTTCTTTTTCCCCTTCTTGACTTCGACCTCCGGATCATTGCCACCATCAACTTTGCCATTTCCCATCGTGGGTGAATAATTGTTGCTGTTTTTCTCAAAAGCGTCAGTGTCGATCTTCGAGAACTTCGGCTTGAAACCATTCGTGGTTCCGTTGGAGCCAGCAGGCGGACTGTGGTCCAACGAGAAACTTTCTTTACCCATATTTTGTCGATCTCCTCAGAGCAGCGGAATATGACCTACACAAATACAGCATCAACTACACTTCATAATTAATTATTCATGTAATTGGCACAAGTTATCGGAAAAAAGAGAAGCAATACACTTGTCTACATATATTTACTTCTTCAATTTATATACAGCCCCCTATCGGGGTGGTTCAGTGGGTTGTGGTATGTTGAACTACGTTTGTTGCCTTGCAGCCGGAGGGTTGCAGGTTCGAATCCACCTCAAGCTGCCTCGTAATGACATTGAGCAAGTCCTTCACTCGCAATTCCTCATGGGATTCGGTGTGAAACTCTGATTCAGTGTCCGCGCTGTGTCGGAGCGCTTCTGAATGAAAATCTTAAAGGGGCGCTATAGCTATAACAAGTGCACATAATTATATACATACATATGTATGTAGCCTACATACTGATGCTAAGCAAGCCTGTATAATAAATCTGCTCAAGGTTCCTAAAGTAGGCCTAAGTGGCTCTGATGACGGTTAAATCTCAAGGCAACACGGTCGTCACAATCTCAATTGACAGACTATCTAGCCACAAGCATAACAAAGAGACTGCAGAGATTAAAAACTTAGAACATTTGGAACTGTAGGTCTATTGCAATGGCTAATTTAAGATTTAGCCGTTCACGGACAAGCAATGCAACGGGCCTGCCTGTCGGCTAGCCAATCAGTTCGACTATCCATAAATTAGATAATCAGTACCTGGCTTGTATCCAAGCTCTCGAACTGTACCTTTTAAGGACTTATCAGAACCTGTGCCTCTTAGACAATAATTGGCCATATAGATGTCCCCTTATCAGCATGTCGTTCTGGCTTTCAATCAGCTTTTCAGCCTTGCACACGAGGGCCTTAAATGGCATTGAACACTGTTTGCACACGTGGACTTCAATGGCATGGCTCTCAATCAAAGAAGTAGCTACTTGATGAAGGATCTCACCCATAAATTCACTACTAAATGAGAAGTGTTGAGGTCATAATATCAGTAACTATATCGAAAACGCGTACATTTTTACATTACATTCCACAGTTATACAATCCATCCACTTAATTCTTGCTACCAGTTATTCCCAGACATCCCAGCTTTACCATGCAACCAAGTTCTAAAGTCTAAACACTATGAGATTGGGACAGTGTACATGATGGAAAGATGCATCAAGTAGTTAGTTGAACGATTGGGCTGCACAAGCAAAGCAAGGCAAGGCAGATCAAGGATTCAAGGAAAACCCTAATGGGCAAAAAATCAGGGATGAAGATCAACTATAATTAAAGTGTCCGAGCTGTAGTCTGGAGCGCCTCTAAGCAGTGAGCTTAAAGAGGCACTATAAGCAAATGCAATAAATAAATAAATAAATAAATAAATAAATAAATACACAAATAATCAGCATGATGTATGTCTCCAATGATGTATCTCAAGTATTGCGTCATATTGTATCTATAAATTTATGAAGCACCTCTCATAGTGCTCACCAATAAGAGGCGCTCCCAGTGAGAAAGACCCAGAGAAACGAAAGTAGTTTTGAAACAGTGAAAGATGTGCTTGGGATACCAGTTAATGACGAATGGAGAGATAGGGGTGATTCCAAAGTGCAGGACCAATGTACGCACAATAAGTATCCAGAATGCTACATGGAGTTATTACGATCATGTCTTACAGGACATCTTATCACTCCATAGTTCAACAAGTTGGAAGCGATCAGACCAAATTCAGCTTTAATTTATCAGCACAATAGATGCTACTATATTTTTCACATAACATAAAAAATTGATTGCAATGAGCTTTCTTATACTTTCAATAGGCTATACCAACACAATCTTGAACATGTCAACACAACACATTCGTACATATAAAAAAATGCATACACATGCCTACAATTACAAACTTATAACACACAGCACACACAACATTTAAATGTCTCTGACAAGTCTCTCTTGAAGAGGTGCCAGACTTGTTGTCCTCGAGACTAAAGTCTTGGTCTCGAGTGCGCTCGAGTTTGGTTTTAAAAGTCTTGGTCTTGGTCTTGGTCTTGAGAATAAAAGTCTTGGTCTTGGTCTTGGTCTTGAGGGCCAAAGTCTTGGTCTTGGTCTTGGTCTTGAGGTTCAAAGTCTTGGTCTTGGTTTTTCAAGACCAAGACCAAGACCTGCCTTCACGATAGTATCATAATTATATTATAATAATAACTAATAAAATTATAATTATATAGTAGAGAATGAAATCATGGTATAATATGGCAGTTCATGTAGGCCTAATACAATATAATAAACAGCAACTAAAAACTATAATTTTGTCAAATTTTCGGAGGAAAATTATTTTATTTCTGGGCGCTTTCTCCGCTGGAAATGTCCAGATACGCGGCATACGCCATGGCAGGATTTTTAAAAAGACTCACGATTTCTAAACTTATATTTAGTGCTTGAAAAGATGCTGTGCATGACAGCAACTTCAGCACCTGCAGAACGTATTTTTTCGCATGGTGGTATTTTCATGAGGCCACACCGGGCACGCCTTGGTCAGAAAATGAATTGGTTCTGTTAGTTTTGAAAATGCAACAGCCATTTGCAATAACATTGCACATAATCACATTAAGGAGTTTTGTAGGAACGAACTGAACTCGGAATTCTCTGCAGTTTGGTTATAGAGTTGCTTTGTTTGAATAAAATACGTTTTCATAAGAGAGCAGAACCTGCATTTTCGCAAGGTCTTGTCTTGGTCTTGAGACCAAAAGTCTTGGTCTTGTCTTGGTCTTGAGCCCAAAAGTCTTGGTCTTGGTCTTGGTCTTGAGGCTCAAAGTCTTGGTCTTGGTCTTGGTCTTGAGGTTCAAAGTCTTGGTCTTGGTCTTGAGGTTTGAGGTCTTGACAACAACACTGAGAGGTGCTATATAAAGTAACAATTAACATTACCATGCCCGTTACATTAACATACACATCACAAACGTTGATGTAGGGAGAATATAAACTGCATAAAGTAGGGGTGTTACAGATCCGGCCCATGGGCCGTTTCTGGACGGCTGAGGATGTTTTTCTGACCTTTGCAATCTTGCCTAAAGACTACACAAATTGATAGCAATAGCTCAAATGTGTCATTTTTAATGAGTTGTGTATGATGCTCATGGCTGACAATTAAAATCAAAATTAAGAACTTTAAAGCCTCATCTGACTATTCGCATGTTAAAAACCGACGAACCGTACCATTGAAGGTTTAGTTCACAAAAACTGGAATGGACTCGTCAAGTAATCTTCTGGATCCCTATCCTTTTTTTAGAGGCCTTTGGCACCATGGATGGCCCGCCACTTGCTGGAAAATATCATAGCTGGCCCGCCATTAAAACAGGCCTGCCATCTCTGGTATAGAGCAGCAACCACAAGATTGCCAATTCTAAGATTACTTAGTTACTAAGTCCATCCCGTGCAGATCTGCACATTGGGAAACGCATCGTCTCCATTCTTATTCTTAGAATTCTTCTAAAAATGGTAAGAAGAATTCTAAGATTGCTAGCATTAAATGCTAAAATGAGAAGAGGCATTCAGTAAATATAAATGTAGGCTACCAGACTTTAATCAAGTTGCAATAATGATTAAACAATATTCAAGTCATTTCATCAAGAAAATTCTGTAACAAGGCACCAAATCCATCCTGGAAACACTGCCAGAACACTACAAGCAGGGTCCAGGTTTGAATCCGCCTCAAGTTCTTCATGTGCAACTGCTTGTGTGCTTTGAACAGCGTGAAACTCCAATGTAGTGTCCCCGCTGTACTCGGGAGCATCTCCGAGTAATTAGCTTGAAGGGGCGCTATATATAGCGCTAAATTCAAGAAATAAATAAAAAATAAAAGTTCCAAGATGTTCACTCACTTTTTGCACAAAAAATCTGCAAATAAATGGTATCTTTTGTCGTGACCTTCAGATCACCCGATATAATATCACTAAAGCTGACCTAAACACACAACCCTAAAAGATTAATGAAAATCGGTCACTTAATCTGCGCCAGCGAATTGCGCAAATCGTTTCTTAAGCTTGGCCGCCGCAAGATCAGACCACCATCGACGACTTAGAACCGGACTAATCGATTTGCCTGCACACGAGTCTTCATTTATAGCCTCACAAGACCCTCCTTGACGTTTAAATATATAGTCATATAACAAACATACCATTATAATTATACATACAATAAATGACTTATATATACTTTATCATGCATATACATCTATAATTCTATATATATACGGTTACATAAGCTATATAGTGGACGGGCCTAATGATAAATCGAGATTTCATCAGTTATCGCCTGCCCTTTGCCCTTAATGATACTGCTTGTGTTGCAACAGTTCAATGAGACTTAGGTCAATGAGATTTCACTGGTAATGTGTTTGGTCATATCGTAAGCCTGGTGAAGTGGACAGCAAACAGAAGCAATGATTGGCTGACGAAATTAAGCCATAAAACGCCATTGAAAGTTGAGGATACAGGAACAAGGCCAGGCAAAGTGAATTCTTCGTGTGCCAACGCAGTGCTTGTGCACAGTCCTACTAAATGTACCTAGTTAGACATCCACGAAAGCAAGTGCACAGAAAACTTTAAATCCATGGACTGATAAATTCAGTGCTCGGTTTAAACTTACCAGCTCAGGTAATGTTCAAAGGTCCTTCCCTTCGAGCTACTTCTTAAAGCTGCTGAAGCGGCATTGTACGTGCTGTCTTCAAAAGTGCAGAAAGGTCAATTCCTGATTCAGCGTTCAAGCCATACACAGGAGTCAGTCAGCCTCTCTCTTTGCTAAAGGAGGCTGGCATTGATGAAGCTTGGCAGCAAATATATAAAAATATAATAATAATTTTTCTTTTAATGAAACGCCTGTAAACGCGCTGCATTGTACACGTACAAGTTATGCAACAATCTTAATTAACATCAATCTTAACTACAAACAGAACAGACAGCCTGCAACACACCTAAGCAATAGGTATAATATGCCTAAGCAGTAAGCATCATCAGCAAACTGATGAGCAGCAGTACTAACAGACAAAGCAGTATGGTTTATTTGAGCAGTGTAATGGGTATAAAAAGCATATAATCGAATTGGAATCTTGTGTGGCAGCCCAATACAAACGGATATATGAGCCAGGCTAGGCTGACTGCTGGAACTCCAATTACCCTAATTTTGTATGTCATGTGCACGGGTAACCAGGACACTGCAACTGATTGGCTCGAACGTTTGACTTGTAATACAGAGAGTAAGCTTATACTGGTGTGAGCCGCACCTTAGACAGATCACGTTTTACAGTCCTGAGTCTATATCAACAGCATAACAGTCTGCAAGGCGCCCATCTCGTCCTTATCTAATTCTACAGTCGTCCCTAGAGAGTGGAAGGCTAGGGCAACCTTATCCATGCAGTTAACCGGTATTGAAAATACCTCCTGACATTCATGCCAGGTTTTACCATTCAACCATCCTATGATGATTTTCGAACATAAAAAATGTACTGCAACATCATATGTAATTTGTTAGCAAGTTAAATTAAGCTAAATTCATTGAGCAATACGGTTTCCTTTCTACCATCCATCATTTTATCATATCATATTATCATAAAATAATGGTCATATTATCTAGGGAATAAATAACAAAATGACCAAAAACAAATAATTCGTAATCAGAAGGCTCTACACATATGTTAATAGAAAGTGCCAAGAAATACTCTACACCAGATTGAACTCCTATGTCGAAGCGCAAATTGCTTAACATCGAGTGTGCAAATAAACGCTATCGCATTGTAAACACCTGCCGAGCTCATGTATTTACTTTCTACCTACAGATTTACGATGAGCACTGTGATCAGAGTTGAAATTTTAGGGACAAGGCCAAGAAGAGTAAATTCTTGGCAACACTCAGCAAAAACCGGTGTATTCACTTCAGAGATAATTATGCTTAAATGATCAGAGGTTAATTAGTAGCGACAAGGCCAAGCTTGGTTAATTCCTTGTTTCACCAATAATTTGGCTACTGTGAGTTATGCAACTGATAACATATAAGTGACCTCGCTCATGAATGCGTAATTATATCTTAGCAGGCCAAGCTCCAGTGCTATACATTCCAGGTTGTAGATTCCTTCGCTCTGCAACGCATGGTGACCAGGCTGTCCCTATAATGGCTCGAACTTCCACAGTGCTGCATAGAAGCTTTGCTATGGTTGGTCCATCTTTTTGGAATAAGTTACCTACTAGTCTCCGTAATGAACTTCTTTGTCTTTCTTTGCCCCTTTTCCCAAGCGTTTTAAAACTATTGTCTCTGATTGTGGTTTTTGTGTCAGGTCGGGAGTGCCTCTGAGGAGTTTCTCTTGAAGTGGCGCTATATAAATGCACGATTATTGCCTTGATAGTGAAGAATTACTGTAGTATAGATACATTCATAAATGATTGTTTATGGGAAGAATCCCGGAAGATGTGTAAGCACAAAGCATGAGAACCGACATGGTGGGGCAAGATGCACTTATGCGACTCCCTGAATCCTATAGGCCTATGTAAAATCTATGTTAAATTAAAAATACTACTGATCTAAAGAAATAAAACTAGGTCATTTCTACATTATGTATGAATTGTTTCAAGCAAACTCATATTGTACTAAAAGATATCTTGTGTATATATAATTGGAGTCAAAGGAACAGTGAACAGCATGAACATGATCATTGATGGGAAGACAGAGCTCTGCAGATGTTGGGGTAAGACTAAGTTAATTGGAACACACGGGTCCTGAATGTGGGTTCCAGATATATAATGTACCGGTATATACATTATACACATGTTCATACGTTTTAATAATTATATAGGCCTGTATATAATATTGCTATTTACCCTTATACATACTAGTGTGGTCCACAAAGCTATGGGAAAAAATAAAGTTTGAAAAATACGTGACGGTACCTTTCATACTGTTATGTATCATGTGTCAATGATTCCTACCAAATTTTACTGAAATTGCTCGAAGTTTAGAGGTCGCTCGACAAGGTCAGATATATTACAGCACCCCGACTGTACATTACGTCAACATTCGTTTGTGATTTAGTGATAAAGGTTGTCACACACGCATTGCTTAATTCAGTCTGTAGAGAGAAGCTGATGTTATTATTCTTTTAATTAAATAATTTAAAAAATAAAGGTATGCACGGCCTTTGGGTCAATTTTTATGATAAGCAGGAAGAGATAAATCTACGGATGTAGCCTACCTGTTACTAAGTGTATAGTAATGCTTTCGATGGATGGGAAGATCCCTCCTGGTTATACTGCAAAGCAGCTATTTGATAGATTGCCAGTATGCTACTGGCATGGACGGAGTGTTATGGGGACGGTCCACCAATGTTTGTGCTGGGGGACCGTGCCCCGCTCCCACCACAAACACATGCTCATATCTCCCAACAGTTCAGAAATATACCAAAAAATAGCATCGGAAAATCGAGAGTGTTAGGTTTTTTATTCTGTAGAAACTAACGAATAACAACAACAAATAATAATAATAATAATAATAACAAAACGAATATAATATCAATTTGTTACAAAAGTCATATCAACATTGACGCTGACGTGTCATCTTCAGCAATATCACGACAATAATTATCATTACTCCTGAGTAGTAAGCTTGAAGGGGCGCTATATAAATACACGGAATGAATGACAGTAATGAACCAAAGAGACATCTGCCATTATATTATAGGCTACTTAACATCACAAGCATGGTATTAAACTTTTAATAAACGGAACTCTGTGAACGTAAGGCACAAATGCGAGATTTCTATGCAGTTTAGATCAAGTAAAAATGCCCAGTTAGGCCTTATGGCTAACCTGCCTACTCTGCAAGGCAAGTACGGGCATAATCTAATAATATTGAACTCCCTAATACTGTCATCTGTAGGCCCTATAGGCCTACCCTTGCTGCCTAAAAACTATTGGCAACAGGGACCTAAGTACAATTGTTCTTTGCTGGCCGCGGCACATATTATATTAAACCATTAAGTCAAACAAATTAATTGAAACATCAGTATAAACACATTGGAAATTAAGAACGTCATCTTAACTAAAACACTTACAAATGAAACAAATAAATTACCCTGTCGCATGCAGATGTTTATCAGTAATTTTAAAGAAAAATACTTGAAATTCTGCAGAAACATTGAACAGAAATACGGTATTTATACACACACAAATGTTTTATGAGGCAGTATTACAATACAAAGTTATATCCTATAACGCTTTTAACGCGACCTTCAACAAAAACTCGACATCTTAGCTGTTCCTGAAGGTAGGTTTGTGCTCATAACAGTAGATAACGATATAGAAATATACAAAATTAATATACATGTCAGTCTTAACATCAACTCCATTTCTGAGACATATGCAGGATCTGTCCCAGACATATTTATTGACCCACAGCAGGCTTGCAATTCTTAGACCACTGTTGGCCAACTTTGGACACAATGTTGACCCTCTGAACATGGCTGTGGGTTAGACTGAGCACATGAATAAAGTTCCCTACATGTCAGCAAGGTTGCTAATATCATCACAATATCGTCATCAAATCACCTGTAGTTATACCATGTCTGTACACCAAAATGCGGATAGCAATTGGTATATTAAAGAATATTCTTATCTTATCTTAACCCGACTATTCCATGACTATCACGACACAGAATAATATTCAGTCTGTACACTTTCGTATATACACATGTGTACACTTTAGCGTACATACAACTGTACACTTTAGTATATACACACCTGTACACTTTAGCGTACATACATCTGCACACTTTAGCATACATACACCTGTACACTTTAGTATATACAATGTACACACCTGTACACTTTAGCGTACATACACACCTGCACAGTGTACACTTTAGCGTACATACACCTGTACAGTGTACACTTTAGCATACATACACCTGTACACTTTAGAATACATACACCTGTACACTTTAGTATATACACACAGCTGTACACTTTAGTATATACACACATACAAACATGCACCAGGCATCTGCACTAGACGAACGAGAAATATAAATCAGATTTTGTTCGACAACGCGACAACACAATCATCGCCCGCAACAAAGTTTCGTGTAAATGTTCGATACTTGCTAGTGGTGGGCGGAGGACGTGTTGAGTTTGAAGTATACGCCCTGTTGAGCCATGAGTTTCGAGTGTGTTCCGACTTCAACGATCCTGCCGAGCTTCAGCACGACGATACTGTGAGCGTTCTGTATCGTGGACAGACGATGAGCGATGACGATACTCGTCCGGCCTTCCTGAGCGCGCTCCAAGGCCTCTTGCACAACCTGATCATGCAGAAAATACAGTGTTACAGAATGCCATGTTGACATTTAATTTAACTCATTTAATTACTCAACCTAGAGGGCTGTGGGGTATTTGAACTGAGTCTTACAATATGTATTTCTTCTATCAAATCTACTTGTTCTACAAGATCTATTATTCCAAAAGATCCATTTGTTCTACAAGATCCCAAAAAATCTCAAGCGTTTTGCCAATATCTTGGCCAAAAGTAAGAATTTCGAAATGACATTTTAGCAGTCTTAAAGGCAATTTATATTTACACATGATGGCCACATTTCATCAAAAAATTTCACACAGAACAAAAGTAGCCTAAAACCAGTTTTAGTGAGACCACCCACCGTCTTTTGACGATTAAAAAATGGAACGCAACAAAAAAGGATTTTATTAAGTTATCTCTCAAATACACTTCCGAATTGCAAGGTATATATATAAGCCACAAGGTATTATATATAATCTGGCAGCGCCGTGCATTCTCCGTGGCTGGCCCTGCGACCTGGAATGAGCTCCCTGTTATCCTTCGTCAAATACCTATTGGCCTTTCTACTTGATTTCTTTCTCTTCTGAAGATTGTCTTATTCGACCGGGGTTGGACTGGGAGCGCTCCTGAGTAGACCCTTGAAAGAGCGCTATATCAAATTCTCAGTAAATAAATAAATAAATAAGCCTACCTTCTCGCTCTCTGTATCCAAGGCCGAGGTGGCCTCATCAAGCAGCAGGATCTTGGGGTTACGGACGAGTGCCCTGGCGATGGCTATTCGCTGTTTCTGCCCTCCACTCAGCTGCGCTCCTTTGTCACCAGCACCTGTTTCGTAGCCCTGAAGAACAAACATCAGATGAATATTATTGTAGCTCATTCTATGTTAATATAAATAATTTAATTAATTAATTTAATTGATTAATTAATTTATTTATTGCCAAAGAAACAAAATGAACACGAGTACAAGCAGTGGATACAGAAGGTCTCTATAGGCAACAGGAAGCCCGGAAAAAGCGAAGAGCTTATATCAACCTGGCCCCTAATGTACAATTGCATTTCAGTCTACGATCCATGTCACACAATTGTAAGCAACAATGTTCTGTTGAGACCATAGGAATGTTGGTACTGTTAATAATGTTAGTACTGACCAATATTCTACAGCAATATAGCAACATCATCAGTACAAAATTATATAAACAAAATTAAATTGAAACACAGGTGCAATATATAGGATAGAAATAAGCCCAAAATAGCTGTTCATTTTGCTGCGAAATAGTTGCACCACAGAACATCGAAGAACTGATGAATTAAAAAAACACTAGGTTTTATTTAGAAATATATATATATATATATATATATATATATATATATATAACTGAATAAAAAAGATTCACAGTCATTTACATTTATGCAGAATAATAATGATTAAATAAATAAGTAGAGCTAAATAATAAGAAACAGTTTGCTGATAAGCATTTATGGAGCTCTGCAATAACCAGTGCTATCTAAAAAATGTAGCACTTCGTCTAGTGCAGTGCTGTACAACCTTTCTGACACCGATGGACACCACAGAAGTTATTTTTGAAGCCGAGGGCAGCACCGATAGAGTAAAAGGCAACGACTGAAATTTATTGAAAATTATCAATCTTATTACATTTACCTACGTGAATTGCGCAGTCAATGAACCTGGTTTAACTTCTGATCTGTCAGAATATTTGTTTCATGGCAATTGGGGTAACTCCTTAGCGTGAT
This sequence comes from Lumbricus rubellus, assembly GCA_945859605.1. NCBI lineage: Eukaryota > Metazoa > Annelida > Clitellata > Crassiclitellata > Lumbricidae > Lumbricus > Lumbricus rubellus. The sequence goes on along the minus strand of OX243822.1, from coordinate 11,713,540 downwards.
TATTATCCCGTTTGGGTCCCTTGTTACCTATGTGCCAATTTGTTTTATGCGTTACTGCTTTTGCTGTGCCCATTCTGTTGTTGTTTTGGCAAAAGGTTTCAATAAAAGATTAATCGATTGATTCATTGCATAGATGTAAAAAACGATGGAAACGAAATAAAAAACGGAAAAATCGTCGTTTTATTCTCAAAAAACCCCGAAAAAACACAAAAAACGGAAACGGAAAAAAATTGACTTTGTTACATCTTAAACTACATTTTAACTTTTAAAAACCATGTTTATAATTTTTTTAATCCTAATGAATTCTTACAGGGACCTACTACATGTAGGCCTATCTCTTAAATGTTGACGTTAACAATTAAATAATGACACCGGTTAGCTGAATCCTTGAGAGTAGGTTGAAAACGTAAGGAATATCAGAAAAAATTAAACTAAGGAAAATAATAACAGACAATAAATAAATAAATAAATAAAGCTACATAAAAAATAAAAAACGGAATAAAACGATGCGAAAAAAACACGTAAAAACCGACGTTTTTTGGAAGCGAAAAAAACACAAAAAGTTTTAAACAACTATGATTGATTGATATTAATAATATTTACTCTGAAAATTTGCACCAAGGAAAGTGTATTCTGTGTTCACATTCTCAAATAGGTCTATTCATCCAAGTTATGAACTCTTAGCTATGCGAGAAGGTCTGTGGATTTGTTGTTACTTAATTATAAAAAAATTAGCGAAATGTCACTAGCATGGACTAAGATCAACCCACGGCCACAGATGAACAACACTAGACTAGTGGATAGCAAACAACACTAGACTAGTGGATAGCAAACAACACTAGACTAGTGGATAGCAAACAACACTAGACTAGTGGATAGCAAACAACACTAGACTAGTGGATAGAACGCTGATTGTTGAACTGTCATATGAGAGTTTGGGGTTCAAATCTATGCTATATAGGGCAGAAATTTATTTCCAGATATTCGCCTCACCCGTGAACCAAAGCCACCTCAGCAATAATGAGCACATCGACTGTACACTCTCATGCATATGCCGATAACACACAAATTACTGCAGCAAAAACCTGGATGTATTCAAATCTGTCGGTAAGCAAGAGGCAGAAAGTCGGTGACACGCGTACCTTTGGTAGCGTTGAGATGAAGTTGTGGATGTTGGCTTGTTTGGCGGCGCTGATAATCTCGTCCATCGAAACGTCTCGGGTGTTGTCTCCGTACGCGATGTTCTCACGGATGGTGCAGTCGAAGAGAACCGGTTCTTGCGACACGATGCCAATCTGCTGCCGCAGCCACTGGATGTGAAGGCTGTCGATTGTATAGTCGTCGAGAGACTATCCGACAAGCAACAAAACTTCACGGTTAGGCGTGGCAAATTTTTGCAGCAGCATGTAAATTCTTTGACATAACCAAGGGCGGATCCAGAGGGGCCAATCCGGCCATGCCCCCCCCCATTTTTAAATGTCCATGTATCGTGCCCCCCACTTATTGGATTGTACAATCATACTTACCTATTTACTTAATTATCATCAAAATCGCCCGACAGAAAGCAGTGGCAATCTTACCAGAGTTCCACTCATGGGATTGTACAATCGTACTTACCTATTTTCATTCATTCATTCAAGAATTTATATAGCGCTTCTTCAAGCGGGACTAAGTACTCAGAAGCGCTCAATTACTTAATTCACTTACTTATCATCAAAATTGCCGGACAGAATTAAAGCAGTGGCAATCTTACCAAAGTTCCACTCGTTGGATTGTAGAATCGTTCGATGAGCTGGACAATGGTGCTCTTGCCACACCCGCTGCCGCCAACGAGGGCGACCATCTGGCCCGGTTTGACGGCCAGACTGACTTCCTTGAGAATGACGATGTCAGGACGAGTCGGGTAGTTGAAACTGACCTCGTTCACCTTCACGGAACCATCAACCATTTGCTAGACAATGAAAACAACAAACCGTAATTATTATGATCGCTAACAATTTTTTCATTGAAAACGAACAATGCTGTTGCCAGTGGCAACCAAAATCTGTTGTCATGACAACATGGTGCTGCTGATGGTGCCATGAATGCATGTATGTATGTGAACGTTTTTACGGCCACTTACAATAACCTCACGAAGGCGCGTAACGCAGATACCCGACATTAATATGGTGCTATAATTATGATGGTGTTAATATGGTGCTATATAATGGTGTTAATATGGTGCTATATAATGGTGTTAATACGGTGCTATATAATGGTGTTAATATGGTGCTATAAAATGGTGTTAATATGGTGCTATATAATGGTGTTAATATGGTGCTATATAATGCATGATGTTAATATGGTGTCGTACGGCGTTACAGCTGAGAAGTCATCTTGATCAACAAAAATGCGTTAACATTGGAAATAAATTTTTATTCAGAATACTGTAGTAACCAAGCCCAGCGTAGAAATTATGAAATTGGATTACAAAATTTTACTATGATATCAAAATTATAGTGAAGAATCAATTCATTATAAATATCCAATCTAAATTGTTGTCCATCCAATATAGTCAACGTTTGACATAAGCATTCGGCATTGACGCTTAGCCGCCCTAGAGTGGAACTCACCAGCTTGGTTCCAGATTCTGAACTGCTATCAGGATTTGGGACACGGTCCAACAGATAGAATAGTCTCCCAGCAGCCATCAGCGCCCTGCCATAGTCGGGAGCAAATGACGCAGCTCTTCCTGCCGCCATGGCACCAAAAATGATGGCAAAGAACACCCTGGAAAACAAGAAAAGCAAAACGGCCTTGAACAGTGAGTACAAATAAATTGTTCCAATCATTCATTCCTTCATAAATTCACTCATCATTAGTAAATCTGCCTTGTTTAGCCGTGGTTAGACCGGGAGCACTTCTGAGTAGAACACCTCTGAGGGCGTCCTGTATAAAAACACAATATTTAATAATAATGAAAAATATAATCAAAGCTTTGAACTTTCAATTTGTAGCATATATTGTAATTATCGTACCATTCTGTCATCAGATTCTTACTGGAATTTCATTCATTTGAAAAGCATCCCCCATATGATTAGGTTCATAATATTGTAATCATCATAAGCCCCCAAACCTCCAAAGTGCCACTCTAAAGCCAAGTGCAAGGCGTCCTTATCTACGAGTGCAGAGGCTCATAGTAAACAGACCTCGCGTTTTTGTTACTTTTTGTTGCGCTATGTTTTTCGAATCATAAAAAACAGTGAGTGGTCTCACTAAAAGTGATTTAACTTCTGTTCTGTTTGAAATACTTTAGTGGAATTTGGCCAGCGTTGGCAAAATAATATGAACTGCCTTTAAGCCTGTAAAATATCATTTAAAAATTCCTACTTTTGACGAAGATATCGGCAAAACACTTTAGACGGAGTACTTTTTTATGGCCCACCCTGTACATAGATACATACATTCATACATACATACATACATACATACATACATACATACATGCATATATAAATACATACTTGAACATGTCATTGTAGACGAGTTTGCCGTGGTCGATGAGGTAGGCGCCGAACATGAAGCAGGCAGCGTCCGCGAAGAAGATGACGCTCTGAGAGACGGAGAAGGCGAGACTGACGATGTGCGCCTCCTTTCGTCGCTTGCTACAAGTAAAACGACGCACGAAAACGTGAGCATAGAAACGCGGCCACATAATTTACATCGTGAAATTCAAACTAAACTAACACAGCCACTTATAAGTTTTGTTGTTATTTCTCGCATTTGCCATAGCGCTCCTTCAGATCTCCGCTCAGAAGCGCTCTCGACTACAGCGTGGACACTGAATCGGAGTTTCACGCCGAAGCTCATGAGCAATTGCGAGTAAAGGACTTGCTCAAGGGCCATACGCGGTGGCTTGAGGTGGATTCGAACCTGGAACCCTCTGGCTCACCCAACCCACCACTAAACCACCATTTCCCACAATAAAAAGCATGAAGGAGAATCCTAACCAATCCAGGCCAAACCAACGTATGCAAACAACCAACCAAATTCCATCTTCACGCTGGGTGTTTCGGATTACCGTAAAATGTCGGTAACGTCCAAGTTAAAGAAGCTCTTGGTAAATCAAATCAGAGGTGAAGAAAAATGATGAATTCATCTGTGAATGGCGATTGCAGGGCAGCAAAAATAACCCTGCCCGCCGCTTTTCAATGGATTGATCAAGACACTTCCCTGATCCATATGAGAAAAGAAAGAGCTTTTGGCTTCATTGGTCCTCGCACTTTGGAATCATCTGTCCTTGTTATTAATTGCTACCCAAATCACATCTTTCGCCATCTCAAAACCACTTTATTTTCTCTGGGTCTTTCACACTTGGAGCACCTCTTATTAATTGGTATGCCATGTGAGAGGAGCTTAATAAGTTTACAGATACAATACAATACAAAACAATGCAAAATAATACAATACAATGGTGAGTTGGAGACTTGACGTCAGCTCCCTTCGTCAGTTCTGCCACAATGCAGCTCATTCTTTCTCTCAGGTCGGTTCATCAATCAACGTGGAATGGACTTCACTTGGCCGTTTCCATCTTTCCAGAACATCTCCAGGTCTAAGTTTCATCGGCTACCGAAGACTAACTTCTTACGCTTGATCTGGAGCACCTCTGAGTAGGGGGTGTTGAAGCGGTGCTATGTAACAGGCTGCATTCTGCCAGCCTGAAGTCTTGATTAAACGAAAATTGAACTGAATTGAATATGAGTTTTGATTGATTGACTGATTGAATGCTAGTAATATCAGTAATCATACCTGTAAACTTTGTCAAGTTCATCTGTGTACCTTCGCAGGAAAGTTTCTTCCTTCGTCAGCGTTGCAACTGTACGGATATTTTCAATTCCTTCAACAGCAATCTGAAACATTTCGGTCATAATTATCAGTTTACCTGGAAAACCATAATTCAATTAAAATCTAGTGCAGCCTTTTAAAAATAAGAAATCATTATATTGTGGGGTGTGGTGGTGTAGGGATATGCTCGTTGCCTTTCAGCCGGAGAGTTGCAGGTTCGAACCCACCCTGAAGCCGCCATGTAGAGACCTTGGGCAAGTCCTTCACTCACAATTGCTCGAGCGCTTCAATGGGAAACTCAGATTCAGTGTCTGTGCTGCAGTCGGGAGCGCTTCTGAGTAGGACCTTGAAGGGGCTTTATAACAAGTGCACATACATACATACATACATACATACATACATACATACATACATACATACATACATACATACATACATACATACATACATATCTACATAACAAGTGCACATACAAACAAATATGTAACGTACCGAGCCCGCCTTTTCGATTGGGTCACTTTTGCTGCCTCGTGTCTGGACGACGCGCATCTGGATGAAGCCCGAGACGAGGGTAAACGGGGCGAACGCTAGAACAAGCAGGGTCAGCTGCCAGCTGTAGACAAAGCCAATGGCGAGACCAGCAACAATAGCGGCCAAGCTCTGCACCACGTAACCGATTCTTGACCCAGCAGCCTGGAGAAAATCAGACAGAAATTTTTTTATAATATGTAAAGACTTATTATGACTACATGTAGTTCAGGTGTTAATTCAGTTTGTAGTTAAGTCTGTTAGATTACGTGCACTCAACAATTTCACCTGATTGAACTTATTAATTCAATCGGGAATCCTGGTTGATCCACCTTAGAATTTTTTTAACTGGGTGAACCTCCCCTGCAGGATCTCCATCCACTTAGAGCCAATGCATTCTTATTTTCTACATTTGCAGTCATTTGTGTGCCCTGGTTTAAATAAAAAAGAATTGAACTGAAATGCACAATACATTATATCAGATCCCCGATAAAACCTCCTCTCTTCTAGGGTTCAATTCCTCTTAAGCCCGTGGGTGCCTTGCCGGTTGACATAAAGACTAAAGTCCTGTTAAACCAGTTATCGTTTATTACAACTAAATATATTGTACTCTTACTACATACTTACCCACTAGTCAGTTCAAAATAATAAACGAATATTATGATGTCATAAATATTTTAAAAGATTATTGCTATTCTTCTCCCGAGGTTGCATTAACCTCTCAGGCTGTCCAACTGATATTCAGAGAAACGAAGATAATTTGACTGTTTGAAGTTTTCTGTAAATCACTTTAAAATTAAAACATTCTCTTCGAAACTGAAACAATTGCAATGCACAGCATACCCCACGGACATTGGTAGCATCGGTGGCCAGGCGAGAGCAGAGGGCTCCAGTCGTGTGCCTTCGGTCATCAAAGTAGGAAATGTCCTGATGATAAAACACACAAAGTATTATTATTTGCAGACACAACATAGAGATTAATAACTAAGCCAGTAGGCCTACTTACATAAAAAAACAATAAAGATGGGCCACCCTGTTAGCGGGATTTTGGTCCTTCAGCTCGTTAAAAAATTTGTTTACTATATATGTTGATATAACTTGATAACTTGCTACATGAAGAAATTCAATTTGTGGTTATGGTTATGAACCAAAAAGTGTTTTTAAAATTAGTCAATTTCATAACTGTAACAATTTAAGTTCAATTCAATTCAATAAGTCTATTGAACCCAGCAAAGATATTTTTAACATTTATTATAGTAAACAGGCAGCAATTGAACAAATTTAACAAGGAAATGATTAAATACTGAATTTATCAAGCATTTACGTGGGAACAAAGGGCACACCTGAAGGGACAGGTCCCGTAGGAGGGGTCCATTGTACAAGTGAGTGTCTGAGTGCTGGTATAAGATGAATAGACGGAATGTCAAGTCAAAACAGATATGCGGACTGTCAAGTGTTTTGGTTTATAAAAGCTCAGATTCCATCAACACTTGACGAGCAGGGTGATAATTGTCGGGGGGGTTGGGGTTTCAACGCCCGAGTCTTTCTTAGACCCCCCATTGTAAAGTCAGCTTTTCACTCGTCAATTCCAAGTTGATCATAGTCCAGCCCCACCCCCAGCTACTTTTCAACAATTCTCACACTGATGACGAGCACATATGAAAAGTGAAACCGTGAGCTAAACAATGCAGTTCATTCTTGAAGTGTTAAGTCCTAAAGTGCCCAGTGCATGATGATGCTAAACTCATACACACAAAATAATAGTTCTTTATTTGAAATGAATGCCAGAAAAATTCATCGTTGCCGCCAATTGAACTCTCACCTGATTTATAATCTTTTCAAACGTCATGGTGCGCAGTCTCATCGTCAGGAGTTCGCCCGTGCGCGCGTACATCGCATTCTGCAAATGAAAAGCAGCAGTGGACATCATGATCAGCATCATCATCTTCAACACCATTCTTTCGCAGTCATCATCATTGTTACAGTGAGGAGGAAAGCATCAACATCACACTTCTGTCATCATGTTTATGTTTACTTTGATCATCATCATCATCATCATCATCATCATCATCATCATCATCATCATCATCAGCAGCAGCAGCAGCAGCAGCAGGAGCATCATAATCATCATCATCATAAATTCACCACCACCACCACCACCACCACCACCACCACCACCACCACCACCACCACCACCACCCACCCCCCACCACCACCACCATCACCATCACCACCACCACCACCACCACCACCACCACCACCACCACCACCACCACCACCACCACCACCACCACCACCAACACCGCCACCACGACCCCACCACCACGATCATCGTCGTGAGAAACCATTAATGCCATCCAGCTTGTAACATATTTTTTTTATTGTTATTAACGTGCAGAAGGTAACACGCTGTCCTACCATGAGCAGCATAGTACTTCCGGCGACCACTCCGATAACTGCAAAAAATATGCAGAGCAAGTTGGTGCGACGCTCCTGCTCGTCAAGGTCGGTGATTGCGAAGACCTGGCAAGGAAGACATCATCAGAAGAGAACAACAATAACAATGAGAAAAAAATTACAAAACATTATATTCCCACGAAGCTTGAATATGCAACATGTTCATGATGCAGGTGAACTCAATTAAATTACATGTTCAAAATGTAACATAAATATATCATACATGTTGAAAAGATATAAAAGAAACATCTCAGTGCTTCTTGAGGCTTGCTGATCTCACACCGGTGATACTGCAATGTCTGTCCTAACCTTCAGATCCTTTTCAATCTTTTCCACGTCTCATTTCGTCCATAGACTGCTTCTGCATCTTGCCACACAACTCTTAAAGAAATTCATTACTTATTTACTTATTTATTTCTTGCATTTGCTATAGTACCCCTTCAAGCTCTTAACCTCGGCGGTTTTAAGGCTATGATAAAGTGCATCTGAGCAAAACATATGGGCATACGGCTTCTAGACAGTGGAAGCCAATTCCATACCATGGGGCCAGTAACACAGAATGCACGGCGCCGTGCAAGAGCAGTTCGTTCTCGGCAAATTTAATTAACTACTTAATTCATTCATTGACTGATTTAATTTACTGCATGAATTACTAATATCATCATAATTATCGTTATCGTAAAAAACGAAACGGTGGCTAGGCAACACCTTCAACGACGCTCGACTAAGACGTAAAAGCCAAACGTTTCTAAGCTGACGACAAAGAACGCGTTCTTACTCCGAGAACTTCGGAGAAGACGAAAGCAAAGGACGGCTGAACGCAACCGTTGATGACTGCCGAGATTGTCGCGATGATGATGTACGGCCATTCGGGTCCGTTCATCCTCATCAGTCGCCAGGCACCGCCTTGATCTGTTGACTCCGCCTCCAGGATATCATCATCCTCCTTGATCAGAAAGAAAACGATGAATAAGAAAAACAAACGAAAGGTGTGGTGCTGTAGGGGGTAGGCCTATGTTCAGTGCCTTGGAGCCGGAAGGCTGCGGGTTCAAATCCACCACAGGCCTTCGCTGCTGTGTAGGGACCCTTTATTTTTGACCAGGCATGTGTAGCAAGCACCTCTGATTAAAGTAGATACCTTTAATGGGTGCTATATAAATTTATGTGACTGATTGTTTGTTTTTTTAATTAACAGGTAAGTTACCTTTTCTAACTTGAGTGGCACTGCGCTTGCGATTGAAAGCGTATGTTGAACGACACTTGATCTTCTCCTGAAACTTGACTGTCTCCCGAAACCTGCCTCTATTTTGTCCGGGTGAGACATCAACACTAGAACGAAAAAAACACCACACTTGCACTCAACCAAAAATTCACACTAATCACATAACACTATAATGTATTGTTTTGTCATTGTTCTCTGAGTACCTCTGATCTGTAATAGAGTTCTAATCGATAAAGTTTTGGGTAGAAATAATTTTAAATGGAATTTCCCACATGGGGACATCACTATTCACCACAGTCTGATTTCTAATGCAACTCTGAATTTTCAAAAAAGGTCGGATTCGGCACAAAAAGCTAGGAAAAAGGCTAGAAAAAAATAGATGGGTGTTACACTGAGAAATGCGTGGAATTTGTTTTCTAATGAAAAGCAGGTTCTAAAAAACATACAAAATTTTATGTACCGTGTACAACCATACAATAACTCTCATATGCTAAAACAAAGAATTTTTGAACTTTGATTACAACATCATATTTCGCAAAACTTCAGTGTGAAAATTCATTTAGCAAAAATGCCAGAAAAAATTAAGAAATGTTTCAGGAATTGCAGATAATGCACGCTTTTAATGCAAAAAGCATCTGTTGGAAAAAAGCTAGATCTCGAGAAAAAGTCCTAAAAACCTGGACAAGAGAGAAAAGACCTAGATCTAGGTGGAAAAGCTATGAGCGGTATCCTTGCTCTTATTTATTAACACAGTGTAATGCAGTGCTTCCCAAAATGCGTCCTATGGAGCCCTTGCGTTTCGAGAGGGAAGACAATGCTTCTACAATAAACAATGGTTCTGGATAGGAGTGTTGCTTGAATGTGGTGCTGCATTATAATTGTTGTAGCAACAAAATCTTGCTTAGATTATGGCTAAATCAGATTCTTTGGTGAAGAGGGAATGCCATGCGGGAAAACTTCATTTAAAATTATTTCCAATCACACCTTTATCGATTAAAACTGGATTACGGATCAGAGGTACTCAGAGAACAACGACAAGCGCCAACAAAATTGAATTGATCGAAAACATGCTGATCATCGTAAAGACTGTCTCACTGATGAAGAACACAAGAGCAGTTCCCCCTAATGGTTGGCCTCGAGCAAGCCATGGGTAAGAAGTGTTGGTAATTTCATTATCTTAGACATGGCATATGAGGGTGGATCTACCAACAAACAGTGCACAGTCAGTCACAGTACACTCATCATAACTAAGCTAGCCAGGAGCCACAGCAGAGCAGAGATCCTAACATCGCAAGGATTAGAACCCCAACCTGTTGATTGTTGATTGCTGTCCATCAGCCACTACACTATCGAGCAATCCCGTCTTACTGGCAAATCGTTCCAAAACTGATAAATGCTAACCTGCTCCGTCATCAATTTCATCTATTTCCGCCTCCTTTTCGGCATTCTTTGTCTGGAAGTAATTAAGCATATAAATGTTTATGGTATAAAACAAGCATAATATAGTTTTACGGGAATAAACAAGTATATAAATGTTTACGATAAACATGCACATAGATGTTTGCGGTAATAAATATGCATAAAAATGCTTAAGTAATAAACAAGAATATAGATTTTTACGGTAATAAACAAGCATATAAATGTTTAGGATAATAAACAAGTGCTCACATAGATGTTTACGGTAATAAATACCCATATAAATGCTTAGGAAATAAACAAAGTATTTAGATTTTTACGGTAATAAACACGCATATAAATGTCTATGACCATAAACAAGTACATAGATGTTTACGGTAATAAACATGCATATAAATGCTTACGGCAATAAACAACCGTAGAGATGTCTACGGTAGTAAGCAAATTACAATCAATCAATGGACATATTCATTAAATACCCAAAGTTCACTAATTAATTTAAAAGTAAGTAAAGCAAGCAAGTATCCATCACTTAACCAACTGCTAAACATACTTTCGTGAACATGTTATTAGTTCATCATCCGTACGAGAAAATAAATATCCTGTGATCCAAAACTGTCTGCAGCAGGTAAAAAGCTGCTTTCCGAGCTTGTAATGCATTAAACAGGAAATAAATACAAGAAACGCAGTAGTCAATGTAGTATATGTGGTAAATGTAGTAAATGTGGTAAAATCTAGTAATTATAGTAAATGTGGTAAATGTGGTAAATGTGGTAAATGTAGTAAATGTGGTCAAATCTAGTAAATCTAGTAATTAGAGTAAACGTAGTAAATGTGGTAAATGTAGCAAATGTGGTAATTGTAGTAAATGTAGTAAAAGAAGTAAATGTGGTAAATGTAGTAAATGTAGTACCTGGCTGGTCACAAGCTGATAATAAATGCCTTGAATTTTCATGAGATCTGAGTGCGTTCCTTGTTCCTTGACAACTCCATTCAAAAATCCCGCAATGTAATCAGCCGTTCTGATTGTTGACAAACGATGGGCAACAACGATTGTAGTTCGACCCAAACGAGCCTAAAGAATGGTATACAAACATTGATATGGCCTAAACAATGCTATTCAAACATTGATATGCCCTAAAATGCTTTTCAAACATTGATATGGCCTAAAGAATGGTATACAAACATTGATATGGCCTAAACAATGCTATTCAAACATTGATATGCCTAAAATTGCTATTCAAACATTGATATGGCCTAAACAATGCTATTCAAACATTGATATGGCCTAAACAATGCTATATTCAAATATTGATATGGCCTAAACAATGCTATATTCAATTATTGATATGGCCTAAACAATGCTATTCAAACAGTGTAATGGCCTAAACAATGCTATTCAAACATTGATATGGCCTAAACAGTAAACAATGCTATTCAAACACTGATATGGCCTAAAGTTAAACAATGCTATACAAAGATTGACATTGAAAATTTTATTAATTACAAAATGTTGCCAACAAACGTAACAAAACGTAATTAACCAGACATACGAACGGCAACATTTTGAACACTCACCGTATCAAGAGCGGCCTGGACTGTGGCCTCTGACTCCGTATCGAGCGCCGACGTAGCCTCGTCCAAGAGCAAAATCTTCGGGTCACGAACAAGCGCTCGTGCAATGGCGATTCGTTGCTTCTGCCCTCCGCTCAACTGCGCTCCCCGCTCACCAACCAACGTTTCGTATTTCTAAACCAACACATGTAGAACTACTGTGAGTAATTGTGATCTGGTAACACATTCAGCGCCCGGGACGTATATATATACGTCCCAAAAGCCAGTCATTTAACATGGCGTGTAGGCGCTGAATGTGTTTTAAAAAGCGTCATTTTAAGTAAATCGCTTCAGATCAAAAGCAGTGAAAAGCATTTGCAATGCATCGGAGTGCAAACGTTTCTTATCACAAGAAACTATAATATAGAGCCGCATCTTTCAGGATCTCGTCATGCTTCAAGATCTATATTCTTTTCAACATCTATTTGCTCTTCAAGCAGGAAAACTATCATTTTACTGCCCTTTCTCATGTAGAAACGCACACATGCACAGAAAAAAACCCATTACATACAAGACAATGAAACGCACACATGCACAGAAAAAACCCATTACATACAAGACAATGAAACGCACACATGCACAGAAAAAACCAATTACATACAAGACAATGAAACGCCCACATGCACAAAAAACCCATTAAATACAAGACAATTAAACGCACACATGCACAGAAAAACCCATTACATACAAGACAATGAAACGCACACATGCACAAAAAACCCATTAAATACAAGACAATGAAACGCACACATGCACAGAAAAATCCCTTCACACACAAGACAATGAAACGCACACATGCACAGAAAAAACCCATTACATACAAGACAATGACTCTTTCAAGATCACTCTTCAAGACCTAGGCCTATTTGATCTTCAAGATCTACTTGTTCTTCAAGCAGGATAGCTATCATTTAACTACCCCTTCCCATGCAGAAATGTAAACAAGTACAGAAAACTCTGCCACTGCTAATACTTTGGCAGTGCCAGTCCCAAGCATAGAAAAACGAGGTGGGCAACGCTAATCATCCTTGATCAATGCTAATCATCCTTGATATGACACAGTGCCTTAAACAGCAACAAGCAACACGCACAGAAAAGACCATACATACAAGACAATGACACAATAGGCATCTCCTATAAGACAATGACACAATAGGTACCTCCTATAAGACAATAATGTATTTAGGCGTCTCCCATAAGACCTTCTAACCTTTGGAAGCTGTTGGATGAAGTCGTGAGCATTTGCATTCCTGGCTGCTTTCTGTATCTCGTCCATTGTCACTCCTTCTTTGCCGTAGCGGATATTTTCTGCGATTGTTGTGCCAAACAATACCGGTTCCTGGCTAACAACTCCAATGTGCTGTCTCAGCGATTTGAGATTCACCGTACGGATGTCGACACCATCAATCAGCACCTGTAACAACCATCAATCAATGAATCAATCCATAAATCAATCAATTAATCAATCAATCAATCAATCAACCATTCAATCAATATATAAGTCTATCATACAATCAATCAGCCATCCATCCAACCAAACAATCAATCAATCAATCTATCAATCCATCAATCAATCAATCAATCCATCAATCAATCAATTAATCAATCAATATATAAGTCTATCACTATATCATACAATCAATCAGCCATCCATCCAACCAATCAATCAATCAATCAATCAATCAATCGAGCAGTGTCCGTTCTGCATTCGGGAGCACCTCTGAGTAGACAGAGAGCTTGAAGAAGAACTATAACAAGTGCACATACAAACAAAACAAACAATCAATCAATCAATATACTTTATTGATCACCGTATACATGTATAGTATACATACAGTATAGCACAAGTACAGGCAAGTAACTGAAATGGTCAGATGTGTTGATGTCAGAGGGTAAGCCCAAGGGAACGTAAGGTTAAGCACACATGTATTGTAACCGTCAAATTGCATTTTCATTATGTGGCTCCTCATTCCCAAACAGCAAATACAATCGTATTGATTTAGTTCCTCTAAATCGAAAGATAAAGATACCACAAGTACAAGACAATGATAGGGAATTCCTCAATGACTTATAACTGCAGAAGAAAGCGATCCATCCCTCAAGCTAATCCATATAGGCAGCCATGGGCAGGAAGTGTTACCAAATTCACCATGCCCCATGCACGGTCCTCTCCTTAAGACAATGCAGAAAAAAAGAATAAAACTGTAGCGGAAATAAGTGTTGAAATAAATCCCATAGGATTACTGACCTGTCCCTTCATAGGGTCGTAGAATCTCTGCAGCAGTTGGATAGTTGTGCTCTTGCCACATCCACTTGATCCCACAAGTGCCGCTGTCTGACCTCGACTGACCTTCAGGTTCAAGCCGTTCAAGATCTGTGGAGAAAAAACTCGCTCGTCAACCACCAAATCAATCAAGTAGGCAATCGATTGATCGAACAATCAATCAACCAAAAAACAAAGGTTACAATCCATCAATGACTCAATCATTAGAGTCTACCTGTATGCAATCTACTTTCCAGGATATATCCTGAAAGGATGAGCTGAATAAATAAACAATAGGACAGATCGACACCTTGCAGGCTGCCATGCAGTTCAATTTGACTCCTGTTAAACTTGTTATTGTTTTTTTACTGCATTATCATGCGGCATCACCATGCAGTTGTGAGTTCACCTTACATATATCAGTATCAGCATATGTTACAATACGAGTATAACAAAATGCTGCACCTATAAAAAATATTACTAAAAAAAAGATGATCTACGCTATACCAGAAAACATCTTACACTAGATACCTGTAAACATGTCACTCTAGCTACCAGAAAAATTCTTACACTAAATACCTGTAAACATCTTACTCTAGCAGTCTAGCTACCAGAAAATATCTTACACTAGATACTAGAAAACTCACGCTAGATACTATAAAACATCTTACACTAGAATTTTGTAAACATGTCACACTATCTACCATAAAACATCCTACACTAGATACCTGTAAACATCTTACTCTAAATACTAGAAAACATCCTACACTAGATACCAGAAAACATCTTACACTAGATACTATAAAACATCTTACGCTAGATACTAGAAAACATATTACACTAGAATTCTGTAAACATGTCACTCTAGGTATACCAGAAAACATCTTACACCAGACTCCAGAAAACATCTTACACCAGACTCCACGCCGAAAAGAAAAGCTTACCGGTACATCTTCTCGCGATGGATAAGTGAAGTGAACATCGCGGAACTCTATGTTCCCTTGTACCTCAGTCAGCTCAATACCTGCGTCTGAACTACTGTCAATATGTGGAACCTATAATCACAGAAAGAACTTTCCATTAGCACCACTAACAGAAAAGTCAAATCTACATTAGGATTTTAATAATAATTACTAATCTCTGGTTATACCAGTGCTGCTATATGGCTCAGAATGCTGGTGCCTGAGAAAAAAAGATGAAAGAAGACTGCTGGTAGCAGAGATGAGCTGGCTGAGAGGAATACTGTGCAGATCGAAGATAGAATATCTCGTGAAGAAACCGGACAAAATGAAACAGTAATCGACAGAATCAGGAAGAGAAGCCTGACTTGGTTCGGACATGTAACACGGATGGAGGAGAAACGACTACCAGCGACAGTGCTAGATGGAAAACAGAAGGGGAAAGAAGCAGAGGAAGACCAAAAGAGACATGGATGAAGAACGTGATGGAGAACCTAGAAATGAAGGGCTTGGACATACGGAGAGCGGTGGATAAGACCAGAGACAGAGCAACTTGGAGACGTCTTGTAAAGGCCTCATCGTCAGCCTGCGCTTGACGGAGGAGAAATTGGAAATTGGAATGTAGGAATGAAAATGAAGTTGTGCTGCACTGCAAAAACCCAGATTCATGTAATCAGATATGAGTAGTAGTGATAACAATAGATGCATACCGCAACGTATTTTTACGATATCTTAGAGCCCTTTCGTGGACCGCAAAATGTTCTTTACAAAAATTGAAGTTTTTCTCGTAAGTTATCTCCCATCGATGATACATACATGTAATTTCTGACTGGTGAGACTTTGCATTCGCCTTTCTGTACAATTATTGCAATTTACTAATATATTTATTTACTAGCAATTTGATATAGCGCCTCATCAAGGTTATCTACTCACGTACAAAAATATAAAGAAGCTCAGGGTGGCATGTATTTTGTATAACTGACAAGGTACAAGAGACCAGAATGAGGTGGTATGGACATGTTATGAGAAAAAGAGGATTATACTTGTCAAAAGAATCGTGCAAGTTGTAGGTATACGGTAGACACAGTTGGGCGGGGGGGACGACAGACTAAAAGATGTGAACCTAGTTGCTAGCCCCTCATGAAGTAAACTTATCAAGGTTTGCAATTTTTTTAACTCTGTGCACTATGATTACTGATCCATATTAACAATTACGAAGTGAATAATTATATTTACAACTGATGAGTGATGTTTTTCAATCGATGAGTAATATTTACAATTAATGAGCAATATCTACAACTGAAGAGCAACATTTACAATTGATGAGCAGTATCTACAACTGATGAGTAACATTTATGTATAGATACAGAGAAGCTTATTATTTGCGAACAATTGTGAAGAAAATATTGCCGCCTCCTGCAAGGACTGACCATGTCAATGAGGTCGTAGACGGTATGGGCAGCACCTCTGGAGTTTGCAAAGTCTTGGAGGTGGGGCGCTGCGTTGCCGATGGAGAAAGCTCCAATGAGCACAGAGAAGAAAACCTAGAACAGAAGCATATTGTGCCATTGTCATATATACGCATGTCATTTACTATAAGTTCATTTAAGACACCAAAGATCAAAATCCATCAAATGTCGGTTATTGACTTTTTTAATTCAGCCATTTAGTGCAACAGTGGTTCTACAATAAAATACTTTTTCTGTCTAAAATTATACTCGCTTGATTTTTTCATCAGTTTATAGTGAGAATATCGAATAAAAAGTTTCAGATTGTTCAATGTTCATGTCATCAAAGTCCTCAGAAATCACTTATGAATTCTGCAAAACTGTTCTGGGCAATAACGGGATAAATATATTCGGAATCAAATAACGCAAACGACATCAAAATCTGGTCACTACTCTGCAAATTATGGTGAATTCAAACATAGCCATCTGCTGAATTGAGGACTATTCTACATTCTTGACCGCTCACCTATTTCAAGCTTCTAGGCAAACATCTACATTGTAGGGAGTGTCAAGTGACAGATTTCGAGCCTCAGCATCACATTTGATGTCTAATACTTTAAAGAACTGGAAACCAATTGATGCAGCTGGTTGTAAATTGTAAAGCAATTGCCCCAAAATCTTTCTTTGCTCTAAATAATCCTGGGTTTTTTAATGCAACATTCGCATCATCTTAATAGTCCACATAAATAAAATAAAGTGTAGTTTCACAAATTTTCACCAGTATGCATCATTGCATCTACAATGCAATGCAATCTACTATCTACATGTATATAGAATGGCTGCATACATATATAACAAATTATAAATACAGGCACATTGTGTGCATGTATGCATGCATGTATGTATGTAAAAATCCAAGTATGCATGCATACATACAACAATACCCACCATAAAGAAACCTTTTAAGTACTGGGCTTACAAAAAAACACTTGAGTCAAGAGATCATTTTGACTTCAAAAATAACTTGATATATGTGCAACTTGAGCACCACACTGAACATCAACATTGCCTTAAACCACATAGACCTATCAACATCTTAAACCAGATACCAGAAAACAGCTTACACCAGATACCTGTAAACTTCTTTTACCTAATACATTTAAACATCTGACACCAGATACCTGTAGGCATCCTTATCTAGATATCAGAAAACATCTTACACCAGATACCTGTAGGCATCTTTCTCTAGATATCAGAAAACATCTTACACCAGATACCTGTAAACATCTTACACCAGATACCAGAAACATCTTACACCAGATACCTGTAAAATCCTTGCACCACATACCAGAAAACATCTTACACCAGATACCTGTAAACATCTTACACCATAAACATGTAAATACCTTATGTCAGATACCTGTAAACATCCTACACCAGATACCAGAAAATATCTTAGTCTCTTCTGCCTATTAGTCTCCGTAATGAACTTCTTTGTCTTTCTTTGCCCCTTTTCCGCAAGCGTTTGAAAACCATTCTCTTTGATTATGGTTTTGTGTCAGGTCGGGAGCGCCTCTGAGGAGTTCTCTTGAAGTGGCGCTATATAAATGTTCGATTACAATTACAATTACAATTACAATCTTACATCAGATACCAGAAAACATCTTACACCAGATACCTGTAAACATCTTACACCCAGATACCTGTAAACATCTTACACCAGATACAAATCTGTAAACATCTTACACCAGATACCTGTAAACATCTTACACCAGATACAAATCTGTAAACATCTTACACCAGATACAAATCTGTAAACATCTTACACCAGACACCTGTAAGCATCTCAGCATCTCTCACCGTAAGCATGATCCCAGCAGTGTAGCCGGTACCCTCTCGAACAAGTTTCGACCCATACCAGAACGCGAGAGCGTATGAACCGAACATGATGAGAAAGATCGCACCCATTCCAATGCCCGTTATCCAGCCCTTCCTTAATCCAAAGTCCTTCGCATCAACCAGATTTACGGCGTACCTGGACACAGGCAAATGTAACGTAAGACAACTCAGCACCATAGAATTTCGAGAATTAAAATCTAGCAGAGAAAATGGGTCTGTCCTGGGCACGACGTTAAACTGCATCCATCCTCTGCCACAGGGAACCAACAACATCCCTGTGCCGGTCCTAAGCCCGGACAAAAGAGGAAGGTTTGCCAGATGGGTGGCGATACGCTGGCAGTGAAAAACCAAGACGATTGTAATCCGCCAAAACCACGACACAAGTGACATAGCTACCCAGATGCTTCAAGGTGTTATGATGTGGAGCAGACATGCACAGGTCGGTCAGGACAGACCAATGGAGAGAGTCGGGGGAGAGAGCGTGGGACACAACGGGCATTGACCCACGTTGTCCTTCATGCTTCTTTTTCACGATTCTCTTCAATCAGACAATGTGGTCTAGATGCTCCAAGATGTTAATGGTATGGAGCAGACCTGCTGACCGGACCGGTTGAGGCTGGGCAACATGACGCGAGACAGACTCAGACAGAGAGTGGCGTCGGACTCCTTCGGGCATTGAGCCTAAGGATATTGATGATGATGATGATGAGAGAAAATGAGCACTAGTATTGCTGAAGGTCTTAAAAACTGCATTTCAATTTAGATCAAAGCTAAGAGAAATGTTTTTTTCCTGCCTTACCTCGCGCTCTCCTTCTTCTGTCCTCCAAAAGCTGTGACCGTGCGAATGGCACTAATCACTTCTTCTGCAACTGCCCCCGCCTTTGCATATGCCTTCAACTCTCGCTTGGCCATTGTGGAAGCAATCTGCAAAGATGCAATAACAATTGATATATAATAGCAATAGCAATAACAATAATAATAATAATACTAAAATGTTAAGTTTAATAAATGATGATGATGATAGAAAATAATACTAATTAATAATGTTTCTTCATTATTCATTCTGTAAAACACAGTATGATTACATGAACCAATCTTAAATTAATAACAAACTTAACTACTGACAGCCTGCTATACATGGCGCTAATAGCAGCCCAAAAAGCACATAGACCTATCCTACGGAGGCTTCGGAAATCGAACTCAGCTCTGCTGATCCCCATGCCAGTGTGTTATCCAATGCGCCAAATTACAATAACAATCTACTAGGGAATGCCAATGTTACACGCCTAGTTATGCATGTTCAAGTAACAGAAGAAACAAACACCATTTAACTTTCAGAACTGTTCACAGATAAAGTATTTTCAATGTATGCCTAACATAATACATAACAAGTAACAACTATCAGGACAAACACACACCATTTGCATGTCAGACTGCTTCATTACGGCATGCTAAACACATGAAATTTCCATTACACGTAATAATCAGTCTGTTCATAATTTAGAGATGATTCCGAGGGTGCTCAAGAGTGAAGAGGTCAGCGTGCTGAACTGTTAATCGAAAAGTCTGGGTTTCAGATCCGCACCCTGGCAGACAATTGGTTCGAGATACCTGGTCCAACTACACCTCCTAGTCAACACTGCTGTATTGAGTAATAATAATAATAACAATAATAATAGTATTAATAATTATAGTAATAGTAGTAATAATAATTTAATAATAGTAATAATAATAGTAATAATAATAATAATAGTAACAATAATAATAATTCCGCATGAGAATCTTATATTTTAAAACCTGAGGAATCATATACACCTCGGGTGAAAAAAATAAAATAATAATAAATAATAACAACAACAACAACAATAATAATACTAATGGTAACAATAATGACAATTTCTATGGCGCCATAGCACAGCACATGCCGTTACAAGGGCGCCTCTACAAACACAAAAAAGAGAACACAGACCGTACACCGAAGAGACAAACGCACAACCCCCAAATGATACGTACATACAAGTGAAACACACCTCTGGTTTTTTTCTGGGGAAATCTCATTCCTGGGGATGGGGAATTTCCACCCCCCCCCCCCCTGAGACGTCTAGCTTAAACACTGACTGATTGAGACAAACACAAGGGCAAACAAAAGCAACATTACCAGCACCTACCCTGCCCATGACCCCAGCAGAGAGTGCCAGCAGTGGGCTGACAGAAACAATGACGAGTGTTAACTTCCAACCATATACAAAACCAACGACGAATCCGGCGATAAAGGCGCAGAAATATTGGAATAACATTGACAGCTTGTCACCGATTCCCGCTTCAATCTGATCGACATCACTAAAACAACAATTGATGTGCACAGTAAACAACTGATCTTTGGAAAGAAATTATAGCAATCAAATAATCTCTTATACTAAGCAACGAATAGACCTATAATTATAAGATCATATTCCAACAATGTTACAAGTGTCAAACAGTAGAGTCGTAAAAGAGTCAAGTACTGCCAAGTAATACTAGTATCAAGTACTACTAGTATCTTACCGTGATACTATAAGTACTATTACTACTACCAGTAATAGCAATGACGATTTCTATGGCGCTATAACACAGCCATGCCGTTACAAGGGCGCCCCACATACTATACTAAATGCACTGCTACAATCAGTGTTTCTTTTAGGAAAAAGTTCTGGAACAAACAAATGCAGAATAATCATCGTAGGATTCTGTGGACCGTAGGAACCCAATATTTTATATCAGTAAACACTTAAAAACACACAAAATTAAATTAAGATAACCAAAAAATTTTTCATTAAAATTTTTTATTACAAAAACAATTTCTAGTAGGTAAAAAGGACTAGGAGCATTCCGTCTCAAAAAGCACGAACTACTACTACAATTAGCAGTACTACAACGACAAAAACTCCCATTACAACTACAGCTCTAATCTGGATTGTTTTATGATTAGCAAGCAACACACAGAACCTTCAGTACAGAAAGATGTATCAAAACAGGCTGTTAACCTCTGTTATAAAGTCTCCCACAAGATATACCGGGTATTAAAATACCAGAAAGGCACTTGTGCGAAGTGTGCACAGATCAAGACAGTTATTCTACTTACTTACTTAAACTCTATTAAGGTGCAATGAAACAGTCCACAGAGAGAGAGAGAGACACACACACAGAGAGAGACAGACAGACAGTCAAAGAAATGAAGGACAAAATTCAAATTTGATGTCTGTTCAGTTTATTAGTATCGACTCGCCACAAAGTGTCTGTGAATTCTGTTTCTAGACTTACTCGACAAGTCGCGTGTTGAGCTCTCCGACATCATTCGTGTCGAACCATCCGATGTCCTGACGAAGAATCGACTGTAGCAAAAGACCTCGGATCTTCTGGCCCTGGATGAGAGCGGAGGTCTGCCAGGCGGCCATCTGGATGTAGCCAATCACCATGACACCAACACCCAAGTCTGTAAAGCAATAGATATAGGAATACCTCCCCGGATTTTGACCTGGCACCGGAACGGAAACGGCAGCTCTGGCTATTGCGGTCCTTATAATTGCGACTTGATTTGATATAGCGACGGTGAATAAGCTGGTCTCCCTGACGTGGCTTTTGTGGGCGCTGAGAAATTCTCAAAGATTTACATTACATTACATTACGTTACCACACATTGTTCACAATAAACATTTCTATGCCATAAATATGTGTGACCTTGGCCGAAAGAAGGGACCACTTCTTGGAGGGATGTACTTATCAATAATCAATACATGTAGTTTCCATATGCTGATATCATAAGAAAGTTATGGTAAAAATGTCAGGACGTTTGAGCCAAAGTTTATGCCCTTTGTGTAATTATGAAAACCTAAAAAATCATTTGGTGAGAAATCGGAAATAAGAATTCCATCTGTCTCTATACCTGATGCGATAGACACATATTTTCGCCGTAATGCATTAAGTGGCATAAGATAGGGTTTAAAGCAGCGAGATTGCATTAAATAAACGCAAAAACCAATAGTCCTGGTTTAAGGTAAAAATCCATTTCCCGGATAATCTATAGAAAGCAGCAACTGGTCCCTTTTCTCGACCGAGGTCACATATATGTATACCTTTTGTCTTAGACTTAAAGTTCTCTGCCCAGAGGCAGGTTCGGACGTCCGCTGGTACCACTCTTCTATAATTATATTATGTTGAGACTTCTACTTATAATGTCTGATTTGTAATACATTGTGCTATAATAGGGTTCCAGAGTGCGCCAACACTGAAGAAACACAAAATTTCTGTTCTACACGTACGCTCTAGTCAACTTGACCGAAACTGACCACAAAAGCTTCGAGACACATGGTGCATAATATAATAGTGAAAGAATAAAAATAAGAAATTGATGTACAAAACTGCCTCATCCACATTATACAAGCTAAGGATGGGAGAACACAAATATATCAGCCAAGTATAATTCCAACAATCCTTCAAAAGTAATTGCACCTGAGTAGGCTAGTAGTGTATTTCTAAATTTCTAAAGTGCTACTCAAAAGCTGAGCACCGGCTTACTGTGTTAGAGACTCATTTCTATATCATCTCCTATTAGAATCTGTGCAGTGTGCAGAGGTCATTATGCCGCTAACTTAATAATCAAAGCATATTCCTATAATAATTAATTATACTAACAGATATAGTTGAGGGCATTGTTCTTCATAGCATCAAGGATGCCGTCTTCTCCAAGCTTTGCCATTGTCCTCGCAATTTCGGCCAAGCTCATAGCATAAAAATATTTTCTAGAGACAGAAATACAAAAGAATTTCTTATAATCACAACAACAGTAAAAGCCAACATGCTTCTCACTAAACTTGTAATGACCAACATTTTACAGCTTGACATTAAGATGCTATGTGCTATAATGACCAACATTTTGCCATTTGACATTAAATATTGTATTGTATCTGACCATTTGTAAAGCGCTTCTTGCAGCAAAGAGCCATTCAGAAGCGCTCCCAGTACGTGCAACTCCGAAAGAAAAGGCAGGATTTGAGACAAGAGAAAGATGATGAAAGACTGCCAGAGAGGATGACAGAGCGAAAGGATGGGGGAAGTCCATTCTATAGGGAGAAACCTATGCAGGCAAATGATAGGATTGAGCCGCAACGGTCCTGACTTTGGGAACAAAGAGGTCAAGCCGATCAGAGGTTCTTAGACATTAAGATGCTATGTGCTTCTTTTCTAGTGAAGTACAAGGTAAACAACTTTTTTAAAAAAATATTTGCATAAAAACACAACTTAGCTTAAATCAAACGCTACCTAAATGCAACTGCTAGAGTCAACAACTTTTCTCAAAGTTTTAAATCTGTAATACAGCTGAAGAGTCAGTGCAGCATAAAATTAATTATAACACTGACGACAATGATGATCCCAAAAGATTAAATAACTATCAGCCTGTACCAGGGACACTGGCAAGGGCGGATACAGAAATTTTGGACGGGGGCCAAAAAATTCTTGACACCTTGGGTCTGGGGCCAAAAATTCGCATCCGCCAAAAAGTTGATGGCCTTTTTTTTTAGTCATCCGGCCAAATTTTCGGGAAAAACATACCATTTCATCCGCCAAAAAAGTTGATGGCCTTTTTTTTTTAGTCATTTGGCCAAATTTTCGGGAAAAACATACCATTTCAGCAGCCGCTGAAACCAAATGGGGGGGGGGGGGCCACGATACATGGCATTTCTAAATGGGGGGGGGGGCCATGGCCGGATTGGCCCCCCCTGGATCCGCCCCTGGACACTGGGACAGTCTTGAAAGCCACTGTCACAATGTCATCACCAAATAACATCATTTCACGTCCAACTCAGATCTCGAGTGATAAACGCACATATTGTCGTTACGACTGAAATTATGTAAAAATGATTTTCTTAATAACTTTTTTCCAACTCCATATTGCACATCGGGGGCACGGAGTCTGATCTGTCAGAGTGCTCAGCAAGTAATGTGGATGGGGCCAAATTAACAAATGTGGGGTCCTGTTCAGCGCGAAAAACTCTGGGGGGAAATGCGTTTAGAGAATAATGAGGAAAAACAAGTCCTTAGTTTAGCCCTTAGTCTGGTAGGAATTTATATTATAAATATATTACATACCACACACACACACATACATACAAACATACATACCTACATACATACATACATGAATGCATGCATACATACCTAGATACATGCATGCATACATACATAATACATGCATGCATACATAAATACATGCATACACGCATGCATACATATTATGCTGACTGCACTGATTGCTTCACGAAACATTACTGCAACCAGCAAAGTCTGACTGTGAGGCTCACATGTGTGTTGCGGGGTCATCCATTATCGCTTGTTTCGTGATGTTTGGAATGACGGCAGTGATCCTTGGCATGACTTCATCAAGATAGCTGTTCATCTTGTCATTATTGATGAAGGAATCGGACATGTTGCCAAAGATGATAATCATAAGCGGCATTGAGGCACCATGGGCGATGGCGCAGATTGTGCCGATGACCATCAGAATGCGTTCCTTCGCGTGTGCGAAGCGAAACTGAAAACAAAATCCAGGAAAACATCCACGTGAGCTATCGTTTTATGCTGCACCGTTAATACATGCTAGAGATGCTACTATGTACAACAGAGGTGTCAAAGAGCTGACCCGCGGGCCATTTCTGGCCCGCCGACGAATTTTTTCTGGCCCGCGGAGCCTTCCCTAAAGATTACAAAATTAGAGAATAAAAGTTCAAAATTTTATATTATAGGTCTATAGGCCTACAGTCAGCGCCAAATAGGCCTTCAATGAGGTTTTTTCTTACTGACGTCACTAAAAATTTAATATTCTCAGACGTGCAGCTCTGTGTAGACTGTATAGGCCCCATCTATATGGTTTCCGGTTGGTTATCTGTTAAAAAAATTATTAAAGTTACGAAACACTTCTATTATTTAAAATGTTCTGGGAATTGGCTGACCAAGCCGGAGCTCCCTCTCAGATCACTACCTAATTTTGCTCATGAGCTTCGACACCCTGGCCCGCCACTTGTTGGAAGATGTTCACACTGGCCCGCCACTAAAAAAGGTTTGACACCCCTGATGTACAATATAGCAACGCTTGTCAAGGCTTGGAACTGTCATTATTATAATTATCATCATAATCATCATCATTATAACTATGAAGAGAAAGTACCTTTATTATTGTTGTTGTTGTTCTAATTATTATTATTATTATTATTATTAAATAATTATTATTATTATTACTAATTACTATTAAAATATTATTAATATTATTATTATTATCATTATTACCATACATCGC
Source organism: Lumbricus rubellus (assembly GCA_945859605.1). Lineage (NCBI taxonomy): Eukaryota > Metazoa > Annelida > Clitellata > Crassiclitellata > Lumbricidae > Lumbricus > Lumbricus rubellus. Next base: position 11,687,580 of record OX243822.1, on the reverse strand, counting down.
AATAAAGAAGACAGTACAGTAAGTGGCTGATGAATGTCCAGAACGAAATGACATTATTATCATCATTACTATTTACCCAAGGTATATAGACATGATCCATAAGGTGACAAAATAATTGCCCAGAGACAGAAAATTGAGCCACTGGAATGGTTATAATTATTATTATTTTTATTATTAATAATAATATTATTGTTGTTTTTCATATCATCATCATCATAATAATAATCTTTAATATAGAAGTCTCTTGAAAGATGAAATACAGAGAGGAAGACCACGAAAGAACTGGCAAGACACTATCAAAAAAGACTTAAGATGTCTGGACTGGAGATGTCATGGTAGGAGGCAGAGGAATTGGCGATGGACAGAGAGGAGTGGGTAAAGTGCGTGGCATGATGTGCTGACCTGCATAAGAAGGACTATGTACTAAGTAATAATAAAATCATAAAAGTACGTCGACAATATCCCTAAAGAAGGACAAAGTACTAAGTATAAGTAGAAAACCATAAAGTACGGCTCTTCAATATTCCCCAAAGCGAACAGGGCTTCTTAATAATGACACTAACCACTTCAAAGACTCCAACCATTGCTTTAACCTCCTTCTTCTTTTTCCCCTTCTTGACCACGACTTCCGGATCATTTCCACCATCAACTTTGCCATTCCCCATCGTGGATGAATTGTTGCTGTTTTTCTCAAGAGCATCAGCGTCGATCCTTGAGAACTTCGGCTTGAAGCCATTCGTGGTTCCGTTGGAGTCAGCAGGCAGACTGTGGTCCAACGAGAAGTTTTCTTTAACCATATTTTGTCGATCTCAGTGCAGCGGAATATGACCTACACAAATGCAGCATCAACTACACTTTATAATTAATTATTCATGTAATTGACACAAGTTTTCGGAAAGCAAAAAAGCCAATACGCTTGTGTACACGTATTTATTTCTTCAATTTATATATACAGCCACCTTCGGTGGTTAGTTGGGAACGTTTGTTGCCTTGCAGCCGGAGGATTCCAGGTTCGAATCCACCTCAAGCCGCCTCGTTGGGACCTTGAGCAAGTCCTTCACTCAATAAGTGTCTAGACGCCGTTCATGACCGTCCAGTCACACTTTAAGCCCTGATTAAAACCCACTGCAAGTCAACAGATAATGCTCAATATCCTTCCTTTCAAGCTTCTTCTTAAAGTTGCTGCAGTTTCACTGTCCATGCTGTCTTCAAAAGTGCAGAAAGGTCAACTCCTTATCAAGTGTCCACTGTCCGGGCTGTGCACAGGAGTCAGACTCAGCGAAGGAAAGCTGACATTGAAAAAGCTTGGCAATAAATATATCATATACATGTATGTATAATAAACAGCATCCACAAGCAAAACTGCATGGCTTATTTGAGCAGCGTAAAGGATATAAAAAGTATATAAACGAATCTGAATCATGTGTGGCAGCCCAACCGAGACCTGAGCCTGATGGAACTCTAACTACCATAATTTTATAATGTCATGTGCACGGGTAACCAGGACACTGTAACTGATTGCCTTGTAATACAGAGAGTATACTGGTGTGAGCCCCACCTTAGACAGAATGATGATAACAAGTTTTACAGGAGTGGAATTTAACTGCATGGCAACCAGCAAGGCAATTGTATCGCCCTAATCTCATTTTACAGTAGACCCTTGAGAGTGGAAGGCTAAGGCAACCTTATCCATGGAGTTAGCCAGTATCGAAACCACCTCCGTCTGATCTTCATGCCAGGTTTTACCATTCAACCATCTACTTGTTCCAATGATGATTTTTTAAACAAAAAATTTAGAACATAAAAAATGGTTATTAAAAATTATTTGCTTTTGTTCAGTTTTCTTTTCTCCAGATAATGATTGAAGGTTGAATGGAAACTGTGTTACAAAATGAATTTAACGTACTAATAAAACTCCATATATGATGTTGAAGTACATTCTTTAAGGTAAAAATTTTTTTGCAGTCAGCACCAACCAAAGCTGCCAGAAACATGCTTGTAATACTCAAAGGCTAATTAGTAGTGACAAGGCCAAGCTTAGTAAGTTCCTTGCTTCTAGCCCGCTAGTTAGATATTAAGTAGTGCAACTGATAACACATTTAAGTGACTTTGCTAAAACAAAACTAATATGGCCCAGTTATCCATGTAGGTACGGGTGCACTACACTTTATAGTGAGATAAAGAGATCTATAGAGGAGTCCATATAAGTATATCATATGTAGGCTCTGAAAAAACGGAAACATCCATTGTCTTATCCATTTCATGGTGACAGCTGACAACTGAAAAAACTATTGAACATGACTGGCCAGGTGTAGCCTAACTGAAGAAAGCTCTCAGTCTTCTGATACGAAAAAAGAGCAAAAAAATAATCAGTCGTCTGACTTAGAAACAAGTAGGCCTAGGCTGCATAGCTCTACGCTGATACCATAAGTGACTTGCAAATGGAGTTAGGCCACAGCGAGTGACTTCAGCACGGACAGCTAATACGTTAGTGTACGCTGTATTAACACACTGCCCCAAATAAAATCCATCGTAGTTTTAGAAACTGTGCAACCCACTTAACCGAATCAGTCATATCAGGCTTTATCAGTATTCAGCACAATAAGTATTATCGTCTACTAGACCGTTAGAGCGTCTAAACACGGCCTGAAACTATATAGCAGACCTATTATAGGGGAGCCATTGTGGCTGCACGCGCTTACCAAAAGCAGATAAGTTCAGCTTAGTACGAATTTTGAGGACCCAAAGTAAACTGACGAAATATCCGATAAAGTTTATAACACTAAAGTGATCGGAGAATATTGACAGATTATTCTCCTTCCTGTAAAAATTCTTCGTAAGTCGCAACAAAATTTTCCAAACACGTTGCTTTCGAAAACAAGAGCCTCAACATGTGGTTCAATAATTACCCGTTGTTACTACTTACACAGCAGAGTCAACATCCAGTTAATTAGTTACTTAGTTAATTTCCACAATGTTGGCCTATAGGCCTATCCTACATTCGAATGAACTCACTGCAGTCGGCAGTACATTATTAGGGATAGGCCTATTGGAATAAGGTAAAATTAGGACCGCCATCATCATCGTCATCGTCGTCGTCGTCGTCGTCGTCACCACCACCATCATAATCTCGTCCTCGCCTTCACCCGCTTCGTCGAGTTCGTCCTCTTCCTTTTCAATCCCTGGCTTACGGAAGAGGATCGCTTGGCACAACCTCTTTAATTCCTACATCATGCTACGGTCTACTTAGCCTTTCGATTCGGCAGATGGCGATGGTAAAATTAGTAGAATGTGATGAGCGTTCCATTGGGGAAGGCGGGGGGTCGACTGTTTAAATTCGACTCCTTTATAATAGGCTGTATTAACTTGTGATCATCTGTTCAAGTGTTCATACCAAGGACAATTTATACACAATCCGTGTGTTCTTACTATGAGTTGTAATCATTCTGCGTTGTCTAAGTTTGAAATTAACCGAAGATTATTGTCATTGTTTTATTGTTGCAGTAATCTCACAGTATAATTAATTAATTGATTGATTGATTAGTAATTTATACTGTTGTAATCTCGAGATCGATTACGAAGTGCCATGCTGCTGTTTCGCAGCTAGTTGCATTAAAGAATACAGGCCTACGTACTTACTTATGATTCCGTGGATTGTAAAAATACGAATCGCTTCTGTAGCAGATATCAATGGTTAGATGTAAACTTCCGGTGTAGAATGATGGCGGTTTATTGCAAAAATTGGGATACACGAGAAATATAATTTGGAACATTATTTGAGAATCGTCAATTAAGCAAAATAAAAATTAGCCGTATTTCTACGATGGCGTCCGCAGTTGAAAAGTCGAAGACAGCAAACACGCTGATTTGTTTACTGAAAGCGCTTGTGGGCCGTGAGACTACCGTGGAGCTGCGTAACGAGAACTGTGTACGGGGTACGATCAGAGACGTGAACTCGCGTATGAACATCACATTGTCCGGGGCTACGTTTACCACACCCGACGGACGCCAGCTAGCATCCAATGATCTCCAGTACATCCACGGCAAAAATATCCGATATGTACACATTCCCGATGACGTGGACGTTAGTCAAGCTATTGAGACCGAACTTGGAACCATGAAACGGAGTAAACCTGCGCCCCGCAAGCAGAAGGCGCCGAAAATAAGTGAAGCAGAGAAGAAACTAATGCGAAAGAAGAAGATGGACGACGTCGTTGCCCAGATGAAAAGGAACTTGAACATGGATACAGTATCGCCACTAGTTAGCAATGAATGACAGTCATTCAACTCTTTTACTAAACTGTAAAGATACAGTTTAAACCAGTTTACTCCCCCAATGCCCACCGTGTGGATCTTATTGCAGAATCAAACGTGGTCAAATATTACGTATTGTAATTGCATGTCAGTACTGTTGCTCCGAGAGGTGATTACAATTATTTCACTTTAACTGTGAAATGGTGTTGACAATTTTATTTTAACCCTTGTGATGTAAGAAAAATTAAATGCAAGAGCATAGAAATTTGAGAAATGTGCATACATGTGTCACTCTCGAAAATGATAAATTTTTAGTCACTGTACTACATTCCACAGCTGGCACTTCCAGATCTGTACTAAAACTTTATATGCAATGCATATGAAATAGGCTGCCAGTAGAGTACACGATGCTTATAATGTACGTAATAAACAAATGTTAATGCCCTCAACGACTTTAGTGGCTGCATGCGTTCAAACTACCCAAAGGATCATAGGATGCCCACATAGATTGCAGTACTCAAGTTCAGAGTGGCATTAAAGTGAATGAGGAAATGACCAGCTTTAGTTGCAGATGACTGGCAATTGTAGCATTGATATAATGCCATTTATCAGAAATGGAGCAAGGGAGACGAGATATCAAATAATTTTTTTGTTCCAGTTTTGAGAATACTTTGCCTATAGTGTGATTATGTTATTGCATGAAACTTCTTGCTTCATGGGGGGAGAGAGGGGCTTACAATCTCATGGTAAACGTCTTAATTGTTTGGATGTCTGAGGACAGTTTTAGGTGAGTAAGTAAGTGAGTAGCTTTATTTGCATCTGACAAGCACACATGCATTGCATTGAATAAAACGATTGCATGCGTTTTACAAAAATAGTCTGTGACAGTTAACAGCAGATTTTAAAGTCACAAATAGCTAAATATAATTGAAGATGCATCTGTTGATGAATCTGTTTTAATCCAAGTTTTGGAAGAAGTTTGGATCTGTTGTACACCGTAAATACACCTGGGCACACAGCTTAGAGAGAAAACTCCTTGGTCTTTTTGTTCTAAAATCTCAGTGCATAATCTGATCGGACATTTTGTTAAATTTAATTATATATTTCCATGATAAGTGTAGCCGAACTAGCAACCTGCCTAACAGTCCAGCTGCCATAAATGAGGACTGACCAATTTCTGACCCCTTGGAGTCTGGACAGCATTTTATTACATTTATTTATTTTTATATTTGTTTAGGAGTTATGACATTATGAGTAGACATTCCTGTTACACGCTTTCGTGCAAGATTCTTTTTGTTTAGGCGCATTATAAATGACAGATAAATAATAATTGATTAATAATTTTAAGCCATGAAGTAGAATGTGGAATGTACATTGATTAGAATATAACCTATTCTGACCCAATATTTTGACATATACGTACACTGTGAAAACTTAACGTGGCTTTCAACAGACTCAAAGAGGTAAACTAATTTGCAGAGTTAATGTGAGTCTTATTTCGTTTGTCTGTAGCATACATGTTCCTTGTTTACAGGCAGTCCTGGCTCAAGAAACCACTTGGGGAAAGCATTGGCCATTGAAATTGACTGAATTAATTGAAGCCCTTACATGTAAATGAACAAATTGCCAGGACTAAACCTGACTATCTGCATCTTTATGTTAGCCATCTGGGTTCACCTGCTGGACTCTGAATCTGAAGTTGAAAATGAACTTGCTTATACTTGCCTCAATGATGTTTTGTCTGAGTACCTAATCATGTAATGTAATTTGTAACTCGAATGGTGTCACTTGCAGCAGTAGCCATTCAGTAGCACTCCCAGTGTGAGTGCCTTGAGAAGAAAATTAGGTTTTGATGCAGCTTTAACACTTCAGAAGGTGTTGCAAGAAAGTTCAGGGGTTCATTAGCGGATTTTGTGTTTAATAATAGGTTACATACACTGTTATATGTTGCTATATTTCCAATGGGAATCAATTCAGGAAGAAATTTTTAAGGAGTGTTTGTGAAGATAAAATGCACTGCCATACTTAGTAAGGTCCAGAACGCATAGCACTGACATGGGTGCAGACATTCATTTGCAGGAGGAGGCAAAAAATGATAATTTTAATTTTTTGGGCAAATCTTGAAAAATGCATATCAGGAAATAAAGAACATGGGTATTTTTCACAGATTTCTACAACTAAATTTCTCAATTTCATTCAGTGTCTTGTTAGTATTAGTGCTTTAGTACAATTTTAACAATTCAAACCAACAATGTAATAGTTTAAAAATAGGTGTAAATTTTCGAGGGGTGGCGGGCAAGTGACACTCCTTGTCCATAATGTGTGCTGGCGCCCATGAGTGCTCAATTGGACACTAAATTCATCTCTCGTCCACCAGTCTTTTCTAAATGCAGCTGCCAGACAAATAATAGCCGAAGTTGCAAGTTACAACAAGACCTAAAGCTGCTCAAGATGAAGAAGGGAGATGCTGGAGACGGACAAACTATGGAAGAGAAGAATCCGATTGGCTGACCCCTTGCCAAAGAGGGATTAAGCCCAGACTGGATGGAAAGAATACTAATAACAGCCTAGCTTGCTTGTCCCATGGCTTTTCTTTCAACGAATTATTATAATGAACATGTTAATGCTGCGAACAAGATAGGCCTACAACGGGCAGCATTACTTCGTCTCTTTTACGAGGTTCTTGAAGCCTAGAAACTGCTTGCCCAATATTCCTTTTGAGACAATTTTTCATCTAAGTTCTCATTTGGCTATTTACCAAAATTGTGAAAGCAATTTCTGAAAACACTCTTCTCGAGGGGGTCAAGGAAAGCTTCAAAACACCATGGCTGGACTGGGAGAGCCTCTGAGTGGTCTTCTAGAAGGGCTCTATAGAAATTCTTGAAATGAATGAATGAAAGAATGTCTGAAAATAAGGTGTCCGTCGATCTTCCCTTTGGCGATTCTTAACGTGAACAGAGCTATCGATGCTATCGATTTTTCGGTCTTCTTTTGATGTCGAGACTACTTTGCCCCAAGGTTTAGCTTGATCTATTAACGGTAAGTAAGTATGTACTCTATATAATTTCAAATCTTTTATTCTCAAATCCACACCTGAAATGATGAAGCGAAAATGGTTTATTTAACATGGACATGTAGGGGTAAATTTTTCATAACTGGCATATTATTGCACTCAAGAATTATTATTTTTCTATTATATCACATTTTATGTAGAGGCTTGGTCTAGTTTGTCGTGCATTTCAAAGTGAGGCATCATTTCTGATGTGTTGTCGTCACGTGACCTTGCGATGGTATGTCGGTGACAAGGAGACCGAAAATAACAGCTGAAAACTCGTGCTAACTGTATTTTATTCTTACGCAAAGGCATGAAAAATTATATTTGCGAAGGTGTGGTAGAATTTCATATCGAGTTTTAGATTAGAGCAGTTTTGAAGCATGTCTGGGTTTAAGCCGTGTTTTTGCTGTTACAGTATATAGACACTCGGGGTTCGTATTCGGCGATCGTCTTAGTGAAGTGCGTTTTTGTGGGCACAAAAACCTCAGTTTGGTATGGCGATCGTCTATGACGATCTTGCCATAAAATAGTGTTAGTACGGACTTATAATACGTTGGATCAGTTGCAGTGCGCATGTTGCCGAATCATCTACCGCCTCTGACAGGCCCCTCGCAACCGCGCCATTTCGGCAACGGCAGTCTCCCGATCGGCGACCAGCCGAAAGAGACGGGTGTCACGGTCCAGCAGCTCTACGAAGACACCAGACACCGCAAAGATGCGCCACTGGTCTCTGGTGATGGTGATTCTCATGCTGTTGCACCGCTTTCTTCTCAGGGAACACGGCCGCCATCGAGATCGAACAGCATCGGGAGTAAAATCGGTTCTAGCAAGCGTGCGGTTGCGCTCAGTCCAAAGTCAGCAGTCAAGCAGTTTATGAGTAAACTATCGGCATTCGAACTTCAGGAAGTCTACGGCTACCAAGAGGTATTTTTTGTCGGACCGAATGCAAAAAAGGTGCAGGGCAGTCTTTCCGACGCCGCGAACAACAACGGATACGACGACGAGCAGGGTTCGTACGTCTACGTTCCGCACGACCACGTCGCCTACCGCTACGAGGTTTTGAAGATAATCGGAAAGGGGAGTTTCGGTCAGGTGGTGAAGGCGTACGACCATAAGGTTTACGCGCACGTGGCGCTGAAGATGGTGCGCAACGAGAAGCGTTTTCACAAGCAGGCGCAGGAGGAGATCCGGATTCTCGAGTTCCTGAAGCGGCAGGACCGCGAGGGACGCCTGAACATCGTCCACATCCACGACCACTTCACGTTCCGCAGCCACATCTGCATCACGTTCGAGCTGCTCAACGTGAACCTGTACGAGCTCATCAAGCGGAACCGCTTCCAGGGATTCAGCGTCGCGCTCGTCCGCAAGTTCGCGCACTCGATCCTCCAGTGCCTCGACGCGCTCCACCGCAACCGCATCATCCACTGCGACCTCAAACCGGAGAACATCCTGCTGAAGCAGGCCGGCCGCAGCGGAATCAAGGTCATCGATTTCGGATCGAGCTGCTACGAGCACCAGCGCATCTACACGTACATACAGTCACGCTTCTACCGCGCCCCGGAGGTCATCCTCGGTGCGCGATACGGCCTGCTGATCGACATGTGGAGCTTTGCGTGCATTCTCGGCGAACTCCTAACCGGGTATCCGCTCTTCCCCGGCGAAGATGAGTCCGACCAGCTCGCGTGCATCATCGAGATGCTCGGAATGCCATCGCAGAAGGTGCTCGATGCCGCAAAACGAGCGCAGAACTTCATCAGCTCCCGCGGTCACCCGCGTTACTGCTCCGTGACGTCCGGGTCCGATGGCACCGTCGTTCTCACCGGGGGACGTTCGCGACGCGGGAAATTCCGCGGTCCGCCGGCGTCGAAGACTCTGGCGTCGGCGCTGAAGGACTGCGACGACAGCGCTTTTGTCGACTTCATGCGCCGGTGCCTCGACTGGGATCCGGCGTCGCGGCTGACAGCACCGCAGGCGCTGAGGCACGACTGGATGAGGCGTCGCCAGCCGGGCCCGTCGCAGTCCGGTGACGTCGAGAGTCGGCTGTCGCGAAGGACGTCGGCCGTGTCGAGTGCAAAGTATTCGAATGGACCTGCGACTGGTAAGGGTGGCGCTGGAGGGCAGGAGGAGAAAGCGAGGAGCACAATAAATTCGCAGACGAACGCTTCGAAGTTGCCTGACATTTGATTGCGTTTGTTCTGCGGTTAGATTGACCTGTCCTTACATAATAATATTCATTATGTTTACATGTACATATATACATGGATATATATGTGTGTTTGTAATTATATATATATATTATAATTATATATATATATGCTGTTTAGTATTTAAGGATTCAATGTATTGTTGACTCGGACCTATGGTAAGCTGAACATTGCACTATTACTAAGTCAGTTTTGCATTAGTCACTTGATACTGATGTTAAGCGTGCCTGAAGTCAAACACAGTGCGGTACTTGCGTATGGTTTTCTAGCATTGTTCACTGCAATTTTATTCTATCTTTTATTGGGCATCACCTTAATAAGAAACTCATTCCCAGGCCACAGCCTGTTGTAGGCATTATTTTTCTGTGACTGATGAGAGCCAGAAGTTGACAGATATTGAGTTTGACTTGGTAACCCAAAGTCGTGTTATCGACTTTCTGATGTAATATGATTTACCAGTCTTCCACTTTTATTCCAAGACTAAATGACTTGAAATTTTGTCAAGGGCCTTTCCACTGCAGTCCTGCGAAGTCTTGAGTGTGATTCAGTATCAAAGAACATTTTTGAAGTAACTGAACATTGTGATATACTCTACAACTAATTGCCGTGTATTATTTGGCACTGGCATTCCTACTTTTTCTATTCAGATTTTCAGTCACTGTTTTTAAATTTGCGTTTTACACATACATATTTATGTATTGTAATTTGTAAGATGTAGGCGTGCTTGTAATTTGTAATTGGACATTTATATGGTGCTGCTCAAGATAAAATATTGAGTCATTTCTAGAACTGTGAAACTGACGTGAAGCCATGAGATTTTACGATAAATGACTACAATCGAGCTTGTTTTTATTTAACCCACAGGTCATTCCATGTTTCATACTCTGGAGTATCACAATTGTAATTATAATTAGGACAATTTCTATTTTGTCATCAGTTGCAAGCTACTTCTAGGATGCTTCAGCGCATCAACTATCAGCATGAATGCCCATAGATTTGTAGCAAGTACATTTTGTACTTTTTGAGCATTTTTTTACTTCTTGAGTAGATGCACAGCAAGACTAATGGGACCATGGGCCAGCTACTTGGAAGGTCCCATCAGGTTTTCTTTTGAAAAATTGTTTACCTTAGTAAGTTAACCTTGCCATGACTTTTTGTCTCATTCTGGTCAGTTATATATATGGTAAATGGATAGCGGATGTTGCTTGAAGCCATGATGTATGTTTGGATAATGCCTGACATTGCTAACCTTCTTTATTGTAACATGTTTCCTCATATTCATACTGAGGCTGGTCTTTTGGGTGCAGTTCCCAGACTTAACTGAGTTGTTGTGTTTTCAATTTATTTGTCATTTACTCTAATTTATTTGTCATCTCATAGGATGTTGATTACTATAATATGAAACTGATTGAGAGAGAGAGGTTTATCAACGTTTCCTGCAGAACAGGGTGCTTTATTAATTATTAATACTGGCCAGTAATCTTTGTTGATATTGAGGAGAGAGAGGCAGACAGTGATAGACTCAGTTGATGAAGAGATGAACTTGCGATGAATTGGTGTCGTGAATCTCAAAGCATTGTCTCACTTGATTGCATGTTGACTTCTATATTTATTTATGAATTCTGTTGTCTTTTTATTTATTTTTCTAGGCATCTCACTGTGTTGTGTAAACTGAATTTTTCATTGCGATTAAGTTTTATTTCAATTTGGCTTGTTGTCTGATGCAGGTGTTTGGTTTGTCACACCGCAGATCACATTTTTGCTGCAGTGTGCATTGTCAGCTGCTGCTGCTGTTCTTGCAGTTTTATCAGACATCTTATGTAACAATTCTACACTTTAGTGACCACTTATTGTCTCATTGGGAAGAAAGAAAAGTCATTGTGTAGTGGGAAGAAAGAAAAGTCATTGTGTTTAGTGTGGTGGATGAAAATAGTAATTAAATTTTATGATTTGGTGGATTACGATTGGGTGTATGACAATTGGGTGGATTGTGATAGCGTCGGTTGGCCAGGGAATTGGGTGAATGGGTGTGAAGATTTTTGGTTTGTGATTGGGTGGGAACACTATGATATTGTGTACCACTGTACTTTTTGGGATCACTGTTCTGTGGTCGTAGGCATGGTGCTTTGTTGTGGTGGAATTAATTTGGTGTGCTGGGGGAATGAGAGTTGTGTTTACTATGGCACTTTTTATTCCGTATATTATGGTTGTTTTGTTATTATTTTACGTAGAAGCACTATGTCAATAGAATTGTTTTGTTGATGATATTGAGTTTCAATATAAAAAATCTTACTTTTTTCAAATAGACAGCTGAAACAGCGCTTAAAATTGTGTTTTGTTTTTATCGACAAAGGAACATCACTTTTGAGCTGTTACTTTTATTTTACATTGATTCCTAGTGCACATACTGTTAAACAGTTTTATCAAGTGAATTCGTGACATATGAAAGATGACATAGGAAAACTTTAAACTTTTTGCTACCAAAGGTGTGTGTAAATTCTGATTTTGTTACTCTGATATTTCAACATATGAGCCTCTCTATTCAACTGGTGACAGGCATGGCAAAACTTACGTGTAACATGCTGCATCATAAAATTTTGTGAGGTTGGCAGAGACTCAGTACCAAGTATTGTTCCAGCTTAGAAATTGACGCAAACCGTTTGTTTCCTTAGGCATTTTCTTCAGGTAGCTTCCTGGACAGTATTTGACAATGTAACAGGTCATGTAATAGGTGGAAATGTTTTGATTTTTTATATATCAGTTTATATTGCGATTCAGTTGGTTGAACATGTTTATTGTTAGTGGTTTAAGTTGTTGTTGTTGTTGTTGGAGTATTGGCCTTACAACCATGGGTGCCCACACATAGGGGCAAGAGGGGGCACTTGCCCACCTCTCCCATCTGGAAAATTGACACCTATTTTTTAACTACTACTTTTGTGTTTTAACATATTTCTTAGCAGTAAACGAACCTACTTTTTAGCATCATTTTTTAAATTTTTAACGTATTTCTTCTCAGTAAGGAAACTATTCATATTAAAAATGATGTACTAAAATGCATTGAAAACATACGCAGATGGTCGTTAAAGGGTTAAATCACAGTTTGCATTGTTTCGATGTGTTTAGTTGCGCTGATCGTCATGCTTTGTTCATGCTTAGTATTGTTTTTTAGACAATGACACACTGCTCTGCCTATTATTGATTCTCTGGTCATTAATAGCAGTTGGTATTATGTTGCATCCGTGTTACCTTAGGTTTTTAATTGGCAGGTGCTCACGATACCTTTACTCGAGTAGTACAAACTCATGTGCGTGACTTCCAGATATTCATAACATGGCTGGATATCAAATGCAAATGTTTATGAAATGTTGGTAAAACACCATTGACATATATATACACACACACATATATATACCGGTATATATATATATATATATCAAATACTGATATATACAGTGTATATATATATATATATATATATATATATGATCAGATGTCAATGATATTGCAACAGTCTGATAGTGGAGACAATGTTGCTACATGTACTGTGTGCATAGCACTGTTAGTAAGTGAACTCATGACTGTATGATTGTATTGTATTGCATAATGCATTTATACATTTATATAGTGCTTCTCACAAAATGACTATTCAGAGGCGCTCTCAGCACGAAAAGCTGTTAAAGATAGCCGTGCATTCAGATGTTAAGATTCCCGGTTAAGTTATAACAGTTATCCATGGTTGGTTTTAACGTATACTCGTGATGACTGAGTTATAAGGATGTTTAGCTTTCTTGTTTTCTACATATGTATGAGTTGTTCACTGTTTGAGACTGCTACTTTGACTGTATGGTAGTTTTGCTTTCAAGGTATAATTAAGGCCAGGTCATTTGGTGAAAGTTTATTTATACATGCAAGCATCTTGTATTGTATGATGGTCTCTGCTGTTTTGTATTAATTTAAGGGTATCCATGTAATATGTGTTATCTAATATGAAAGGTGTCTATTCATGTGCTTTTAATCTCAGAGGTACCCTTTTACCTGTTTTGCTGATGTGAAAGGTATCCATTTGCGTGTTACTGATCTCATTTACCTGAGCACATAGGCGCAACCACCCTATGGGTCCCACGGGACGCGTCCCCCCAACTTTTGAGTGGTCCCCTAACATTATTAGTATGGTCCCCCCAAACTTTTAGGACGTGATTCATTATGGTCCCCCAACTTTTAGGACGTGATTGCACCTATGCCTGAGCACTGTCTGATGTGCTTCTAATCTCAGAGGTACCCTTTTACCTGTTTTGCTGATGTGAAAGGTATCCATTTGCGTGTTACTGAACTCGTTTACCTGAGCACTGTCTGATGTGAGTGGTAACATTTTATTTGATAATAAGCTCAGATGTACAACACATATTATCTGAAGTCAGAGTAAATTTATGTTTTTGTTATGATTTTAAAAGAAAAATTTCGCGATGGTTCTCAGTGTTATTGGAGCTTCATTTCAATGTAGCAATACATGTACAAATTACTGAAGAAGGATCTGCTGAGAGACAGAGACAGACAGAGAGAGTGAGAGAGACAGACAGACAGAGAGAGTGAGAGAGACAGACAGACAGACAGAGAGAGAGAGAGAGACATATAGAAACAGATAGACAGAGAAATACAGACAGAGAGACAGGGAGAGAGAAAGACATAGAGAAACAGAGAAACAGACAGACAGACAGACAGAGAGAGACATATAGAAACAGATAGACAGAGAGAAAAAGAGAGAGACAGTGGGACAGAGAAATACAAAAAGACAGACAGACAGGGAGAGAGACTCTGAGAGAGACAGAGAAACAGATGGACAGAGAGATAGACAGACATACAGACAGACAGAGCCAACTGAGATGAAGATACAAGGAGATGGAAGCAAAGAGGATGGAAAATGAATGGATAGACTGATGAAGGGAAAGAGAATATAACCAATAGACAGAGAGATAGACAGACAGACAGACAGACAGACAGACAAACGTAGAGTTATAGCAGGGCTTTTCTTAACGTGCGGTTGTACACAAAATGTGCAGTTCTAAATGGATTTGTGCAGTACTGTTGTAGAAGCACTTCTGTACAGTTTAAAACTACCAAAAAAGGTAACTGTCCTCCGATTGGAAGTAATTTACCATGGAGGATGGGAAGGAAAAGAATGGGTTGTGCAGTTATAAAAATTCCTTAAAAACAGCCCTGAGTTATAGAATAGAAACTTAATAAGTGACAAATTGATGCTGAATGAACTGGCAATAACTGACACTTTTTGATCGCCAAGGTGTTTTGACTCTGGAGTTAAATCCGGTTGATTTCCTGTATACAATGTATCTTTGGTCTGTTTGTAAAATGCTGAGTAAATTTGCTGTTAAATGCTGAGTAAATTTTTTATTAGGTTTTTTGCTACTACAGTGATTACTGTACAGATAGGCCCTAAATTTATCTTTTTCATCTAAGTTCAAGTTGAACAAGATCATCTATCAGTGGGTATAAATTGGCCTATTAAGGCTAGAATCATTATGTCCATGGGCAGAGTTTGGTTTCCGTTCTTGGGAAGGGGGGGGGTGCTAAAAATATAGACTACTTGGATGAGTTAGAATTTCCAGGGTGGTTAAGGTGGTTCAACCGCCCATAGTCTGCGGGCCCCCCATGCACGTCTTATACATGGATACTGCTGACGGATGAGAGAGGGGGAGAAGCAGGGGAGAATTGTCGGGGATTGAGGGTTTCAACACCCAGTCTTTCTTAGGGCCCATAATAAAGTCTGTTTTTCACACCCCAATTCCAATTGGAGCATAGTTCAATCCTCTCAGTTATTTTTCCACAATTCTCACACTGGGGGAAGTATTTTTTATCAACCATTATTTTTATATCCTGTGCATATTAAGACACACAGGCGTACTATAATACATGCAAGTTACCAATTTTTGCAACTAAAGCATGGCGGCAACCTTAACCCTTCAGCGCTCAATGACACTGAAAATGGAGCAGACTAGTGAATGAAGGGACGTCTTGTATAGGCCTATTATGATCCGATCAAATCTATCATGTAGGACGTTATCGATCTGGTGCTGTGGCTAGAAGCAGCCGATCGATTTTCAGAGCAGTGTCTGAGGCATCGTCGACGTCGCAATTAATCAATAAATAATCGGTAGCAGACGCAACATGAATGACGACCGTCTGCCTATAGATATAATAATTTTGCTATCCTTGTCATGATGGTTAATTTATTTATTTATAAAAAACATGATTAGGCCTATGATTATAGATTTACAACTAGGCCTATTGTTATCAGAAATTGTTATGGATTGAATCAGCGCTTTAAAATAAAGGATCGCGTCTCTTGGAATTAGGCTAAGCATAATTAGGCTACAGATATTTCCCCCATCTAAGTTGAACAAGAACTATCAGTGGGTATAAATGGAATAGGTCTATAAATTTCGGCTAATAACTTATTATAATGTCCATGCAGGGTGAGAATTGCCAGAGGGGTTGGGGGTTTCAACCCCCAGTCTTCTCTTAGAGCCCCACGTTAAAGTCTTTTTTCACACCCCGATTCCAGGTGGATAATGGTCCAACCCCGCAGTTATTTTTTCACAATTCTTGCACTGTGTCCAATGTAGGCTACGTACAACCTACTTAGATTAGTGTCTGTACGCAGGCGTTGTGCAGCAAATGCTAAAGACGCCGTTGGATGTCAATATGGCCGTTGGCAATTATGACGATGGACATATCTTTTCACTTTGGCTTACCGTCGATTAGGCAGTGTCGTCATTCTTCGGCTGTTTTCATCTTTTTCGAGAACATGGAAGGATTAATTGCTGGGGTCTGGGGCCAGGGTGAGAATTGCCGGGGGGGGGGGGGTTGGGGGGTTCAACCCCCCAGTCTTTTTTAGAGTATGTTTTTTTACCCCAATTTCAAGTTTATCATAGGCCAACCCCCCCCCCAGTTATTTTTCCACAATTCTCATGCTGTCTGGGGCGACCGAGCGGATCAAGGTCTACGTAGTTTTGGCACTGTAAGCCAAAATCGCATTAACAGGCCTTAGTGCCTGTCATTGTAATTGTAAAGAAAAGCTCACATATTTATCCTAATTACACTACCGTCTTTAGTTATTCATTACACTGGACAACAGTGATTTGGTTTCCTGAACACTTTCAGTTGTTTCTTATGCAGTTTCTGCTGCTGATCACGAAAATCACCTTGAAATTGTCCCATCACGTAACGTTTTTGAGAAATCGTCAAATTTTCGTTACGTTTTGGAATCGTAAAAAAACAGTGGTTTTAGGCATTAGGCATCCATAAAAGTGGTATAACGTTTGTTCTGTTTGAAATATTTTGCTGAAATTTGGCCATCTGGTGTAAATATGAATTGTCTTTAAGCTTGTAAAATTTCATGTCGAAATTCTTACTTTTGGCCAAGATATTGGCCAAAAACCTAAGGGTCCCCCCTTTTTTTGCTCATCCCGTACATTGTACATGTGCAACTAAACAAGAAATAACTGTAAAACATTAATTTCATGTTTCCAACTTTTCTAATTTATACAGTCATCATCAGCATCAATATTATGAGGAAGAACTGTTATAAAGATTTGTTTTCCAATGAAACTAAATTAAAGTATATTGTAAATGTGTACAATATAATGTGAGCGTGTAAGTTAAAATGTTGCATGCTGTTTTTTCAACAACCTTACGTGATGCAAAAATTCTGAGCACACCATCGTGTTCAGCACGTCACATTCTATAGAAAATAGTGAAATATTTTCCGGAAATAACAAAACTTAAGTTATAGTATATATTGTAAATTATATGCAATAAATGAGCATTTAAGTTAAAATCTTGCATGCTGTTTTCTCAAAAACCTTACGTGATACAATAATTCTGAGCATACCATCGTGTTCAGCACGTCAAATTCTATAGAAAACAGTGAAAGATTTTCCGGAAGCAAAAAAAAATTAAGTTATAGCATATTGTAAATTATATGCAATAAAGTGAATAAACGAGCATTTAAGTTAGAATCTTGCATACTGTTTTTCTCAAAAACCCAGACTTGTTGTCCTCGAGACTAAAGTCTTGGTCTCGAGTGCGCTCGAGTTCGGTTTTACAAGTCTTGGTCTTGGTCTTGAGAATAAAAGTCTTGGTCTTGGTCTTGGTCTTGAAGGCCAAAGTCTTGGTCTTGGTCTTGGTCTTGAGGTTCAAAGTCTTGGTCTTGGTTTTTCAAGACCAAGACCTGCCTTCACGATAGTATCATAATTATATTATAATAATAACTAATAAAATTATAATTATATAGTAGAAAATGAAATCATGGTATAATATGGCAATTCATTCAGCATTATGATGTTGAATAGGCCTAAGTTCGAAATACAAACTTTCAAATGTAGGCCTACAATGTACATCCATTATACAGGAACATATATAGGCCCTACGTAGCCTAACAAGTCAAATTTTCCAAATTCTCAAGTTTTTTGATAGACGATTGAGACGCAAAAATGAAACGGCCCTCTTAATCTATTCTATTCTATTTAATTCAAATCTATTCTATTCTAATGCATGCTATTCTAATCTATTCTATTTAAGTCATTGACAGGCGATAGGCCCTAACGACGGAAAATGAAGCTGTCCTACAGAGTTCACAACGACATAATAGCCAAGTTGACTTTCTTTAGAGTGCGTCCTAAATAGATGGTCTAAATTACTACACGGAGGGTGGGGGACAAACTAAATGTTCGTGATGAATGAATAGGCTAGGGCCTAATGAAAGAAAAACTTCGAAGTTTTACTACACGCCGTACAATAGGCAGTCACAGAGTAGGCCTATCATAATGATAATCCATGGCCTATATGTAGGCTATATGGTCCGCCGATCGAAACATTGTTCGAAAATACACTGTGCCCCATAAAAAAACACACCAAAATACTTTGTCATGAAACGCATGTAAGTCTAATGTTAAATAAGAAAAAGTAATGTTTCATTTAAGAAGATGTTCGAAGTGATGTCCCTTCGCTTGAACGCAGGCTCTCAGCCTTTGGCAGCCACTGTTCAATAGCTTTGTCAATGACACTCTGCTTCAACTGTGCCCACACAACGATGAGGCGCTCCTTCAACTCGTTGATGTCCCGTATTGCTGTCTGGTAGACGCGTTCCTGCATTAGACCCCAAATTCTGTAGTCAACGAGATTGAGGTCTGGTGAGTTTACTGGCCAGAGTTCCGGTCCAATGAAGCTTGGTGTTTAACGTCGCAGCAACGCAATGGTGTCTTTAGCGCAATGTGCTGGGGCGCTGTCCTGCTGGAGAATGAATAAGTCGCTTGACATCCCTCTGATCGCTGGCAACATCTGCTCCATCAACAGGATATTCCTGTAATATTCGCCGTTGACCTTCGCCCCAGGTTCAACGAAGAACAATTCCGTGCACCCGTACAACAACAACAACGTATACAAACTTTTATTACAATTGGCTTAGTTTTATAGAAGATTTTTGAAAAGTTTTTTGGTGTGTTTTTTTATGGGGCACAGTGTACAATGAGTTTAATTAGGCCTACATTTCCGAAGACGCTGTTCCTGTGTTTGTGCTGCGCCTCCCATTTCTTCTCTGTGCTATATTTCGGTTGGTTTTCTTTCGACGACATGGTAGGAACATTTCGAGAAACGCCTGTCTAAACTTCCGACCGGTGGCAAAGTACACGATGAATTCGAAGGCATTGTTCGTGTTATATGAAATTACACCAACGATATTAACCAGGTCGTAGACGGCCCTTGCCTCTTTCGAGAGCGAATTCTTCTCTGTGTTAATATAGTACAGGGATACGATGTCGAGTGGGAGATTAAGTAAGAGAAACATGGCGCTGATTCCGAACAGCATGGCTGTGGTGGATGCCATTGGTTTCAAGGCGGAGGCTGCTGCCCCCATCTGTGTTTTGCGTTCCCAATTGGACTTGAGGATACGGGTGATGGTAAGAATGTTGCCGATCAGGATAACCAGAAATGGAAAGAAATCTCCGATCGCAGCGGAATATATAAACCACACACTGGAGAGCAGGTGGCTCCAGTACTCGTTGGTTCTGCCACAAGTGTACGCAACCTTTGTCATATTATTTTCATCCAAACTGACCGCAGTTGGCACAAGGTCGTAAGCTAGAATTGTGAAGGTTTGCGGGAGAAGTAAAGTTATGGCGATTATGATCCAACCAAATACGATGCGACGTTTGCTGCACAGTTCTTTACAGCGGAGAGGAAACCACATAGCAATTGTTCGCTCAATTGTCAACAGGATCAAGGTCCATGACGAGAGTTGGTGTAGGTAGTTGAATAAAACAAAATCTGCTTTACAGATGGATCTCGAGCCGTCTTGAATTCGGATTCCAAACACCGCTGTCAGCCACCAGCCACCAAGGTACGTATTGAGAAGTGCAATGTCCACCACGGATAAAGCGGTCAGGATGAATCCAGTGGACGAGTAACGGAAATAACGATGTCGGAGAGTGATGACTGACGCGGTGTTCCCAACAGTTCCGATGACGAACAGGAATGGTGATAATAATTATCCACGTCATCAGAGTCATCGAAAGTTTTTCTTGCCAGAAATCTTCTAGCGCAATTTCAGTTGTTGCATTGTCACGTGTTCCATCCATGTCTACATATGTCACATTCGACTGAGAGACAAGTTCCGAGGAACCGTTCCTCTGTGGTCGGCTGACGTCCGTGCTATTTTCACAAGCATCATCGGACAAGTCATTTTGTCCAGAGATGTCGCTGTAATTGCGAGAGAAAATCGATGTATCATTTTTAGAATCGTCAATTGCTGTATGTGTTAAAACTGTCGCTATTCTGTCTGCAGCCGTTGTGACGTCAGCTTCAACAAACGGACCCAAAATCTCCGCTTCAGACGAATGAGAATGGACAACCGTTTCCTCACCGACGAAATTGAAACTGGTCTGAATAACCTGCGTCAGATTGAGTTGGCGGTTGATTGCATCGTTGCTAGTGGTAGTGACTTTGTCCATGGACACGCATCCGACTGTGCCTGTATCGCAGATCTTTGTGGAGCGATCTTGAGTTTTCCTTTGGGTAGTGTCAACGTTGTTCGTTTTCGACGTGGAGTCTAAGTATGAAGCATTGACCATTACAGTCTGCGCAACTACGCAGTAAGCGAAGATTGGGAGAAGAAGGTTCCAGCCGACAGAAGCCTTGCAGATCATTGCTAAAAAATTCACGGATAGGCTATGGAGTAGGATATTAAGTCCTGCTACAAACTGCCTTTTGTTTCAGAGGAGATCGAGTCACTTCAACTTCCCGAAACGTTACAATATTGAAGATGTCAATTTGTCCAAGTTCTTCTGCCAATAAAAATGAACCACACAGTAAAAGGAATTATTTTCCAAAACATAGCCCAATAAACTACGTTTTCCTCCTCCTCTCTTTCTCCGCTATTTATACTAATCATCGTGGGACGCGGTGGTAGAGTGTTTGTTGCTTTGCAGCCGGAGGGTTGCAGGTTCGAATCCACCTCAAGTCGCCGCTTAGGGACCTTGAGGAAGTCCTTCATTTGCAATTGCTCAGCGCTTCGGCGTGGAACTCCGATGCAGCGTCCGCGCTGCCGTCGTGAGAGTAGCGAGCTTGAAGGGGCGCTATGACAAGTGCACGTAGGCTACATACGTCGTCGTCGACAATTATCATCATGCATCATCGTCGTCGTCTTCATCATCCTCATCATGATAATCATCATTTCCTACGCCGCCAAACATTTGTCAGAGATGGGAAACGAACCAGGGCTTCATTTAATTAATTTCTAGAACTGCACAACTCCTTCTTTCCCATACGTCTTCCATGGTAAATAATATTCTATTTCGGATGACAATGAGCAATTTTAGATATTTTTTGACTGTTCAAAATTGCTTTTTCAGCTGCACAAATTCACCTAGAACTGCACATTTTGTGTATAGAACAGTTACTGCATGCTAGAAAGGCTCTATTTCGAATGAATGATCGTCATTTCCCTCAATTCCAACACTCTTCTCAATGTTAGTTAAAGTCTAGTTTTAACAACGCTTTTTAACTGAGGCGGTTAACACAAGAATACGTGTGAAAACTTACTAGCCTACTTCGGCTTAATGGTGTAAGCTTATACACCGTGAGTCAAAAAAAGTAAGCCAAATTGTTTTTCATATATCTCTAATGTCTGATAACATATCACGCTAAAATTTTCCTAATATTTAGAGAATTGGACCAAGAATATGATTCCAAAATTTCATGGGATAAAGTTGAACGGATAAAAAGATATGAATCTTTAAACTTCATATGCCGAAATTGCCGTTTACAAGCAATTTTCTGTCGGATTCAATTAAAAAGTAAGCTAAACTGTTTTTATTATATCTCCAATGCCAGCTAATTAATCATACTAAAACTTTCCAGATATTTAGATAATTGAACCTAGAATAGGATTCCAAAATATCATGTAATAAATTTGAACGGATAGAAAGATATGAATATTTGAACTTCATCTCCGAAATTTCAGTTTTCAGCAAATCTGTTATGGTGTTCGCTGCAGTTTTGATGCCTGATAATTCCCAATTTTGGTCTTCAGTGATCCTGGAGTAAAATTTTACGGAATATAAAGTGTGGAGCGTGCATAATGAAAGACCGAGTCTACCAGACAACAATCCATGATATAAACGATCTGAAGCAACGCTTGTTGGAAGTGTGGGATGGCCAGGACCAGAGGATAATCGACGATGCTGTTGCCTAATGGCGCCTGCGCCTCAAGGCTTGCGTGCAAGCTGAAGGATGACATTTTGAGCATCTTATTTAATTAAATAATCAAATCATACTGTTGGGGTCATATTGCTAGTTCAATTATCTACATATCTGGAAATTTTTAGAATGATTGATCATCAGGCATTAGAGATATGAGAAAAAGTTTGACTTAATTTTACTGAATCTGACAGAAAATTGCTTGTAAACGGCAATTTCGGCATATGAAGTTTAAAGATTCATATCTTTTTATCCGTTCAACTTTATCTCATGAAATTTTGGAATAATATTCTTGGTCCAATTCTCTAAATATTTGGAAAATGTTAGCGTGATATGTTTTCAGGCAATAGAGATATATGAAAAACAATTTGGCTTACTTTTTTTTGACTCACGGTGTATATACAAAGATTTAAAAGCAAAAACTCCGTCACTGGTTTCTCTCTGCCAGTGCCAGTTCCAAGCCTGGATAAATTTAAGGAGGAGGGCATCGCAAAATGGTCTTTGCTACCACACAGCGACGTTAAACTGCAAATAGGCCTACACACACAGTAACTGTTAATCTCCGTAACTTAATCTTGCCCCCTTCAATTACAGTACTGTTGTTTCTTTCAACAAGGCTATCGTCGCAGCAATACCTGCGCATCGGTCGCTTTGCTACTGATGCATTATTATAGGCCTAGGCTAGTTTCGCCTTTATAGAGACTTCGCTGAAACGCAACCTTCTCACCGTCGCGTGACAGTCTTCAATTAGACTAGCTTCGAATATTTCATAACAACGGATTGTCACAGCAGTGCACCGGCCATTGGGACAGTTTGAGAAAGCACTAGAAAGCAATTTGTCACGACACCCTTACGAATGAGAACGGTAGGCTATCTATGTCGGTGTAGCTTCTAGAATCTAGATGGCACGTCGAGTCATCCGGTAGGGGTCATGACGTGTAGGGCCTACTGCGATCTGTGATAGAAGTAGTATCATAATATCCGCACTTGCGGTTTATCAATACAGTGATTATAGTTTTTTTAGAGACTTCACTGATCGGCAGACATTTTGAAGCACGCAAACGGCCATCTTACACCAGATTTACCCTCGTGTGGCCCACAGCAATTAGTCTGGCTTAGAGCATTTCATGACAACCGACTCTATAATGCACTATGCACTGGCCAAGTCCCAAAGGAAAGTTTATCTAGATTCTGAAAATCGACCACTGGAACGGACCAACGTCTGGTTAATACGGTCAGTACCATGGTTAGATGTCGTGACGAACTGCGCTGTAAGACAAAGGTTTCATGCTTCTGTGATGGAGACATTTCTTGCACTCATGTAACTCTGCTAACTTTTCCATCAGTGGCCATTATACATGTAACTTGACGACAGAACAGTTGTGCCAGGTGTAGGCTATAGGCATATATGCGGCGAGCGTGCGCGCGCTTGTGTGTAACAAGACACGACATAACATAACATTTTGTTGGGTATACCAACATTATACAGGTCGTAATTACACCGTGATTTACAAGTTGTATCAGTTTACGCAGGAGACCCAAAGGGGCCGAAGGTCCCGCTAGTAGCCAGGGCCACATGAGAGCACTATAGGTAACAGGTTATGGAGGTCTGCTCCCAAATAAGTTGCAGACAAAGTCGGGTGCGTCCTGAATAGTGGGTCAAACACCACACTGGGTGCAAAATAAATGCCCGTAATGAATGAATTAGGAATTAGTAATAATTTTAGGTACCGTAATGATTCTGGTAATCAAGTCGGTTTTTTTATTAATCCAACTTCTATTTACATACCGGTAACAGTAATTTTTCATCAATCGAGCTCCAATTTCAGCAATAATGTTTTCATAAATTATTTTCATCAATCCAACCACTATTTAACAAGAATTCTTTGCGTCAATCCAACTTGTAGCCAGCAGCGCTAAATCCTATGCAATGGCCATGGGCGCCCGCACACAGGGGCAAGAGGGGGGCACTTACCCCTCCTGGAAAATTGATATTCTATTTTTTGTAAACTACTAGGCCTACTTTTTGGTTTTTAACTAATTTCCTCGCACTAAAACCCTTATTTTACTCATTATAGGATACTAAAATGTGAAACCGAGAAATTGGCACACAGAAATCTCGTTGAAAAATATCCGTGTTCTTAATTTTCTGTTTTACATAGGCTATTCAAGCTCTTGCTAAAGATATAATTATGACCGTGACCATTTTGTTTTGTGCCCTACTGCAAAATTGTCTGCGGGCACCCACGGCAATGGCTACTACGCCCTAGTTTATTTCGATAAAATGGTAGATTACCCGATGAAGATAAAGATGGAATGTTCTCTGCGCTTGAAGGAAATGTCTATGTGTGATGTGTATTTCTAGAGGTATGCAGTCTCTCGGACCTATCGAATCGATGAAGCCATGCACCTTACACGAATGGCCAATCGTTCCTAACAGTAAGCCTAACCTCTTTACGCGACTTCAGCAGAAGCAGCCCGCACCAACCGTCTCGACAAGACGTCCAAAGCCTCTGGCATTGACTTCTTCACTGTATTTAAACAGACTGATCTCACCTGACCTGACTACATATCCAGTGATCGTTAAGATTTTAATTCAACTAATCACAATTTTTCCATTCCAGCACTCTCCAAGTCTCGAATAACAGTTATAGGCTACCTCTGAAGCCATTCTAACTCTTTATCGCCTGTAGCCTAATGTTGGGTGAAGTCACAGGTCAATTAATTAATTCTTGCTTGGTAAATTACTAGGCTTATAGCCTACCAAGTAGGCTTATCTCTACCAAAAAAGCTATAGGCTATGCCTAATAGCCTGTGAACACCTATACAGGGTCCATGGGCGGAGATCTGGTCGGAGATTTGGGGGGGGGACGAATGAGTGGCCGAAGGAAAGACGCGAGATGATTTTTTGACGGAAACTTTCTCAATGAAACATTTTCTACTTTCGCCGCCCCAAAAAGTTGATGACTTTTTTTAGTCATCCGGCCCCAAAAGTTGAGAAATGTATAAATGATGTATATTTTCAGCGCCAAGTTGAAAGTTGATGACCTTTTTTAAAGTCTTCTGACCAAAAAGTCTAGAAAAATGTCTATTTTCACCGCCAAAAAAAATTTCGATTACTTTTTTTTCTCTTGACGCTCAACGATGTGGGGGACCAATGCACGGGCCGTCCCCCAACACTTTTATTGGGGGTGGGAGAACCGTTCCCCCTGTACCCCATAGGTCTCCGCCCATGACAGGGTCTAGACATGCATACCAGTTGCCTATAATAGACCTGCAGATAACATCTCATGTGTGTTAAAGGGTAATAGGCCTATTTGAGATTCAATCAATATAGGTCCTACTTCCTAGCCGATTAAATTTCTTCTATATATGCATGCAGGTATTAATGTTTCGCTGTGCCACCGTAATATATAATAAAACTGATTTTAATCATCGCTAATTGCTAATTGCGTGCAAACAGATTTTTTAAATTACTCAGTTAGGTACTTTGTAGAATTAGAATCTGCCTAATGCTGTTTGAGTACACTTGCAAGTGCCTCGATTATCAGTAGGCTTGATAGCAGCAACGCGTTTTTCAGCAGTTTCGCTATATATGAAAAAATCTGAATAATTAAACTATATATATATATACAGCTGGCTCAATACTTAATAGGTGGATCATAGTCCAACTCCACAGCTATTTTACCACAATTCTCACACTGTGCCGGTGTCACGCTATGTATATTTTTATGTAGGGGAGTATCATAGGCCTACCTATTAGGCCTATAAACGAAAACTTCTATCTATCTCTCGTTTTATGTCTACTAATAATCTCTATTGTCACAGATCGCCGTTTGTCACTCAGGTTTATAATAAACGAAGATATAGGGGAGAGTCCGACAAGATGTCCGGAAGAAAAGCGCAATATTTGTTAGCAAGGGTATCTTGGAGCACTGTCCGTTACAAATGACGTCAGACGCGTCAGCCAGCAGGTCAAAGTTCAGCCACACTATAAATAGTAAACAGTACGTCGACTTCTGGTCTCTACTGCAGTAAAAATGTGTGACTGATTTTAGAGCAGTCCACCATTTTAAACGTGAGCCGTTTACTGAATCGGTTTCAACATGCTTGCCATGTCACCATGCATGCATGTAGCCTAGCAACATTGTATGGACTCCGTTTTACTGCATCTTCTTACGTCACAAGTTCCGTGTGAGGGCTCTCGTTCAAAATGGCGCTGACCAGCAAAACTAGTCAACACGCAGCAATTTGAGTCAGCGTACTGTTTGTTAGGCCTTTTTATTCTGTGGATCAATATAGGGTGGCTGCAAGATTATAGGGCCTACATCAGTAGTCGGACAACAGGTAAAGCGATGAAAACACTGTCCAACAATACGTTGTGCTTTAAAGCATTGCCGATGATGTCGCTCCAGCGACTGTGCTGTGCCTCTCGTATCTGCTCTGTGCGTTTTGGTTCGTGGTCTTTCGACAACATGGTAGGAATGTTTCTAGGAAGGCCTCTCTGAATTTCCGACCGCTGACAAAGTACACGATGAATTCAAAGGCATTGTTAGTATTGTAAAACAGTGTGCCAACACAACGAAACAGTTCTAAGATTGAATTATTCGGTTCCATGACACTTAATCCCGCGACACTTAATACCGCGACAGTTAGTACCGGACAGTTAATCCCGCGACACTTAATCCCGCGACCAATTAATCCCGCGACAGTTAATCCCGGCGACATTTAATCCCGGCGACACTTAATCCCGCGACCAATTAATCCCGCGACAGTTAATTCCAGCGACATTTAATCCCGCGACACTTAATACCGGGAAAGTAAAATAACCTTTTAAAAAGTTAAGATCCATAAAAGCAATATTCACAGCAGTAGCCTATTCACTATTGTTCAAAAGAGTTAAGCCCTTGCAGTTGGATATTATAAATCCAGTAAAATTCGATACAAGCAATATTTACAGCAATATTCACTGCTTTTGATAAAAAGAGAGCTCCGTTGGCATTGTCGCGATGTTTAATGTATTCGTTATATTTCCATAGGCCTCTCACAGTTTGTTACTTTGTTTACCTTTGCTACTGTGGTTGAAATTCGCCTCCATGTCACTGCCCTATCGTAGACTGAATTTCGCAAATCCTATTTATCTAATAATTGGCTATGTGGGCAACAATAGTCGTACAAATATTCGTACAAACGTGTGTACAGGTATTAAGTGTCGCGGTATCAAATGTCGCGGGATTAAGTGTCGCCGGGATTAAATATCGCCGGGATTAACTGTCGCGGGATTAACTGACGCGGGATTAAATGTCGTGCTACCAATTATTCTCCTTGGACAGTGAAGTCATGTCTGTTGTGGCATAGAAGATGGCCAGGACGTCGATTGGTAGGTTAAGTATGAGGAACATGGCGCTAATTCCGAACAGCATAATTGTGGTGGATGCCATTGGTTTCGAGGCGGAGGCTGCCACTCCCATTTTTGCTTTGCGTTCAGTGTTGGACCTAAAGATGCGAGTGATAGTGAGAACGTTCCCGATCAGGATGGCTAGAAATGGACTCGCATTTTCGACCACAACGCAATATACAACCCACATGCCATAGTACAAATGAGTCCAGTAATTACTGACACTCCTGCAAGAGTACACGACCTTGGTTGTGTTATAGACATCGGTGCCGACTATAGTTGGTACAAGATCGAAAGCCAGAAATAGGAAGGTTTGCGGGGGAAGAAGAATCATGGTGATTGTGATCCATATGATTACGATACGACGTTTGCTGCACAGTTTTTTACAGCGGAGAGGGAACCAGAGAGCAATTGTACGCTCAACTGTCAGCAAGACCAAGGTTCGTGTGAAGATTTGGGTTAGGTAGTAGGCTGAAGCAGAAATTACTTTACAGCTGAATCTAGTGGAATCTCGAATAATGATCCCAAACGCCGATGCCAGCCACAAACTCATCAGATACGCATTGAGAACTGCAATGTCAACCAAGGATAAAGCGGTCAGGAGGAATCCAGTGGACGAGTGGCGGAAATTACGATGTTGGAAAGTGACGACAGCGACAGCGTTTCCAAGAGTTCCGATGATGATGAGGAATGGAGGGACATGTGAGTACAGCGTCGCTGTAACTCTGTCTTGCCAGAAGTGTTCATTCGCAATCGAAGTCGTGGCATTTCCATGTGTTCCAACTGTTGCATTGTATGATGCATTCGACTGTGGGTCAAATTCCCAGGAATTGTTCCCTTTCAGGTTTCTGTCCTTTGTGCTGCTCTCGTAGATATCGTTGGACAAATTATTTGCACGTGTGATGTCGCTATCATTGCCAGCGTTAACCGTTGCATCATTTTGAGAAACTTTGATTTCTGTATGTGTAAAAACGGTCGGAATAGTTGTTGTAGACTGTTCTGTTGTTGTCTCGTCAAATTTAGCAAGCGGTTCCAACGTCTGCGTTGCAGGCGATTGAGTAGGCCTATTGACGAACGTAAGGCGGCCGACGACATTAAAGCTGGTCTGATTAATAGGCGATAAATTGAGTTGACGGTTGGTTGCATAGCTTTAGTTAGTACTTGTAGTAATGGCATGGCCAAAAGATACACACCCTCCTGTGCACGGGAGTGTTGAACGCTCATGGGTTGTACCTGTACCGGTATTCTGCCTGGTGTCAAAGTCGGTCACTGAGTCAACGGTTGATCCAGTGACTGTAACGGACTGCGCAACTACGCAATAAAAGCAGATTATTTTGGAGAATAATGTTTCTGGTGAGCATGGTAATGAAGACCATGACCAACGACAGCACGGATATGGAGTAGGATATTTCTGCGATCTGGTCTTCTTTTATCCAAGAGTAAAGTCGTTTCAGCTCCGAGAGAAAGGATATCTGGATTTCAGTTTCTTCGAGCTCTATAATGATTAAAAATGAAACATACTAGGCCTACACGTATGTGTAAGAAGAACGTATACAGTCATGTTCCCATCCTTTCTTTCTCTCTTCATTATAATCATCATCTTCAACATCGTAGGCCTATTCATCGTTGCCATCGTCTTCATGATAATAATCATTTCTTACGCCAGGCATTTGTCAGCAATGGATACGTATTTGTGGGGCGTGGTGGTGTAGTGGTGGCGTCGTTGCCTTGGAGCCGGAAGGTTCGAGGTTCGAATCCACCTTCAAGCCACCGTGTAGGGACCTTGGAAAGTCCGTCGCTCGTAATGGTTCAGCGCTTCAGCGTGAAACTCCAATGCAGTGTCCGCTCTGCATTCGGGAGCGCCTCCGAGTAGAGAGAGAGAGAGAGAGAGAGAGAGAGAGAGAGAGAGCGAGCGAGCGCGCGCGATCTATATCTATATCTAGGCCTATATCTACGCAGAGCAGCCTTGCTCTTCACTATCCTTGGTTAGTACCAACAGATAGCAAAATATACATAGAAAGCAAAAGCCCTATTTTAGTCCTATCAACTGTGAAATCGTAGATTCTGAAGGGGTTTTGACGCGTGACGCAACTGAGAACGTCTATCTTGACTCGAAGGTCGTTGGGAGGTGCTATGACTTGCGTTATTCAACTTCTTCTCTGTGTGCCAAATTCAAAATACATTTTCTTCTGACCACATGTTGCATCTGCTTCAATCCATAGATCGCATTCTTTATGCTGGGTGCGGTGGTGTAGTG
Organism: Lumbricus rubellus; assembly: GCA_945859605.1. Taxonomy (NCBI): domain Eukaryota; kingdom Metazoa; phylum Annelida; class Clitellata; order Crassiclitellata; family Lumbricidae; genus Lumbricus; species Lumbricus rubellus. The sequence continues at coordinate 11,657,644 of OX243822.1, read as the reverse complement.
GTGGGTTCGGTCCCTTGGAGCCGGAGGTGCCATGTCAGGTTCGAATCCACCTCATGTCACCGCGTAGGGACCTTGAGCAAGTCCTTCCCTTGCAATTGCTGGTGCGTTTCGGGGTAAAAGTCCGATGCAGTGTCCGCGTTCTAGCCGGGAGCGCTTGCTAGTATAGGGAGTTTAAAGGAACGCTATAGCAAAAGCAAGACATAAATTGAAAAAAAATAACAAAGGTCTACATAATTATAATACATGCAGCTTCTTGTCGATTCCTTAAAGACGCCTAATTGGCCTAGATGCCTTGAAAGACAGGTAAATAGGCCTATCATAGGCCTAATCAGAGCAGTAATAGAAGGCTCTGGGCCTAATTATTTTATGAAAACTTACCACTCCGTCTTACTCGTATGGCTACAAGCGAAATTTTACTCTGCGCAATCTGTTCTAGCTGGCGCATGACGTTTAGGGTGAAACAGCAGAGCCCTTGCAAAATAGACGGGCCACACCCGCAAGACAGCGCCAAACAAAGAAAGATATTTGGTATGTGACACTTTGTGAGATAGGGAGCCAGCGCAAGACGTCCCGTCATCATGCGGCGCGCGGTGGTGTAGTGGTGGGTTCAGTGCCTTAATTGGAGCCGGAGATACCATGTCAGGTTCGAATCAACTTCATGTCACCGCGTAGGGACCTTGAGCAAGTCTTTCACTAGCAATTGCTTGTGCACGCGTTTAGGTGTGAAACTTCGATGCAGTGTCCGCGCTGTAGTCGGGAGCGCCTCTGAGTGGTTTTTGATTAGATTTATTGATATTAATTAAGGAAAAGTGATACAAGTTAGCTAGTCTTTTTTGAGAGGCTAGACTTGAAAACAGTTGGTGTATTACAACTTATGATATCTCAAACCAAACCCATTATCCAGAGGGTGGTTACCACCCACCCACCCCCTTTGGTAGTCAGTGTTACAAAAAACAATATCCAGACAAAACAGTTAGGCCCTACTTTTATGGTTCAGTTCGTTGCAGGTATGAATACCATAGGGCAGGGCGGATCCAGAGGGCAATCCGGCCACCCCCATTTCAAGATTTCTTTATTTTTCACCAGCCATTATGGTGTGGAAAGTGGACGTGGCCTCCACTCCCCATCAGTTCGGTCCTTAGCCACGAGGGTTTGCAGAGGGTGAACAGGAAAGGCGACGAAGAGTAACAGGGAAAATGTACTGTGTGACGACAAAAACAAAAATTCTGTGTCCGCCCATGAATACGGGTGTAATAAAAAAATTTGCTGTCGTTTTAATGGCGTAATGTCATGGCATTAGCAGGATGGTTCTTGAACAGTTGTGCAGCTAATCAGGTATAATGCTACAAACCACGAGATGACGTGACGTTGAGAAAGCTGTCAGTGGCACGCAATTAGCAAATAGCGACCGATGCAGATGATTAAATTGAAAATTTAATTATTTCGGAAAATGAAAAATATTTACACACAACCATATACACGCTTAATTTCACAAAGATGCCGTTTGGAGTCGTGCACAGACGTGATTTGCGGTTGTTGTGAAATATTCGAAGCCTGGCTAATTGAAGTTAGCAACGTGAGGGTAAATTAGTATTAGATGGATGTTTTGCGCACTTCAAAGAGTTTGCGGTTTAGCGAAGTCTCTATAAAAGCGAAAGCTATAGGCCTATCGCAATGAGAAAGGGACGAGTGCAGATCTTGTTGGAACGCCAGCGTGGTTTTGACGAAACCAGCTGGAACAGATTGCGGCAGAGTAAAATTTCTCTCGTAGCCATACGAGTAAGACGGAGTGGTAAGTTCAGATAATGTCGCCTTTTCATCTTGTGCTGTCGGCTCGTGGAACCCTAGCGACCGCCATGTCTCAATGTCACCAGTCTTCGCCATTCTCTCCTGTCCATTGTCGCCTCTCTCAGCTGTGCGAGATTCATCGCTGTTCTCCTGTGCACCTACTCCATTCACCTAGTCCTCGGTCGTTCTCTTCTCCTCGTCCCCTCTCCACACGCCAAGTCACCAACATCATCGCCATCTCCAAACAATCCGCACGCATCACATGGCCAAAATACGCCAATTTTTGTCTTGTGGCTATTTGGTTTAATGACAATCATGCCCCTATTAAAACTTCTAGCTCATCAAGGGCTGAATCGTTTGTTCTCTTATTCCTCCATGATATCCCAGGAGATTACTCCATATCCTTACATAATATGATTAGGTCTATATTCACATCTCTTTCAAAGACATCAAGGCCGATTAGGCGTCTTTAACAAATAGACAAGTCTAGAAGCTACTTAGCTAGATGTATTCATGTGTAATTGTGTATGCTTTTTAAAAAAAAATTCTTTATGTCCCGCGTTTGCTATAGCGTCCATGCATTGTATGTAGGCCTATGTATGATTATGCTTCTTTTATACTTTTATGTCTCGCATTTTCTATAACGCCCCTTCAAGGTCCCTACTCAGAGGCGCTCCCTACTACAGCGCAGACACTGCTTCGGAGTTTCACACCGAAACGCACAAGCAATTGCTAGTGAAAGACTTGCTCAAGGTCCCTACGCGGTGACACGAGGTGGATTCGAAACTGACATGGTATCTCCGGCTCCAAGGCACTGAACCCACCACTACGCCACCGCGCCCCGCATGATGACGGGACGTCTTGCGCTGGCTCCCTATCTCACAAAGGGTCACATACCCAATATCTTCCTTGGTTTGGCTCTGTCTTGCGGGTGTGGCTCGTCTATTTGCAAGGGCTCTGCTGTTCCACCCTAAACGTCGAGCGCCGTGGCTCTCTCCGCTCTCTAAACAGGCTGAGCTTCTTTTCCCTCCGGTCACGCACTTCTATTGCGCAGCGCTGTGCTTTTCTGTTGTTGGTCCTGCAACCTGGAATGGGCTCCCTGTGGAACTACGTCTAATCCTAGAGCCTTTGAGGCTATTTTCTACTCTGCTCTTAAGACTGTACTCTTTAGCCGTGGTTGGGTCGGGAGCGCTTCTGAGTAGATACACTTGAAGAGGCGCTATACAAATGTCTGAAATGAATGATTGAATGAATAAAGACGACGTGGATAATGATAATACCGATTGCCGACGACAATGATTAGAATGATGATGAGAGAAATAAATGACGAGAACATAGGCATAATTATGTGTTCGTCTAAAACTGACTCTAACACATGGTATGTTTAATTTTTATTGACAATAGATCTCGAGCAAACTGAAATATCCTTACTCTCGGAGCAGAAGCGACTTTCCTCTTAGACAAACGAAGACCAGATCGCATAAATATCCTACTCCATATCCGTGCTGTCGTTGGTCATGGTCTTCATTACCATGCTCACCAGAAACATTCTCCAAATCTGCTTTTATTGCGTAGTTGCGCAGTCTGTTACAGTCACTGGATCAACCGCTGACTCAGTGACCGACTTCGACACCAAGCAGAGCACAGGCGTTGCAGCCCAAGATCGCTCTACAGTCATATGCACAGAAGGATGCTTATCTCTTTGGTACTCCATTACCACCAGTAACTACGCCACTACCACACGTAGCTATGCAACCAACCGCCAACTCAATTTAACGCAAATTAATCAGACCAGTCCTAATGTCGTCGGTGGCGTTACGAACGTCAATACTCAATCGCCTGCAACGGAGACGTTGGATCCGCTTGCTGAATTTGATGATACAACAGAACCTACAACAATTCCGACAGTTTTTACACAAACAGAAATCAAAGTTTCTCAGAATGATTCGACGGTTGAAACTGGCAATGACAGCGACGTCACGCGTGCAAATAACTTGCACAAGAACAGCACAGACGAAGGAAACCTGAAAGGCAAGGATTCCTGGGAACTTGACCCCACTTTGAATGCATCATACAATGCAACAGTTGAAACACATGGAAATGCCACAACTTCACTTGCGAATGAACATTTCTGGCAAGACAGAGTTACAGCGACGCTGTACTCACGCGTCCCTCCATTCCTAATCATCATCGGAACTATCGGAAACCTCGTCTCGGTTATCACCTTCCGACATCGTCATTTTCGTCACTCGTCCACTGGATTCCTCCTGACCGCTTTATCCGTGATGGACATTGCCGTTCTCAACTCGCACCTGATGAGTATGTGGCTGACAGCGGCGTTTGGGAACCCAATTCAAGATGCCTCAAGATTCAGCTGTAAAGTATATTATCCTTTAGCATTCTACCTAACCCAAATCTCCTCCTACACTTTGATCCTGTTGACAGTTGAGCGAACCATTGCTCTGTGGTTTCCTTTCCGCTGTAAAGAGCTGTGCAGCAAACGTCGCATCGTAATCGTTTGGGTCACAATCGTCATAATTCTTCTACCCCCGCAAACCTTCCTATTTCTGGCTTTCGATCTTGTACCAACTACAGTGAGCTCTGATGTCTTTAACATAACAAAGGTCGTGTACTCTTGCAGGAGTGTCAGTAATTACTGGACTCATTTGTACTATGGCATGTGGGTTGTATATTGCGTTGTGGTCGAAAATGGTTTGCCATTCCTAGCCATCCTGATCGGCAACATTCTCACTATCACTCGCATCCTTAAGTCCAATTGGGAACGCAAAACACAGATGGGAGCAGCAGCCTCTGCCTCGAAACCAATGGCATCCACCACAATCATGCTGTTCGGAATTAGCGCCATGTTTCTTACACTCAACCTCCCAATCGACGTCCTATTCATCATCTATGCCACAACAGACATGACCGCGCTGTCAAAGGAGAAGTATTCCATCTTAGAACTGTTTCATTGTGTCAGTGTGCTGTGCTACAATGCCAACAATGCCTTTGAATTCATCGTGTACTTTGTCAGCGGTCGGAAATTCAGAGAGGCCTTTCTAGAAACATTCCTACCATGTCGTCGAAAGACCAACAACCAAAGCGCACAGAGCAGATACGAGACGCGCAGCACAGTCAGGGTAGTGGCATCATCGGCAAAGGGGTAAAGTACAACGACGTATTGCTGGACTGTGTTTCCATCGCTTTACCTGTTGTTCGACTACTATCATTTTCAGTGGAAGCCTTTTCGCACGAAGCATGGAGTCCTTTCATTCATTAAATTGTGGGGCGCGGTGGTTTAGTAGGTATGTTCGTTGCCGTGCAGCCGGAGGGTTGAAGGTTCGAACCAACCTCAAACCGCCGCGTATAGAGACTTTGAGCAAGTCCTTCACTTGCTTCGGCGTGATACTCCGATGCTATGTTGGCGCTGTAGTCGGGGACGTCTCTGAGTAGGGAGTTTGAAGGGACGCTATAACAAATGCGAGAAATAAATAATAAATAATAAATAAATAAATCCGTTGGCCAATATCTACATATACGCTACATGCACAATTGCACACGTGAGTCTTTGTGAAACGTGGACGTTTTTTCTTTATTGTTATATTTTCTGTAAATGCAGCCAATGCTTTTAGTGACATTGTGTGCGGCTTGATTCATTGATATAAGTTGGAACTTGTTTTGGTATCTCGAAATAGAAACAGTCAAAAATTGTATTTGCTTGATTTACGTGGATGGTTATGGACCATGCATCTTCTCGGCCGTGGACAACACTGGATAAGCAGTCTGACCGTTCTCCAGATCATGGGCGGAGACTTGAGAGACAGATCGAGGGGACGGTCATCAATGTTAGTGGTGGGGGACCGTTCATGCTCATGTCCCCTCTCCCAATATTTAAGAAATGAAAAGATCATCACCTCTTTTGACAGGGAAAATGATGTCTTCAAGAGATTTCGACCAAAATGACTAAAAAAAGGCAGCCAGAAATTTTGGTCGATGAAAAAGGACGTCGGTGACTTAGTCGTCTGCCCAAACTGTCACGCCTCGGGGATCGTCTTTCGACCGCTCGTTCACTCCCCTCCACAACGTCTAGACCAAGAAGACTGGGGTGTGAAAAACAGACTTTACTGTGGGGCTGTAAGAAAGACTCGGAGTTGAAACCCCCGCCCATGTCCCCCCGGCAATTCTCACCTTGCCCGCACGACCTGGAAAGCACATCAACCAATCAATCAATCAATCAATCAATCAATCATTTAGAATTTATGTAGTGTTCTTTCAGGGTTCTTACTAAGAGGCTCTCCCTGCCAATATCAAACGATAAAACAGTCTTCGACAGTTAGTGAAATTTAGAACAGTTCAAATGGGAGATATCGCGTAGTCAAGGGATGCCCATTCCAAGTTGTTGGACCAACCAAAGAGAACGAACCGGCTCTACATTGTCGCATATATTATAACCACTTATATAACATAAGGTAGTACCGTAGTAGTACTTCGGGCTTAACGACACTGTTTCATATCGAAGATGATTAGTGTCGGAGGCAGAGTACAACCTCACACTCCACGTTTATATTGCGACTGAGCCACCCGCAGTAAAGATCCGAGAAATTAATCTCTGATAAACCGACCGACCGGGAATCGAACCCGGGCCGCCGGCGTGTCGAGCGGGCTACAACCCACTCGGCCACGCAGGATCTCTTAACATAAGGGGCGTCGGGACACTCTTTTTACCCTCATAATCACTGCTCTGGGAACTGCAGTTTTGGAACTGAACAGTCAGCTAAACTAGATTTTCAATTGCTGACTGAGAAATTTTCTTCTGTATTTCTCTAGAGTTTGCATAGCTAGAGCATTGCACTTGATTCCTCCCTCACGTTCACATAAAATCTAACCTGATGTGCTCCCCTTTCCCAACCGAGGCGACTCGGGACGATCTTTTAATTAGTCGGTGGTCGCAAACAGTGAGATTGCTCTAAAAAATCAGAATCCATTTTGAGACAGGCGAGAATGGAGAAGAATTGTCCAAAATGCGACCAACCCTCGTGTCGAGGAAGATTCAAGGCAAGGCAAGACAAGCCAAGAATCCATTTTAGAATCCGGATTGTATTATACCATAAACATAATTAGGCTATATAGGCCTAACCACAGTCTTTTTAAAAATTGAAATCAATGGTAAAATAGTATAACAGACAGATGTAGACCCAATAGATTGCAAATATAGGCTAATTTTGCTTCTAAGTGAGCAGAGATGTACCGTAACTAGGATTGGGGGTTTGGGGGTTGAGGGAGCTTAAGCCTTGAGCATGACGAGTCTATTGTGGTGCCGTAATGTATTTAGCCGTAAGCACACAACGGCTTGATTTATTTTGGGGGCTTCAGCCCAACTCTAGTAACGTCCCTGTAAGTGAGAGGCCTAAATAGGCCTAAGCCCGCTAGCGTGCGTCATCCGAGAATAAACAATGAAATATAGCCTACAGTGATACGAAGGTGATAGGGATAGGCCTACAACTAAAAGTTTAAGTTTGAATACACATAATATTATATAGGCCTACATTATATTATAAGCGAATAGTTGCCACAGAACAAAAGCTTAACCAGTTAACTAATGTGCACACGAGGCAAACTTACATACAGGCCCTAAGCAAGTTTGAAAAGATGTAGGCTAGGTAGGCCTACCCAGTTGAGTTGTAAACGAAACGAAACTGTTAACATTGTTTCGATGAATTTCCTATGTTGAAAAGTTTGCGCATAATGTCTTGGCGTAGCGGGGAAATATCCGTGGCGCTCAATGTGTTAAATTTATCCATTCTTCTTACCTTATGTTAAAACAGTAAGCTTAGGCCTATTGATTATTTTCATTCGATCATTAATTATAGAGAGCGCCTATGGCAGCTTCCGGCTGTTGTCGTCAGCAGTTACTGCTACATGTAGGCTATTATCTCTCGTGTATGACCATCTTTTGTGTCGTTAAGATCAAAGTAGCTATGCTTTCTGCTTCCTCATGTTGCAACTGTTTATTTTCACTATAGATACATGTTTACACGAGATAACTGTTGGATGCATATGATGGGGCCGTATGCACACAGATAAATGCCTTGATCGACTCATGAATAATGATAATGATAATAATAATGATAATGATTATGATAATGTAAAAATAATAATGATAATGATAATGTAAAAATAATAATGATGATGATGATGATGATGATGATGGTGGTGGTGATGATGATGATGATGATGGTGGTGGTGATGATGATGATGATGATGATTATCTTCGTACATTTTTCTAAAACTGACATAACGCAGTATCGATATTAATGCACGTGCAGACTTGCAACAACATCTTCTGACTATAGTATTGTTTTAGAATCATTTGGTCTCCGTAGTGTATATGTATATACCTATTTCTTTTCTTCTTTCTTTGCTCTCTTCCGTCAGTCGTGCGACGACGATGAGGCTCTCCAGACATCTATACTTCTGATGAGATCCTCTGCTCTTGACATGCTAAATCCAACTTCTTCCTATTTTGGTCCCACGTTAATAATGCGGCAATAAACGGTTACTGCACCTTAACATATTTATTTTATTTTGCATTATTTAGTCCCAGAATTCTTCACCACGTGGCAGATGCCACAAAAATTCGCGCTATAGTTACTTTACATGTATCAATGCAGTGGTTGTTGCCTTTATAGAGACTTCGCTGATCCGCAGGCTCTTTGAAATTGACCTACATGTATATAAACAGCAATAATTATTATAGCCTAGGCACCAATATACCATCGCGTATAGGCTACGTACCATTCCAATTAGTCTGTCTTCTGACAGTTCGTAACAACCGGTCGTCACGGTATAGCGCCGTTTCATACGATTTGATATATATCATATATATTTATATATGTTATGCACTATTCATTATTATGTAGAATAATGCAATCGGACGAGAGAAGTAGCCATTTTTTCACATTCAAAATTATTTATTGTTCCACAATAAGACGTACCGGTAATATTCAGAACATAGCACAACACATAACACACAGGCCTATAGGTAGGCCTATAACACATGTTATAATTAACTTATTAACTCATTCGGAAAAGGAGTTAGAAGACAGATTACGGAGCAATAGGCAGTGCACTCTAAAAGGAACGAATCCTGCTTAGTAGGGGCCTATATTAGCTTACTTCAAGAAGTTATACACTGTAATATACAGGATGGTGTGTTGTGATTAGATAAGGGGACTAATAGGCTACTATACGTTATTATGAGTCTTTTATGACTGTATAACACTTATAGGGGCCTACAGTATAGGCTCTAAGTTACGTATAAATGCAGGTTAAAGTCTTAACTATAGGTCCTATATATAGCTTAACTAACAAGTAGAAAGCTGAGTTTAAATAATATAAATTAGTGTGTGTGTGTGTGTGTGTGCACGTGCAAGGGTTTTAAAGTGGCTGATGTATGTAATCAGCGGATTTCTTTGGGTAGACTGTTCCAGTTGGCAGGGCCATAGACCTTAGGAGCAAACTGCCGATGCCAATTCGCGAACCCTGCCCAAAACTGCAACCCGTATCTCTTCTCCCTCGACTGTAGCCTACGCAGGACTAGGTTAACCAGTAGGCCTATAGACCTATACAATAACGGCGGCCTCTGGGTGAATAAATAATATAACAAATAAATAATACATTTTCGCATTTAATCAACTTCAACTTTCCTTTTGAAGGACATACATAAGTAAGTAAGTAAGTAAGTATGTGGTTTATCGAACCGCGGTAGCATTATATGAAAACAGAACATAGCGTGTAGGCTACATTATATCAAATCAAATCAAATCAAATCATTTATTTGGCAACCAAAAACAACAGGAACAAATCAAATAAAGCATCATAAACACAAGGTTAATAAGTATAATAAAACATTACTTAAATAACGATGCCAAAGGTTTCTATTTGGTTGCACAGGGGACTCGGAAGGGGTCTTACAACCCCGCTAGGTGAGTCCCCTGGGCGACTATACCAAGATGATGATGGCCAATAGGTTGCCGTACCGTGGTCCTAACATAAAGTATAAGTGAAAAAAAAACTAATTTAAGAAAACAAACAGCAAACACCTTAACTAACTTAACTAATAGCACAAATGCACAATTATTCGATGATCATAGGGCCTCTAGTAGATCTAGATGAAGTTAAGGCACAGAGGTCGCTGGATGGTCGGGATGCTGCATGGGTAGTAAGGATTTAGATATAATTTATTCAGAGTAGGAGAAGATATTTAAAAGTTTGACGATTTGTTCACTCTGTAATGAGAATCAACAATAGTCATAATGCACCAGAATAAATTATTATTTATTGTCAAGAATCAGGGCACGCAATTTTGACTTAAAGATTCGAAGGCTAGGCAGCTGTCTGATGGAGAGGGGAATCTTATTCCATGTTTGAGCCCCACTGTATTTAACAGAGAAGCGTCGGATATTGGTGCGGGCGTGAGGCAAATGGTAAGAGTCAGCGTGTCTAGTATGATATGAGTGCACCTTAGTAGTATGGAGGAAGAAATTCTTAAACACGGAAGGTAATAGGTCATGAAAGTATCTAAACATAAATTCGCCTAACTGCACCTGCCTAATTTGATAAACATTTAGAAGGCTATATTCCCGGAATTTAGATTCAGTCGTGGTCCCATAGGGCAGATTTCCTATATATCTAATAGCTCGCTTTTGGAGCTTCATTAAATTCAGAAGACTAGATTTATAGGTGGAGGCCCATATTATGTTACAGTAAGTGAGGTATGGGTAAATGAGTGAATAATACAAGGTGAGACGAATTTGAGGAGGTACTAACTGGGAGGTACGGGATAATATTCCAAGGTTTTTAGCAATTTTATTAGATACAATTTTTATGTGGTCTTTCCAGGTTAGGTGCTGATCTATATATACTCCTAGGAATTTGGTTGATATTACCTGAGTGAGTGGAACCCCATCAATGCACACCCCCATATTTCCTGCATCATAACTCTTTCTATGTGATTTAAAGATTATATAATTGGTTTTATCAAGATTTAATGACAGTTTATTTGCTTGGAACCATTCGGCTACATTTTTCAATTCAAAGTTAACATCATTAAATAGGGTTTCAAGAGATGAGTTGGAGTAAAATACATTGGTGTCATCAGCGAAGAGTATAAAGTACAATAAAGGAGATGCATTTGGGAGATCATTCACATAAATAAGAAATAATAAAGGACCGAGAATAGGCCCCTGGGGAACTCCAAAGTTAATTTGCCGTAAATTAGACAGAGCACCATTGCAGGAAACCAACTGGGATCGATTTGTAAAATAACTTGAAAACCAATTTAACTGGGTACCCCGGATTCCATAAGTGCTTAATTTCTTTAATAGGATGTCATGATTAACGGTATCGAAGGCCTTTGCCAGGTCGAAAAAAATACCTATTGCATACTGCTTATTTTCGATTGCATTGGAAATTTTGTCTTGCATACTCATCAAGGGCATATAGGTAGAGTGTCCAGATTGGAATCCATGTTGCGAAGGGAAGAGGACATTTCCTTTAGAAAAAAAATTATTAAGACGTTCAAACATGGCTTTTTCAAAAAATTTTGAGAAAAATGGAAGTACTGAAATAGGTCTGTAATTTGTTACATCGTCTTTAACCCCCTTTTTATAAACTGGAACCACTTTTGCAGTTTTTAATGATTGTGGAAAAACCCCACTGTTAAAAGAACAGTTTATTATATCAGATAATAAGTGAGCAATAGAGGGTAGGGTTAGAAGTGCAATGCTTGGATCAATGTCATCAACTCCTCTGCCATGTGAACAATTTATGGATTGCCCGAGTCGAATAAATTCCTCTGGGGAGGTTTCACTAAGTCCAAAAGATTCGATAAGTGACGAAGGCATGAATTTTTCAAAGGAACTCGTGGCAGTGGGAAGTTTGGCTGCAAGTGACTGGGCTATCTCCGTGAAATAAGTATTAAAATTGTTTGCTACAGTCTCGGGATCAGAAACCTTCACTCCGTCGACTGTTAAGGATAAGGCATTGTTATTTACATTATCGTTAGTCCCCATAAGAGTACGCAAGAGGTTCCAGGTTTTCTTCAAGTTGTTGCTATATTTACAAAATTCTGAAGCATAATAATTTTTTTCGGCCTGAATTCTCAATGATTTAAATTTGTTTCTATAAGAAACAAATTTAAGCTTATTGCTATCGTTTGGGTTTTTTATAAACTTCAGATATAGCGCAGATTTTTTCTACAGGATTTGAGGAGACCCTTTGTCATCCAAGGTTTTTTGGGGGTGGAATTTCACCCGCAATTATTTAGAGTGAGAGGAAAGAATTCATTGTAGGACTCCATGTATTTGGATTGGAATAAGTCATATGCCTCATTAGCATTTTGGTTGGCACAGGCTTCCAAAACAGGAGACCAGTCAATCAGGGCAAGGGCTTCATTAAAAGCAGTTTTCTTTGGCTCCGTGATTAGTCGATGAGTACCAACAGAAGGTTTGTTGCAAGGTAGAGGACCATAACCAAACTGAGCTAGGATAGGTAGGTGGTCAGAGATGTCCATTGCTAGGATGACTGACTTAGTTAGCCTTGGCCAAGTATTGGTGAATATATTATCTATAAGTGTGGAAGAGGTACAAGTGATTCTCGTTGGTCTGGTGATGGCAGGTAACAAATGATGGGAGGTCATGCAACTGTAGAACTCTGCAGTACTCCTATGTTCTGCGATTTTTAACAAGTCCGCATTAAAGTCTCCCATCAATAGTAGATCTTTTGACTTTTTATAAAGTTTTGTTATTAAGCAATCTAAATCATTTACGAAATCATCAAGGTTATGGTCAGGTGGCCTGTAAATAATTCCTGCTGCAATAGATCCTACTTTTAGATGATTTTTCAGGAAATATCCTTCAAAGGATGGGGACAAGATCATGGGGCCCTGACATGAATCTTCTATAATTTCGTAGGAAATTCCCTCTTTAATCAGGAAGCCCACCCCTCCACCCCCCGTAGAAGAACCTCTTGATTTGTGGACGAAGTTATAACCAGGTATGTTAATTAAGTCAATTTGATTTTCGTCTAACCAAGTTTCAGAGAGTCCCAAGATGGACACGGGGAGAATATCTAAGAGATCTCTAATCTCAGGTAATTTTGGTAATATACTTCGACAGTTTATATGCATAACTGTTAAGCAATTTTGGGAAGTAGAGAATTCGGGTTGTAGGGAATGTGGGGCACTATAGGGACTATCAAAGGTTATATCATTGAAGTAATTACTATCAGGGTCAAGGTCAGGACAGTTTAGAAAAGGGCGACTTTCAAATTCATTAACAATCAAATTTAGGCTTGGTGCAGTAGATGTACAAAGTAAGGGATTGGTTCTATTATAATACAGGTCATTGCGTGGTCCACGGTCTTGGCATGTTTCCTCATCATCATCATCACAACAAAAGGGGAATTCCCTGTCAATACAAGTGGGACATAGGCATACTTTTCCTACACAGAGTGAACAAGGATCATCCCTAGAGTGCAGAAAACAATGTGCCTTCAATTGGTGATCACTATCAGTGATTATATACAAACATCGAAATATGCAATTAATTTTAAGCTTAATCATATATAGTAGGCCTATGCAAATAAAAAACATAACATACCGGTACATCATTAGCAGAATCTAAAAAAGACATGGACAGAAGAATCGGGCTGGCCAGAGGAATACTACAGGTGCTAGGTAAGGTTTGGAGCTCGAAGGAAATAGGAAAAGCCACAAAAGTTCAGATGTATGAGACATTGGTGCTGAGTGCATTGTTATACAATTCGAAGACTTGGACGCTGAGGGAGGCACAGAAACAGCGGTTGAGGGTGTTTGAAATGGCATGCTTACGAAAGATAGAAGGTGTTACGAGAAGGGATAGGATTAGGAATACAGAGATATACAACAGACTGAATATTCAGCATGATATAATACACAAAATACAGAGCAAACGGTTACGCTACTTTGGCCACATATCCAGAATGCGGGATGAGAGATACCCGAAAATAGCTGTCAACGGATATGTGCATGGAAAAAAAAGGAAGACCAAAGAAGAGATGGGTCGACATGATACGTGAGGACTGTCGGGAGATGGGTTGGTCCATACAGGAGGCTACACACAAAGCTCAAGAGAGAGAGAAGTGGAGATTTTCCATAGCTGGGCGGCTGTCACGTGCGAAAGCATCGTCAAAGCCATAAGTCAAGTAAGTCACATCATTAGCATTAGCATTCAATCTCAAAACTTTGTTATGTTACTTATGTAGGCCCAATGGCCCATAGCATATAAAGTGCAGGTCTACATTAAAAATTGTACCTAAAAATTAGGGCAGTCCCTAAATCACGAATTCACGGAAATCACGGAAACCGTGAATTTCGCCGTTTGCCGTGAATTTTGCTTTTTGCCGTGATTTCCCGTGATTTTTCACATTTTCAGCACTTTTTTGTGAAAACACGTTAAAATGGTTGCGAAACACGGCAAAAATGGCGTCGACGACCAAAACCGCGCGGAACCCTTAAATTAGGCTAATTTAAGAAATTTCTGTTTTGAGGAGTGAATGATGTCGCTGACAAGTGAAGACTCATTCATAAATACTCGTTTATACAACCATTGTAACGGTTTTTTTTACACAAAAAAGTGCTGAAAATGTGAAAAATCACGGAAAATCACGGTGCCGTGAATTTTGGGATTTTTACAAAAGTATGCCGTGATTTTTTCAATTTTTGACCGTGATTTTGGGACTGCCCTACTAAAAATGTTAACATTTTAAATTGTATAGGCCTATATAGGCCTGAACTTGATATCAAATAATTGTATTAATTTTATTTCTTGCACATTGCTATTTTGGATGACGTTCAGCAGTTAAATCAGCTGAATCCTTGAAAGTAGGCTAGCCTATTGTACAGAGACACAAATGTAGGCCTATAGCAATTTTAAAAAATAAATTAAAGAAATAACTATGAACAGTAGAACAAATAAATTTTTGGTTACATGAAAATTTTAATAAATGAATAAAACGGGACGCTAAAAAAAAACGAACAGCGGTATTTTTCAGGGGAAAAAACAAAAAGCGAAAAAGGTTTTTGACAACATAGATTAAAAATAAAATATGTTCCACATAGGCCTAATTATGTAAACACAGCGCAATAGGACACGCTTATCACATATCCGACGATGTTACGCCGGTGTTTGCACTGCGAGTCCCGTCCGTTTTCCGTGCGTTTCTGTTGGTGGTCTTTCGACGACATGGTAGAAACGTTTCTCGAAACGCCTGTCTGAACTTCCGACCAGTGGTAAAGTAAACGATGAATTCAAAAGCATTGTTCGCATTATAGCACAGAATTACAACGCGAAAAGCCAGGTCGTAGATAGCCTTCTTCTTCCTCTGGAGCGAATCCGCATCTGTATTGAAGTAATAGAGGTACACGACATCGAGTGGGATGGTGCAAATCAGATACATGGCGCTGATTCCGATCAGCTTGGCTGTAGATGACGTCATTTGCATTGAGGTCGTGGCTGCTGCCCCCATCTGTGTCTTACGCTCCCAATTGGACTTGCAAATACGAACAATGGTGAGAACGTTTCCTATCAGGATGACTAATAGCGGAATAAAATCTGCGATGACTGTGTCGAAAATTCCCCACACATGGAGGACAGACTGGCCCATGTATTCATCCACCATGGGGCATGAGTACTCGACCTTTGTCATGTTATTTTCATCCAAACCGACTGTAGCTGGAACAATAATGTCAGCGAGAAATATGAAGGTTAGCGGGAGAAGTAGAGTGCTGGAGATAATTACCCAAATGAATACGATGCGACGTTTACTGCACAGTTCTTTACAGCGGAAAGGAAACCACACAGCAAGTGTTCGCTCCACTGTGAACAGGATCAAGTTCGAAGAAGCGAGATCGCGTAGGTAAACGTATGAAGCAAAGTGTAGCTTACAGGTGAATGTTGTGACGGTTTTAATGCGGATTCCAAACTCCAATGTCAGCCACGAAGGCAGGAGGTACGTATTGAGCACGCCAATGTCCGCCACGGATAAAGCGGTCAGGATGAATCCAGTAGACGAGTGACGGAAATGACGATGTTGGAAGGTGACGATTGACACGGCGTTTCCGATGGTCCCGATGATGACCAGGAATGGAGGGACCCGCGAGTTCAGCGTCAATGCAAGTTTTTCTTGCCAGAAGTCTTCCTCTGCAATCGAGATTGTTGCATTTTCACCTGTTGCAACAGTTGAAATCTGTGTTGCATTCGGCTGAGGGTCAAGTCCAAAAGAAGAGTTTCTTATCAGTCTTCTGTCGTCCGTGCTGTTCTCGTAGACAACGTTGGACAAGATATTTCCTCGAGAGATGTCGATGTCATTGCCTCCGAAAAGTGTCGTATTACTATTTTGAGAACCGTCGACTGCAGCTGTCTCTATTTGAATAGTCGTCACTCTGTTAGTAGCTGTTGTGAAGTCAACTTCGTCAAACGGATCCAACGCCTCCTTTGCTTTCGATTGAGAATGGACAACCGTTACAGCACCGACAACGTTAAAACTGGTCTGAATAACATGCGTTGGATTTAGTTGATGGTTGGTTGAGTCGTCGCTTGTAGAAATATCCATTGACATGCATCCTTTTCCGCAGATGCTGGTAGTGCGATCTTGAGTCTTCCTCTGACTTGTTTCAGTGTTGGTCATTGTCAATGTGGAGTCGACGTTTGAGCCTCCGACATTAAATTTTAGAGACTGCGTAACAACACAGTAACTGAAGATTGAGAGAAAAAAGTTCCAGTTGATAAGAGTGTTGAAAATCATGGCTTCAAAAATGACGGATATGGTATAGGATGTCACTCAAACAATCTTTTAAAGATTAGAGTTGCTTCAATTTCCTGAAACATGCAAATATTGATGATGTGAGTTAGCGATGCATATAATTGCATATTATGAAGTAAAATATTAATAATCAACGAGAAGTTGTGTTGTGAAAAGAAGATTTGAATATGTATGGTGGTAAGAAAGGCTAATTGGGAAAATTTAATGTCGGTCTATTGTTGGAGGCTGTTCTAGTACTGTAAGAGTGAACCGGTGTTAAAAAGTTGGCAAAAGTTTGAGGTAATAGGCCATGCTTATAGCGAAACATAAATTCACCAGTTTGATATATTCTTATTTGATCTAGTTTTAGAATGCCGTTGAGGGCAACAAGTTGGGCAGTATGAGACTTGTAAGAATATTTAGTAATTAGTCTAACTGCCCTTTTTGCAAAATAATCAAACGTGTAAGACTCGAAGTAAGCCTATAGTTCTAGGCCCAGACAAAATTGCGATATGCTAAATATGGGTAGACTAATGAGTAGTAAAGGTTGGTTAATATGTTAGTTGGCAACTTATATGAGATACCAGATAGAATACAGATATTTTTGGCCAGTTTAATAGATATTTGGGAAATGTGTTCCTTCCAGTTCAGATTCTGATCGACACCTATGCCAAGAAGTTTTCTTTTTCTATTTGGGGATGGGTACACCATCAATAAGTAATGGGAGTGCTTGCGTAGGGGGGGGGGGAGATTTGCCTGTGGGAATTAAAGAGAACATAGGATGTTTTACTTAAATTTAAAAAGAGTTTATTTGCTTTAAACCAGTCACCCACGAGGGGTAGGCCTAGTTCGAGACTTACAATTATTTGAAATAGGTTTTCATGGGATTTGTGCGATATAAAAACGTTCGAATCATCCGCAAACAGCTCAAAATGCAATAAAGAGGAAGCATGAGGCAGATCATTTATATAAAGTAGGGCTGTTGACTTAATCGCGTTAACGCGTGCGATTAACGCGTTAAAAAATTTTGCGATTAAAAATTTTAACGCATTAATCGCACGCGTTAATTAGATCTGATTAAAATGGAATCAGAGGCAGAAAAACCTCGTTTTAAAAGGAAGGCTCATACTTAAAACTAGTAATACATTCTTTGGCAAAAATTCCAAAAAATAATTTGAGTATTATCGTAGCACTACCAATTCTTTGCTCAATTATCGCCTGCATGCGAACCAAAACATGCATTAATCGCTAACGATGAGTCGTCAACATCGGCTGCATCGCTTCGTGCACTAAGGTTGTTTCCTCACCCCGTCCGACTACGTTGCTTGAACTCCAGGAGATGGCAAGACCAATGGATACAGGTTTCAAATGATAAATGTTTACAAAGGACAAACTGATACGAGGTTTGGCAAGAACTGCAACCTCTTGTGAAAAGTTGTGACTAAATAATGAGGTTCAATAGCAGACCTACTATTGCTAATTAGGCTAATAAGAGCATCCCTTGAACCAGTGGTTCCCAACCTTTTTTGGCTGGAGGGCCACTTTTTCTAAGTTGGAGGACACGAGGGCCACTTTTTCTTAGTTAAAGGACATTAGGGCATTTAAGGGGCCACAATGCTAAAATTTAATTAACTAAGAGCATATAAAAATTGTTATAATTGATTCAAAGTAGAATGCTTGATGTTTAAAGACTTCAAAATAAAATAATTTGTAGTTATAAATTGAAAATTTGGGCAGGATAGAATATATTATGTTCTATCCTGTCCGAATTGTCAATTTTTTCAAATATTTTTGTTAATTCTTTGAGAGAGGAGGGCCATTCTTGAGGCCTGGCGGGCCATTTTTTTTTAGACCTCGCGGGCCACTTTTGGCCCGCGGGCCACGGGTTGGGAACCGCTGCCTTGAACCGACCTGCAGTGTAAATAAACTGGTCTGCCTAAGCTTATAGGCTACAATTGGCTGAACAAATAATTAATTTTGATAGTCAGAAAACGGTTGCCTCATTTTCAGATTTAGGCCTAAGCTTATATCATTTTAATTAAGGGTCGCTCAAATGAAAAAATTAGCGAATTTTGAGCAGCGGACTGATTTGAACAGCGTTTCAATTATGTCTTTCATACAAAACTGTTCAATAAACTAAATGCAGAAATTCAATAGGCCTAAGCCAAAGCTTATTTAATATGTTTGCAATAGAAAGAATACATTCAGTCATTACAATTTTATGCTTCAGGGGTCCTTAGAAAATAATAAGATTAATATAATATATTAATCTTATTTGACGGAAAGGTATTGCGATTAATTTAGCGTTAATTTCGATTAAAAAAATTAATCGTGCGATTAATTTCGATTAAAATTTTTAATCGAACAACAGCCCTAATATAAAGTAAAAACAATAGGGGCCCCTCAAGATGGAGCCCTGGGGAACTCCAAATTCGATTGGGCGAAATTTCGATGCTATATTAAGTATAGGATTTTCCTTTCAAGAACGTAGTCTATTATGCATTGCTCTTTCAACTAACTTAGAAAAATAAGGTAAAACAGATATGGGTCTATAATTGCCTAGTTCGGATTTGTCACCCCGCTTGAAAATCGGCGTGACTTTGGCTATTTTTAACGCAGGTGGGACCATTCCAGTGGCGAAAAAACAGTTTATAATTCCCGATAGAGGAGTGGCGAGAAGATTTAATATTGCACTAGGCCTAGTTGACTAGTTACGGGATTGATATCATCCGCACCATAACTGTGAGCTATAAATGCGTGTTGGTAGCAGCTTTTTCAAACGTACTTCATCGCATCTCATTTGCTAATTAATGCTCTTTCTGTTTCCCGTTTTCTATCTTATCATCCGCACCAGAGCTGTGAGCTATAATTGCGTGTTGGAAGCAGCTTTTTCAAACGTACTCCATCACATTTCATTTGCTACTGCTCTTTCAGACTATCGTGTCAAAGCCATAATCTGACGCCTAATCGACAGCATAATTACGATGCCCTTAAAGCCCCGTATTGCATTCACTGCGCTGGCTTTCTGCAACCGAATAATGAACCATTTTAGGAAAACTTTTCAACTCTGGCTTTTCATGCAAATAGGCCCTAACAATTGGTCTCAGACAAAGGTCGCACGCAGGGATGCCACTCTGAATTTAAAAAACACGGTCATATCCGGTAGAAAAAAGGCCAGAGAAGGCTAGATTGAGAATTTCTCGGAAAATAGGCTACCTGGATTTTCGATTTTTCGCGCTTTAAATAGAAATTTCTAATGACTTTTTTAGACGTCCGACTAAAATTTGCTCTTTTCCGAAAAATTTCTGATGACCCTTTTTCGTCTCTTGCTCCAAAATCTGCAATTTTCTGAGTCCGTATTCACAACATTTTCGACGTTTTTCACGTCTTTTGTGCATTTTCACCTAACAATCTAATTTTATGTGGAAAAAGGCGAAAAACCGCTGTGAGAAAAAAGGTTAGATCCTGAAAAAAATCCCTAGAAACCTAGACAAGACCGGCCAACCAAGTTGAGCTTCTGTTTCCCCGCTCGCGGACTGCTTCCGACAGCATCGTTCATTCTCTGTTGCTGGTTCTACATCCTGTTTCGCTGCTCTTAAATCCCAGGGGTGTCACTCCGCTCTGTTTCTTAAGAACCTAAAAACTGTTTCATTTGGCCGTGGTTGGGCCGGGAGCTCTTCTGAGTAGCGTATACCTGAAGAGGCGCTATATAAATTTCAGCCACACGTGCGACCAGGGATGCCACTCATAGCTTTCTCCACCTACATGTAGATCCATGCTTTCTCGGTCTTATTAATGTTTGGCTCTCTTGATTTTCAGTATAGGCAATACTTTTCTGATCTGAGAAATCTTTGAAGTCTGAAAACAGCCATTGGAACCAATTTACCCTCATGTGACTTATTTTAATTAGTATCTCTTCGAAAATTTCATTGCAACCAATCGTCACGACTTTGCACGGATCCAAACGTTTGGTTAGCCACTGAAAACGACGAATAACATGACACCATTAACGAATGAAAGCTTTCGGTGCGTGGAACGGGGAAAAACGTCTTGTTACCGAGGCGAGTCATGACACGGTCATCACGGTCGTATCCGGCGGTAGCAAATGGTTTCACGTTGCGTGCTTGGGCGCCCGCAGAAATAGGCTAGGCCTACATGGATTTCGCAGCAGAGGCAAATCAATGGCTACGGTCATCTTGGTCACATTTGTTGTACCATAAGGTTGAAAATGCAACGCAAGAAAGTATTATTATTATTATTATTATTATTATTATTATTATTATTATTATTATTATTATTATTATTATTATTATTATTATTATTATTATAAAATTTTCCGAAGTAGTTCAATTCACAAAGGGAAATAAGGCAACGTATGTAGGCCCTAGTGAATATAAAGATTATGGAATCATTAGGCCTATAGTCAATCAGATAGCTGTGGCTATTATTATTATTATTATTATTATTATTATTATTATTATTATTATTATTATTATTATTTTTTTTTTTTTTTTTTTTTTTTTTTTTTTTTGCCCCGAGGTATTTAGGATCCCTCAGGGACTTATTGCTAACTACAGTATAAAAACCAGTCCAGAATGACCCTACTCTTCGTTGTCTAGATCAGCGAAAGTGCCTCGAAATGCGATCGCGTTAAAACGTTGTATCGTTAAAGAGATACGTTGATACAGGAAGGAGGTTTCTCGTGGGTCCCCCGTAACCATGCTGAGCTTTTGTCCTAGGTCAGATAGAAAGACATGGCCTTCACTGTTTATCGGTCCCATGGTCTCGAATGCAAGTGGGACAAAATAGTGCGTTGTGGAGAGCTGGTGATATTTCTCATGTTTGCGGGCCGCCGCTCTTTCGGCCGCCGCTCCGACTGTCTGAGAGGTGTCTGGCAGATAAGACATGGCCATGGTGTCGGTCACCGTCACGTCCCAGACTAGGCATCGGCCCACCCGCCATGGAACCAAGGTTTGGCCATCGGGTCTTTTACCGTCAGATCTTAGCAAACCCGATGGCTCTTTACTTGATGGAAAACCCGCCCGGATCAAACCTCGATGGACCAAGTCATTCAGTGATGCATGTCTAGGGTGTCTGCCAGGTCCCAGGGTGCAGGAGAGCCCATGTAGGCCATCAGCGGCCACCGGGGCCCTGCAAGGGCATTTGTGTGGTTCGCACAGACGCACACCCAGCCGCAGGCCGACTGCCACTCTGACTGCCTCGTCATCCAGCTTAAGTCCACAGTTGGCAATGGGCAAAGCCAGTAACCAATCGCCAGCATGCGGGGCTGCAGTGGCCCCGAGGCGTGCCTTGTGTTCCGGGTCAGGGAGGTTGGCATGAACACCGGATATTATTTTGTCGAGCAAGGGTTTGTCCCAGGCCGACTGTCTGTGGGAAAAGTCCTTTTCTGGGCATTGAACCGAGCTGATCTTCAGCCACTGGTCCCGTGCCGCGTCCCAATGTGGGTCAGAGGAGGTCATGTTGTTCAGCATGGTGGACTGGAGGCGATCGGTGCCCGCGGCCGAAGCTAAAAACGCGGGAAGTGCCAGCTGTGACACCGAACGAATCCCCAGTCCGCCCATCTTGATGGGGAGCGTAGCCTGCAGCCATGCTTCCTCTGTCAGAGCGAGATTCAGAATTCTGCATAAGCCAGAACGCAGAGCCATGTCGTAGCGCGCAAGCCCCGGATGGTCAGCACAGGGGCAGCATCTCAGGGTGTGGAGCAGCTTAGTGGCGCCAAGTGAATACCTCAAGATGGTTAAGGCATCATGCCTGGCAATGTCCGCCATTTTCTCAAGTGCTTTACCCAGGTCCGCTGTGTGTGCTTCGATGGCCTCCTCTAGTGCATCTAGGGTAGAGAGAGGTGCACCCAGCAGCGATGCCTTCTGGGGACAGGTTTGCGCGAATCGACCCAAGAGGTGATGATTTGCAGCCAGATCCTGAACATGCGAGATCACCTCGCATTTCGATAGATTGAGTTGTAGACCCAAGGATTTGCATTTGAGCTCTAGAAGCGTCACATCCTCGGCCACAGTCTGCACCTTCCCTCCCAAAAAGATGTCGTCCAAATAGCCTAGCACGAGCGATGAAGTCATCTCAGCTAGGATAGGTTGCAAGGGGAGACAGAAGAGCAGTGGACCGAGAGGGTCACCCTGCTGAGGACCAACCTGAGAGCTCAGAGTAAAAGTGCCATATTTGAGATTTGAAGGTTCCGAATAGGCCAGCGAGCAGAAGGGTCCCAGTTCAGGAATTATTGTGAAGACAGAGAGCAGCATCTGATCTCTGTAGAGGCTGTTAAAGGCGTTTGAGAAATCCAATTTTACTAGGATGGATTCATCATCCATATTCTCCATGAAACGCCTTGCGGCATGCGCCGCCGCCTCACAGCCACCCGCCTCTCCCACTCCCACCTGTCTGGGGGTCAAATACGATGCCACTCTTGTGGTCGCATATGCGTTCGCACATTTGGCCGCTAGTCTGCGCCAATAATAGCCGATGACTATTGGGCGCAAACCTCCTGAGCTTTTGCGTAAAGCGAATAAGGTGCCCCCAAAAAAGGTGGCCCGGATTTGGGGAGGGCAAGTTCCAGTCAGAAGCAAGTTGATTAGAGCCGTGATGGCCGAGAGCAGCACCGGCCCCGATTCTGCCTGACCCGTTAACTCAAGAATATGCTGGGGACGGATACCATCAGGCCCCCCCGAGGAGCCGGTCGGAAAACTGCGAATGCGCGCAAGGACTTCCGCCTCCGTGACCTGTAGATGGTTTCCCGTTGGTGAAGCTGGCATTGGCGGGCGGTCAGTAGGGTGGGTGGGGTGTTTCAGTCGTAGTTCTTCTAAGGTGGACTCACTGATCAGAACCGGCTTATCGTCCGAACACAGGATCCTCGCCGCCGCTCTGATATTGCCATCTTCAAGTTTTGCGGCAACCGCTGCAGCGATCGTTTGCGTTCGGTTAGGGCCACCCCTCCCTCCCATGCACGGGCTCTCCTGCGGAGTGAAAAGTGCGGGGGTTTCAAGCGGCACCTTTGTGAAAAATTCATTAGTGCGAGCTTTGATTTTCGACGTCATATTGTGTCGTCTGCCCCCTCTGGTTGGTTGGGTGAGGGTCAGGGCCCCAAAGGATAGTAGTTGCTGCCAAAGGAGAGGGGAGTTTGGTTCCTTCAAGATGCGGTTTATGATAGAAGTCAGTAGTCCACAAAGTCCATGTCTGGCTGCTTTGGGAATGTGCTTGATTAGTTTGGTTGTCAAGTAAGGATGAGGAATTAGTTCCGGTATGGACGATGAGTCCAGGTTGGCAGCGGCTGGTCCAGAGGTGTCCTGGTCGGTCCGATCCGGGATCGGAACGGGCCGCGGCGGCCCGCATGGTCCCATTATGGGTGGTTTGTGAGACCCCGGACAAGGATTATCTCTCGGGCCGTGTTTGTGCACCATACCGTTTTTATGGTGCAATTTTCGTTCAGTGAAACAGACCCCGCAAAGCCCCTTAGATTTCGACAGGGTAAGCGTGGGAGAGTTTGCATCAGTTGAACCCTCCATGTTGAGCTATTGTCTGTTAGAAACATCTAACTATCACCCAGCTCTGTGCATTGAATAAGTAGGCCACCAGACGGGGGGCGTGGCAGGCGACAAATCGCCGTCTATGGTTGTCTCTGCCTTTAAACTATCGGACAAAAGAGTTTAACGATACAACCTGGGACGTAAGTGAGGCCTTTCGCTTAGTCCAATGTGATAAAAGGTTTAAGAAACGACGGTAAAATCAAATTGGCGTCAAAAATAGATCGCTTGAAAACAAAGCCGCCATCTTCGAGCAAGGCCATTCCAGACATTCAGATTATTATTATTAACCCATTAACGCATAGCGTCCCATATATGGGACGCTCTAATAATTAGCCTAGCAGAGTGCTAACTGTTAATATTTCGTCACTTGTGTTACATCACAAAGCTCCTATTACATACTTCTACACAATGGACTTGTTCAAGAAACCGGAAGTCGAAAAATTTGATGTGTTTTGCTGATGCCAACTGCAAAAGAGTTTTCGATAATTTACTGCTAATAAGCCGCCTGCAAAGAGGTATGTAAATTTTTTAATTAACTTTTTTCTTTCTACATTTCCTTTCTTACATATGTTTCCTGCATATATATTGAATTATTTAAGTTTCTGCTGTTTTTATTTACTGACACTGGTCCGCGTTCTTGGCGTCCCATATATGGGACGCTATGCATGAAAGGCTACATGAACCTTTGTTGTTATGTTGTTGCATGTTTACAGATAAACCGTTCACGAGGTTGTGTCTATGCTTGATAATGATGAAGATTTCATGAGTGCTGACATTTACATTGATCCTCCTACTGACTGTTGCAACAGTGATCAAGGTAGCCCTGCGGAAGATGGTGGCGGAATAGTTGAAGATTTGGCGCGCAACGTTTTGCAGGCTTAGGCATACATGGTTGTTCATCGTGGTGATGGCGATCAAGAAGTTGGATGTGAAAAAGGTGCTAGCAGGGAAGCTGACGGCTCAGCAACTGCAGTTAGTGACACTGCTTGCAAGAGCGATGCAGTAAAACGTGAACGACCAGAGCAACGCAAAACTGAAGCATCTGCCAGCTAACATCCAAACTCTGTTCAAGCCGTCGGACCAAAGAAAATGTCAAAAATGCCGGTACATCCAGAAATACAAGACGCTTTTGACATGTTCAATGTTGCAGAAGACACAGGATATGCAGCAGCTTGTCCCAGCTGCTCCTCCAGTGCAAAGAAAAATGGGCAAGAAAGGAGGTCACATCTGTACAGCCAGAATGGAATGGTACTAAGCCAGATTTTCTACGGAAAGACATGACCCCATGCTACATTTTCAACTGCTTTTGGGATGATGAAGTATTTGAACCTACTGTCAACATGTCAAAACTGTATGCTGCTCAGAAAGGCAAGGTATATAGTACATCAGTCGCTTTTTCAGTTCCGAAGATCAGTCGTATACAGGCATATGTGATGAAGTACAAGTCACGGTCAACCATTGGTGACCCGGTTGGTCGAAGTCGCGTTCTGGATGAACGAGTACCAGCTGAGGCTAGATTTGATGGCCATAACAAACTCATCCAACGAATTGCCACTCAGCGCAGATGTGCCCACTGCGGTATGAAGGCAAAGACCGTCTGCAAGATGTGTACCATTGCCGTTCACGAACGCAAAGAAGCATTGTGCATCAAGAATGTCATGACAAGACACTCACATTGACAAGGAGTTAAATACTGGTCCAATGGTTCATGGATTATTCTGGCTGTTCTACTATAGCATTTGTAGATAGCATGCAGTATTTCTTTGTTTTAAAATGTTCATTACTCACGGTGCTATATTTTAAAGTAATTTTCATTGCAATTAGGCTAGGTTATTATGCAGATAACTTTATTTAACAATAACAATTTATAAAAAAAATTGCTGTTGACTTATCCAGTATTAACAGTTACAGTTCATCTGCATCCCCGAATCACTATAATACTGTTTATGCAGTTATCAGAAACGTTTCTGAGTGATTCGCCCATATAACATTTCATGTAGCCATTCGTGCATAGCGTCCCATATATGGGACGCATTTTAAAACATGCAAAAATGGCAAAAACTTCCATTTTGGGGGGAAAACCTTTCAGATGTCTTGCACATATACCATTAAGTGCTCAATTTCCAAATTTGGCACAATTTTAAAAAATCATGCATTAATGGGTTAATATTATTATTATTAATATTATTAATATTATTATTATTATTATTATTATTATTTATATTATTATTATTATTATTATTATCTATATAAATAAAAATGAAACTTTCTAATAGTTTGTAACCCGTATTCTCGAAAAGTTACGCACAGATTGTTTTTAAAATTTAACAAAACCTTCCATTCCAATAGAACAGTGTTCTTTGATGCTTTTTATCCGAAAAAACGCAATCTTTTCCAAAAAACTGAAGTTTGCATTCCGCTCGACCGCCATTTGAAAATTCAACAAAACCGCAGGGTTGCCAGATTTCCGAAACGCTTTGTCCCGAAATCACGTTGTAAAGTCACCCAAAAGTCGCGAGATGACCAACTTTGATCAGGGTTGCCCAAATGTCGCCCAAAAGTCGCGATAGCGCATATGTCGCTGTCGGGAAGGAACGGTGTGAGGAAGAAAAGAAAAAAAGAGGGAGCGGGGAGGGGAGGGGAGGGAAGGAGGAGGGAGAGGGAGAGGGGAGAGGTTCGCATGTACTGCTTGCTTGCAACAATGTAGCTGGAAAAGGTGACAGATAGACTGCAGATAGAAATTAAAGGAGGAAAGTATAGCGATGACTAAAAAAGGTCATATCAGCTATTTTGGTGGCCCAAATGGTATATATTTTTTTAAGGAAACGGTATCTTTCCCCCGACATTTCGACCAAACGACTAAAAAAGCTTATAGGATTTACGACCAAAGACCAGCGAAAATTTTTCCATGACCCAAGACCAACAATTTTGGACCACCTTCGAAAATCTCTGTATCCGCCCCTATGGGTAGACTCTGGGCTTTTAAAAAGGAGTATGGGTCTATTTATGAAATTTGGGTGGCAACACTGCATGACTGAATTGTTAAGAAGGTCACCGCCGACATAGGCCTAGGCCTAATTGCATTTTTAACGTAGGCATTATTGTAGTGCACGTATAGACCGGTGCTGCGATGCATGCGTTGGTAGGCCTATGTTCTGTGCCTTGAAGCCGGAAGGTTAGCCTACGTGTTCGAATCCACCTCATTGAGGCCGCATCACGTAGGGACTCTGAGATGAGCAATTCCCTCTCAATTAATTGCTCATGCACTTCGGCGTGAAACTCCTGTTCAGTGTCCGCGGCGCTGTAGGCCTAGTTATTAAATAAACTTGTAACGCGCGCAAGACGACACCTATATGTGAATCTGAGGCGCGGATAGTCAGCCGCCAGAGGAAGATGAAGTCAGAGATCCATGTGCTTGAGAGCCAAAGAGAAATAGTGAGTTTTGAGCCGCTTTTTAAAGGAGGAAAGTGAGTTTGTCCTACGAAGAGAGAGCAGAAGCCGATTCCATTCCCTGGGTGCTGATGCATGGGAATGCACGCAAGCCCAAAACTGTTTTGCATCTAGGCTCAGCTAAAAGATTTGTACCTGATGAACGCAAGCAACGAGGAGGAATGTAAGGAGTTAGTAGTGACTGAAGGTAGGAAGGTGTGTTGGTGCTAAGGGATTTGTAAGTCAGACATGCCAATTTGAATTGATCTTGTACTGAACAGGAAGCCAATGCAAATGATGGAGTAGGGTTGAGGAACTAGTTTGTGTTGAGACACGCAGCACTACCCGCGCTAAGAAGTTTTGGATGTATTGCAGGCTGTTGAACTCAGTGTCTGAGAGACTCACAAAAAAGGCGTTAGCATAATCAAGGCGAGAGGACACAAGAGAACAGGCAATGGTTTGAGACATAGGCCTATCCATATATAGTCAGGGCCGTCCTGATGTGACGTATTGCCCGAATGTGATAGATACAAGATTTCAAATGCTTGTAATGTGTGGTCGAAATGTGAGCTTATTGTCTAAGGTCACACCAAGTGTTTTGACAGTATCTGACACATGCCCAGCAGTGCCGGCAAGGTCGACATTAGAAAGTGGAGGGAAGGAGTGCAGACGCTGGCGTGAACCAAACAAAATTGCCTCAGACTTGTCAGGGTTTATGACCAAACCATTAAAAGCAAAACCAGGAATACATAGATGAAAGGCACTCTTCAAGTTTAAGTTTGCCCGACTGATCAGTGTGTGACAAAGCAATATAGAGCTGGGTATCATCCGCATACTGCTGTAATTGAATTCCAAAGTGATTAGTAATGCGACTGATTGGGGAAGTAAAAACAGTAAATAGTAAGTTACCATGTAGGCCTACAGATCCATTCGGCACTCCAGCAGTGCAAACAGTGGACTCAGACCGAGCGGTCCCAATGCCGACCTGCTGATTCCGGTCACGCAGGTAAGAAGCTAACCAGTTTAAGGCTGCCCCAGAGACACCAAAGCTATTGGCAAGTCTTGAAAGAAGTAGCTGATGGTGAACAGTGTCGAAGGCTGCACTGAGGTTCAGACACACTGAGAAACAGGCTTTCCCATTGTCAATAGACGAGAAGATGTTATCAAGTGTAGAGACAAGGGCAGTCAGACGCAGTCTCAGTGGAATAGCCTTCACGGTAAGCTGGCAAATATTTTTCGAGTCGAAAACTCCACGACGTGTAAGTCAAAGTATATTTAGTTCCCCATAATTGCTCTTTATACAATCCGTTTATTTTCCCATATCCAGAGCATGTCTGGTTTTCACTATCCCGTGTAGGTACCACTACGACAGTGGAAAATCTATGGAAAGTAAAGTTTCATTAAGATGTTGTAATTGTATCGACTCTCGAAACGCGGGCCGCGGGAGTTTTAGCGCATGTCACTTCACTACAGCGGACACAATAACGTTGCATCATGACTCAGAGGCTTTTGCTCGTTGTGTCCTTATGGTGCTATTATCTTACGCTCATCAACTTCTTCCTGGTGTTTCCAGGCTTAAGATATGTTTTCTGCTTGCGTCTTGTTTCAGCAGTTGAAATGAAATTACATCTTAATTAACGTGTAGCCTATACGAGCATCATGTAAGTGCCTTATGGATGGATAAAAGCTAAATTGATCGACAGATGAAATCCTATACAAACTTGCAACATCGGTTTACTCGTAGAGATTTAAATATATTATTTTGTCTGCGATAATGTTATTTTACCGTTGTCAGTTCCAGGCAGCAGCTGTCTTCGAAAACAAGACGGATGTTACAACAGTATCAAAATGTGTTGTAAAATGGGCCCCCTTTTCGGACACAGTGTATACAGGGTGCGGCCGAAAAAATACCCCATTACGAAAATTGCAATTTCTCGAAAACCGCTGAATATTTTGTTACAAAACTCAAGACAGGGGTTGAAGTGTTGATGATGGAAGGCCTGATAGTGTAAATCAACTTTACGCTCACCATTATCTCCTTACATGGACCCTGCCCGCTCTCTTTCGACGTTCATCCATGAATTCACTTACCTGCTAGCCCTGCTTGAGTCAATAGCCAACTAGTCGTGACGGAGTAATTTAACGTTCACGTAGAATATCCTGGTTGTCCTGGTTAGGTGCACGGTGAGGTAATAACGCTAAAGATTACACAGCACGCTATGATAGCCCAATGACGTAAGATTAGGAGTAGGCCTGCAGCTCATTATGAAGACATTGATTTTCACTTTGTATTGCAGTGTATATATACACTGTGTCCGGAAAAAGGGAACCGATTTTGTAAATATGAAAATAAATAGTAAATATTCAGCGATTTTCACAATTCAAATACGGTTTTAATCCTGACATATTTGTCTAACACTGGTGGAAATATAAAAGTTCCAGTCACAATAATGACGTCATCATGACGTCATTTGCGTCACAATTCAAATCTAAAAGACAGAACACAAAATTATGTAACATTTCATTAGTATTTTAAGATGCCATTCATCGATAACAAGTGATAGCTTAATTAAAATTTTATATTTGTGCTCAAAGTGTCCACCTTCGGCCTCAACACAAGTTTTAAAACGCTTTCGCTACTACCCAATACCGGTAGCAGCCTCGATAACCATCTGATCAAAATCCCTCCAGGCACAAACAATTCATCATCATCATCGTCGTCGTCGTCGTCATCATCATCATCATCATCATCATCATCATCATCATCATCATCATCATCATCATCATCATCATCATCATCATCATCATCATCATCATCATCATCATCATCATCATCATCATCATCATCATCATCATCATCATCATCATCATCATCAATATCATAGGGCTCAATGCCCGTAAGAGTCCGACGCCACTCTCTGTCTGAGTCTGTCTCGCGTCATGCCGCCCAGCCTCAACCGGTCCGGTCAGCAGGTCTGCTCCATACCATAAACATCTTGGAGCAGCTAGACCACCTTGTCTGATTGAAGAGAATATTGGGAGAAAGGCATGAAGGACAACCTGGGACAATGCCCGTATGTGTCCCACGCTCTCCCTCGACTCTCTCCACCGGTCTGTCCTGACCGGCCTGTGCATGTTTGCTCCACATCATGACACCTTGAAGCATTTGGGTCGCTCTGTCACTTGTGTGGTGGTTTTTTCGGATTTTAATCGTCTTAGTCCTTTCCTGCCAGTGTATCGCCACCCATCTGGCAAACCTTCCTCTTTTGTCCGGGCTTAGGACCGGCACAGGGACGTTGATGGTTCCCTGTGGCGGAGGATGGATGCAGTTTAACGTCGTGCCCAGGACAAAGAACAAACAATTCGCTCTAGGCATTATTCAATGTCTCGTATCCTTTTTTACTATTTATTTTCATATTTACGAAATCTTTTCTTTTTTCCGGACACATTGTATGTACAGGGTGGCTAAGAAAATGTACCACCAGATAAAATGCGATAACTTCGCAATTGATTTAAATTTTTCTCGGAAAATTTTCCAATTTGTTTCCAACAATCCCTGAAAGTTTCACTTGAAACTTTTCATGTTTGCAAAAGTTACGGCTGTTTAAACTTTCAATTCCGTTTTTAAAATATCCGGATAATCATTTCCCAATACATGTGATTTCATTAAGATTTTTTGCAAATTACAACACACAAAATGATGATGATGTCATACAACCTCAATAAGAGCTGTAAAGAAGCTGTTTATGAAGCAAGATGTTAGTATTTGGTGATATTTTATAGATTACGGTCTCAATTTGTGAATCCGTTACTGAACGTCATGGGAAAAGCTTCTGCGGATGATAGGAATGGGAAACAGAGACTGGGACATCGCGCGGTCATACAAAAAAGACCAAGTGAAAAGTGGAACCTGAGCACAGTGAAGGCTATCTGTAAACATGTGTATGTAACGGAGATCAGATGTCGGAAGAGAGGCAGGAAGTGCATGGTCGTTTGGACAGACGGGAAAAAACACGATTTTCACTAAATTCGCTTGATAATCGAAAGCGTCAAGTTGCAAAGCACATCATGGTTTCAGCATCTGATCAGCTGGCATGTGTCACGGCTGTAAGAAAAGACTGCACTTCATCCTATTCAGCAGGCTAAATATCAAACTTATCGTTGAACTCTCTTACCCTGACTCATTGAAGACTGCAAGTATGTTTTAAAATCTGGTTTTATTTTCCAGCAGCACGGTGCGCCTGCTTGATCGCAGGCAGGATTGATTATGACGACGATAAAGTTTAGCGCAGTTTATTGTGATAAACTGCACTAAACTTATTTGACAGAGATCAATGACCAGCAAATTCGCCAGACCTTTACCCTCTTACTTAATTATAATGTCTTGGGAGCTAAAGAAAACAATGGTGATGAAGATAAGTAAGAGAGGAGAGGAAACGGTAAACATCACATTAAACGGGGAGGAAAGAGAGCAGGTGAAGAAGTTCTGCTATCTGGGAAGTGTGGTTACAGAAGGTAAGTTCGTAGGCCCCTGGTAAGTTCGTAGGCCCTAGGGACAGTGCCTACTGTGC
Organism: Lumbricus rubellus; assembly: GCA_945859605.1. Classification (NCBI taxonomy): domain Eukaryota; kingdom Metazoa; phylum Annelida; class Clitellata; order Crassiclitellata; family Lumbricidae; genus Lumbricus; species Lumbricus rubellus. The sequence continues at coordinate 11,625,459 of OX243822.1, read as the reverse complement.
CTAATGGATAAGACGGCCCTGGTCAGCATGCAAACTCATTCAATGTGGAAGTTTTGCGTGAATAAATATTCAATCTTGCCAAAGGTCCCTACAAGGCGGCTTGAAGTGGATTCGAACCTGCAACCCTCCGGTTCCATGACACTTAATCACGGATACTCAATACCGCGACATGTATTGAAAGAATATGCAACTATTACCGCAGATGTTGGTATATTGCGATCATCTTGTATCTTCCTCTGACTTGTGTCAATGTTGGTTGTTGTCAATGTGGAGTCGAAGTTTGAACCAGCGACCATTACAGATTGTGTAACTATGCAGTAGCTGAGGATAGAGAGAAAAAGTTCCAGTTGAGAAGTGCGTTGAAAATCATGGCTACAAAAATGACGGATATGGAGTAGAATATCGCTGCAAATTATAGCCTTCTTTTTCCTTGGAGGAAAAGTGTTTCAGCTGCAATAGAAAGGATTTGTGAATATTAGTTTGTTCAAGTTCTATTGTGAATAGTAAGTAAAACATACTATGTGTTTGAAGAGCGTGCTTTTTTTACAACCCTCTCTTCCCCGATCTTCATACTAGTCATCGTTCAACGCTATCATCATCATCGTCGTCGTCATCATCATGGCGATGATCAGTTCTAACGTCAGGTATTTGTCATCGATGGACATGAATGAATGAATGAAATGAATAATAAATTATGTATACGAACGATTGCTTCTCTCAACGTTAATCAAAGACTCAACACTGCTCCATTTATGGATATGATCAATTTCTATCTATATATATTCAGAGCAGTTATCTCCTTCCTTTCCTTGGGTAATACATCAACAGATCGGGAAATATGTATAAGGTTAAGGCTACAGCTATAAGATAACTGTTGGCTGCATACGATAGTACGATACGCATGAATGAATACTTTGATCGACTTGTGACCTATAATAAAAATAATGATCTTCGTACATTTTTTTTAAACTGACACAACGAAGTATCGATATTAATGCATGTCAACATTAATGCATGAGTAGTTTCCAAGAAGAGGCGCTATATAAATGCTTGAATGAATGAATGAATGAATGAATGAATGAATGTGCATACTTACAACTTCTTCTGACTATAGTACTGTTTTAAATCGTTTGGTCTCCACAGAATAACCGTTTATTGACGCATATTAACGTGGCCTATATTTTTTAGGCGACGTTAATATGCGTCAATAAACGGTTACTGTATCTTACCATAATAATGATTTACTTTTATTTTCCGTTAGTCAGTTCCAGAAATAATCCTCACCACAAGACTGGCGTTGCAAAAATTCGCGCGGGCTACTTGGTCATTGCAATAGCCGTTGTGTAATAATAATAATAATAATAATAATAATAATAATAATAATAAAAAATAAAAAAATAATAATAATAATAATAATTATATAGGCCTAACCTTATAATATTTTCCTTTAAAGTAACGCCTGCAACCGCACTGCGCTTTACATGCACAAGTTATGCAGCAATCCTAATTAACATCAAACTCAACTATACTAACTGAACAGACAGCCTGCGATACACGGCGCTAATAGCAGCCTACAAAGCATTCCGCCCAACGGGGCTAGAACTCGTTACCTCTCGTTCTCTACGCCAGCGTGTTATCCAAACGCTACCGGGCACCTTTATAAAGGTTTCCCTGATTCACAGACTCTTTGAAGTTGACTTATGTAAACAACAATTATACACCAATAATAATAATATTAGATCTATTCCATATCGCGTAGCCTATAAGTTCCATTCCAATTAGTCTGTTTTTCTGTTTTCTAGCAGTTCGTAGCAACTATTTTCCACCATAAATTATGGCACCGCCTCATACGACTTGATATAGGCCTAGGCCTATATTTACAATTCATATTATTTATAATTATTATGTCAATCTGTGATTTTAATCATCTTCTTCGCTCACTAATTACTAATTTCGTGCCACTTAAGACTTTTTCAATCTTAGTCAATCTCATGGTTAGCAGCATTAAGCTTAGATCTGCAGAGCGTGGCCTACAATTGCCTCCAAATTATATTTTCAAACTAATAAACAGACCCCTAAATGACATCAAATAACGCCCATTTGCATTCATGGCGATGGCTGCTAAGTACATGTATTAGCAGGGTGACCCGTCATAATAGCCCCGTCAAAACAGCCCCGTCAAAACAGCCCCGTCAAAACAGCCCCGTCATAATCGCGGTTATGACGGGGCTGTTTTGACGGGGCTATTTTGACCGGGCTATTATGACGGGGTGCCGTATTAGCAGAGAATTAATTTATAAAAATCTGTTCAAATCACGCTTCTCACGTAAACAAATAATGCAAGCGAACGACGGAGGTATTCACTCTTGCTGTTGCCGATGCAAGAACCTTGCCCAGAACTACAACTGAGCTTAAGTAATATAAATTAGGGTGTGTGTGTGTGCACGTGCCAAGGTTTTAAAGTGGCTGTACTACATGTATGTAACCATGCGGATTTCTTTAGGTAGACTGTTCCAGTTGGCAGGGCCCTAGACCCTATAAGCGATAACTGCCGATGCCAATGCGAAAACCTTGCCCAGAACTACAACCCGTATCTCTTCTTCCTCGACTGTAGCCTGCGCAGTACTAGGCTAACCAGCAGGCCTATAGGGCGATACCATAGCGACGGCTATGTCGAAGATTTGAGTGAATAAAAAGTAAATAAATTATACGGGTGCGTTACGTTTATCGTGTTCACACACACCATAGTGCGTTAGCTCCGACTTGTTTTGCCTTTTTTCTCGTGGTTGAACGCACTGGGAGCACTTCTGAAAGGTTCTTGCTGCGAGAAGTGCTTTATAAATGGTAAAATAACATTTAATCAACTTCAACTTTCCTTTTGAAGGACAGACATATTATAAGTATTAGCATTCAACCTCAAAACTTTTGTTATGTTACTTATGTAGGTCCACAGCATATAATTAAGTGTAGGCCTACAGGCCAACATTAAAAAAATTGTAAGCCTACTTAACATTTTTAGTTATACACGTAGGCTATATGAACTTGATATCAAATAAGGAGCCTATATAAATTTTATTTCTTGTACTTTGCCATTTTGAATGACTTTAAGCGGTCAAATTAGCCGAATCTTTGAAAGTAACCTACAAAGATATTGTAAGGAATTTCAGACGACAATAATTATAACAAGGAATAGGCCTAATAATAATGAACAGTAAAGCAAAGAAATAAGATTAGGGTCTACATCAAATAAACTTTTAAAAAGCTGAGTAAAACAAGACATTAGGCTAACTAGAAAAAACGAAAAAACCAGATAGGCCTATTCAGGAAAAATACAAAGCGAAAAAAGGTTTTCGACAAAACTACGGAACATAGATAGATTGAAAGGCATCAAAGCTCAACATACGAAGGTCTTCTACTACAGGCAGAAGCATTAAAAATTAAATATGATCCACAGATTTAAACACAGCGCAATAGGACATGCTTATCACATATTCGACGACGTTATTCCTGTGATTGCACTCCGCGAGTTCCGTTCGTCATCTGTGCGCTTGGGTTGCTGAATTTTCGGCGACATGGTAGAAACGTTTCTAGAAACGCCTGTCTAAACTTACGACCAGTGACAAAGTACACGATGAATTCACCCTGGCTCTCCATGCCAGTTTGTTATCCAATGCGCTACCGCTTCTCCAGACCTCCGCCCATATGACATACACCAGGAACAACATATAGGACTACATAGTGCACGACGTTTTTCTAATTTTCACCATGTTCTCTCTTGCGAAATGTTTCTAAGAAATATACAAAGCGTGACTACTTTTGGCAGAAACAGAGCGGAGAGGTCTAATGGTCCGTCGATGGAAAATTTACCACGGACCCTATGACGGAGGAACTGTGGACAATGTTTTTCAGCATGTCGTATCCTACTTTAATCATAAAACTGCCTTTTTTATAGAAGGTGATGGGTCGGAAGCGTCCTGAATAGCAGGTCAAAAACTACACCGGGGCGCAAATGATTTCGTAATGAATGAACGATGAATTAGGCCTAAAGTTTTGACGATCTATACATGAAGTTATACAACACGCAGTTATAGAGCAAATAGGATAAATTATACACCGATGGAAACATTAATCAAAAAGACGTTTTATCACGTTTCCGACTCAGTTACTCCTGTGCTTGTGCTGCGCCTTCCGTTCGAATTCTGTACGTTTTGTTCGGTTTTCTTTCGTCGACATGGTACGAACATTTCCAGAAAGGCCTGTCTAAACTTCCGACCAGTGGCAAAGTAGACGGTGAATTCGAAGGCGTTGTTAGCATTGTATGACAGAATAGTAACACTATGAGCTAGGTTGTAGATAGACTTCTCCTTTTTCTCTAACGAACTGACATCCGTGCCCGTAGAGTAGATTAACATGATGTCCACTGGGAGATTGAGTAACAGAAACATGGCACTGATTCCGATCAGCATGGCTGTTGTGGACGTCATGGGCTTTGTGGGCAAGGCTACTGCTCCCATCTGTGTTTTCCTCTCCAAATGGGACTTGAGGATACGGGCGATGGTGAGATTGTTCCCGATCAGTATAGCTAGGAATGGAAGGAAATCTTCAATGACTGCACCATATACAGGAAACGCTCTATCGATCAACCGGCTTTGGTCATCGTTGACTGTCCGACAAGTGTACTCGTCCTTTGTTATGTTATTGTCATCGAAGTCGACTGTAGTTGATGGAGGCATAAGGTCGACAGCTAAAAATACGATGGCTTGCCCGGGAAGTAAAATTATGGCGATAATGACCCAAATGATTACAGTACGACGTCTGCTGCATAGTTTCTTAGAGCGGAGAGGGAACCACAGAGCAATTGTTCGCACAACTGTGAACAGGACAAGAGTCCATGAAGCGAGTTCGTGTAGGTAGTAGGATAAAGCTATGACAACTTTGCAGCTGAATCGCGTGAAATCCTGAACTTTGATTCCAAACGCCGCCGACAGCCAGGAAAACAAAAGGTACGAATGGAGAACTGCAATGTCCATCACGGACAAAGCGGTCAGGATGAACCCAGTGGACGAGCTACGGAAACTTGGATGTTGGAAAGTCACAATTGAAACGGCGTTTCCGAGAGTTCCGAAGATGATGAGAAATGGAGGGACACGGGAAAAGAGCATCGCTGAAAGTCTCTCTTGCCAGTACTCTTCCACTACAAGTACATGGCTTGTATTTCCTCGAGTTACATTGCCTGCTGCATGTGAATTGGATTCATTCTCCCAAGAACCGTTTCTTATGAGCAGTCTGCTGGCATCCGTGTTGTTCTCGTAGGTGTAATTGAACGGATTATTTACTCGAGAGATGTCGCTACCATTGCCAGAGAGCAGCTTTGTGTAATTTTGAGAAACCCCAATTGCTTTTTGTGTTGTAGGTATAACTCGCGCTCTGTTTTCAGTTACTTTTGTGTCGCTTACTCTCAAACTTACAGGTGAGTGAGAATTGACAACCGTTTTACGACCTAGAAATTTAATATTGGTCTCCATTTTTTGTGTTGGATCGAGTTGATGCGTGGGGACATCGTTACTGGTTGTAATGGCATCGTCCACAGACCCGTATCTGTCTGTTCCTGGATCGTACTTGTACATGTAGATGACGGTAAATGGACGTTGGTCTTTCCTCTGATTAGTGTCAGCGTCGGTCCTTGCAGATGCAGAACCTAAACTCGATCCAGTTGCCATTACTGAGAGGGCAACGACGCTGAAAGCAAAGATCGAGAGAGACATCCAACTGAGAGCAACAATCTTCAAAGCTGGTCTTATGGTCACAGACATCACGGATCTGGAGTAGTACGCCTATATGTGAGCCAACGAGATAGCCTACCACTATAAACTATCCATCTTCTATTTTAGACGAACGTCGTTCAGCTCCCTGAAACAATAATGTAAAAATAAACTTGAAGATTCCAGTGTGTTCAAGTTCCTATCAATAAAAGTCATACAATCATACATGCAATGCGCTAGATTGCTGGAAGGACTGTATTGTTCTTAATGTCTCCATTCTCCGTGCATATACTAATCAACGTCGACAACAACAGTCATCACGGTCATCGTCGGCATGATGACCATCAGCTCCTTGTTTATCATTGGACAGGGAAGAGTGTATGTATAATTGTATATTTATGTGCACTTGCCATAGCGCCCCTTCAAGATTCCTACTCAGAGGCGCTCTCGATTACAAGCGTGGTCACTGAATCAGTTTCACCCGCAGCGCTGAGGAATTGCGAGTGATGGTCCTTTCGCGGCGCCTTGAGGTGGATTCGAACCTGCAATCCTCCGGCTGCAAGGCAACCGAACATACCCACTACACCACAGCGCCCCATAATGTGAATAAGCATCGACATTAATTTTGTCTAGTCGAATGTTCCACTAATACATGTACATGTACGTGTAAGTCAAAGTCTATTTAACTCCCCATTATATTTGCAACCTGTACCAGAGTCTCTGAACTTTCACACCATCTAAAGGCTGTCGACGGGATTCCGTTGGATGATTCTATACGTGTCTGCGAGGGATCGCCACTGATGGCTGTTTCCGGCTCACTGTGACTTATTTTGCTAATTGATGAAATTTTCTTGTTGTTATGACATTTAACATCACTTCGGATAGTTAGCGCAGAGAGAGCCTCTGAGTAGTTTCTTGAAGAGGCGCTATATAAATACTCTAAATAAATAAATAATTGCTCTGTATATTATATAATATCTCTATATAAAATCCGTTTATTCCCCATATCCAGAGCAGTCTGGTCTTCGCTATGCCTTTGTAGGTTCCATCACGACATCAAGAAATCTATCGAAAGTAAAATTTCAAGAAGATGTTGTATCGAATCTCGAAACGCGGCTCATAATGGAGTTTTAGAGCAGTTCGTCCGATTATACAGCGGACACAATAGCATTGCATCATGACTCAGAGGCTTTTGCTCTTTGTGTCCATATATGGTGCTATTATCTTACGCTCATCAACTTCTTCCTGGTGTTTCTAAGCTTAGAATACGTTTTCTTCTTGCATCTTGTTGCAGCAGTTGAAATCCATTAGGCTACTTCGATTGGTGGTGGTATTTGCAGTTTAACGTCACTGTTTGGTGACAAAGACCATTAGCGACGCCCTCCTCCTTTATTCAGGCTTGGAACTGGCACTGGCAACCAGTGGTGGAGGTCACTGCATCTAGTTGCCTTCTCCACAGACAACGATGCCATGGGTAAGCAACTTGCCCAAGGTCTCCCCGCAGCAGCTTGCGCCACCGTGTCCCATGCGTGCTAGCCCGAGATATCTAAATCTCTGAATGTCAGCTCCCAGCCCGGGGCTTGAACCGCAGTCCATTGTAACCAGCAGACGTTGCCGCTCTCGCTTACCGGTGTAGCTAACTAGACCAACTAGGTTGTCTTACTCGCAAAGATTTAAATATAGTTAGTCTGTGTAATGTAATTCTACCTTTGTCAGTTCCAGCTGTCTTCGCCAACAAGACATGGTCTACGTTACAACAATATTCGCACTGGTCGCACTATCACTGCAAAACTTGTTGCTATTTTGCGACACTGTCATAATTATCGAAGATGATTATTGTCGCCCTCCTCCTTTATTCAAGCTTGGGACTGGCACTGGCAGAGAGCAACCAGTGGCGGAGTTGCTCTATCACTGGAGCATATTTTCGGTTTTATAGAGAGACTTCGCTTAGCCGTCGACTGTTTGAAGTGTGCAGACAGTCATTGCACGTCAATCTACACTTATTTGTCTCACTTCAGTTTGCTGTGTTCGAATGTTTCACGACAACCGATAGTCACGAGTCACGACTATGCATTAAACTGTCTGTTTGATGATACACAGAAACGATTACATATAATTTCACCCTTAGCAAATCAAAACTGACATTAGAAACGTGAGATTTCTAGTTAACACGGTCGGATAATTATCATGACGTAGGCTACTGCGGTAGTCAAAACGTTTCACTCTGTGTGATGGAGGTTTTTGCTTGGAGACGTAAACTTGCATCTCTGACAGCTTGTTTCTTATCTATAGAGGCCATTAAGCTTAATAGCAGTCCAGATGCGTCAGGTGAATGCACGTTGGAATATTGCACACAGAACGGAAGATCATCATGCTCACATGCACCAATCAGATTCAAGCGCATCCAGTTCTCTTTCGTATTTTATATAAATAGGTCTACACCTGCGTTACCGGTAACTATAATAATAGACGTCTTTATTCTTTAATCGACTGTTTTACGGAAATCGTTATAGCGGTCATCAGTGGTCGATCGCTAGATATAGGCCTAGGCCTAGTGAGTCACGAATAGCGGTGACCAGTGCACTTTCGGGCACCGCGTAGTGAATATATATAATACTTATATATCTATAAATATACACTGTGTCCGGAAAAAACAACCAGTTTTGTAAATATGAAAATAAATAGTAAATATTCATCGATTTTCACAATTCAAACACCATTTTAATCCTGACATATTTCTCTAACAATTGTGAAAATATAAAAGTTCCAGTCCAAATAATGACGTCATAATGACGTCATTTGCACAAAAAGTCAAATTTAAGAGATAAATGCGCAAAATCATCCACAATTTCAATATTTTATCATGTAATTTATCAATAATAAATGTAAGTTTAATTTTATTTTTATATCTGAATTATGTCAGACTGCAATTTGTGGTCAAAGAGTACACCTTTGGCTTCAACATAAGCGTCAAAAGGGTCGCGCTAATACCCAACAGCAGCATCGATAACCAGCTTATCAAAACCTCCGAGGCGTTAACAATTCGCTTACGGAGTTCTTCAATGTCTCTTATCCTTGTCTTGTAGCCTGCACCTTCTCCTCCATCAATCTCCAACTCTTATTATCAGTGGGATTTAAGCGGGCGGCCGTTTTGCGGCCAAAGATTAAGATGAATGAATTCCGAGTCTTTTTAGTCAACAGATCAACAGATTCACGAACTCAGTGAGCTGAAGCGCTATTTTGTTGAAATGTGTAGGCTATTGTTCCGAATATTCTCGGATATCAGGCACCACTTTTTTATAGAGCAGACAATCCCTCTAATAAGCTGCATTTATTTTCACTTCTGGTTCTATTAAACGGATTTCCGTTTTACCAAAAGCCAATAATACCAACCGAACCATGCATGAATGGCCGGCTATATGCATTTTGATTCAACTGACGTCATTATGACGTCATTATTTGGACTGGAACTTTTATATTTTCAAAATTGTTAGAGAAATATGTCAGGATTAAAATGGTGTTTGAATTGTGAAAATCGATGAATATTTACTATTTATTTTCATATTTACAAAACTGTTTTTTTTTCTTCCGGACACAGTGTATATATATAAAATGATATATAATTATATATAAAATTATGAAGTTAGTGTATAGGCCTACGGTCCGCGCGAGTCCGCCAGCTCTTAAGCCCTGTCGATCCAGGCTAAGATAACCCTGTCTGGATAAAGGAGGATGACGACACAGATCATCTTTAATTGTTATGACAAAGTGTCGTTACACAGCAAAAAGCCAAGCTAAGATAGCGCTATGAGTTGTCTAAGCCAAAGCATGTAAGCTTATGTATGTATGTATGTATGAGAACTTGTTATAACGTCCCTTCAAGATTCTACTGAGAGGCGCTCCCGACAACAGCGCAGACACTGGATCGGAGTTGCACGCCGAAGCGCATGGTCGCAAGGCATAAGTTTATCGGTTCCCGGACAATTCGGCGCCGGACAATTCGGAACGGACAATTCGGACCGAACAATTTTTTGCAGCCCAAATTCGTGATGGACTTCTCCATCACCCAAAATGTATACTGTCGAAACTAATAAAATTAGATATGATATTATTATATCTGACACCTCACTTTATATCGGGCATTAAAAAAACATGGACCTATAGGTATGAAACTTACATTTGTCTAAATGAGATGCCTATAAGTTGATAATTTACTGCATTTAGCTACTAATTTCAGTGTGTTTGTAAGCTAATTTAATCAGTGCACGACGATTGTCGTACAGCGACGCAGGTAGGCCAACTGCAAATTGGCGCGCGGCGTCTGGACAGGTGATTGTCTGGACAGCGCGTGATGTCTAGACGAGCGTACGTTGAGTGTACAAGGAGGGAGTGGAAGTGAAGAAGGAGTGTTGTGTGTTGAGAGCTGTTGAGTTAGGCTGTAATAGTTGTTGTTGAGTTGCGATAGAGTAGACTGATGAAGGTAGTAGTCGTGTAGTTGTTATGATAACGCAAGTGTAGTCATTGTTGTGTTGTTGCTGATCGTTTTACTTTACATCGGATTTTGGAGTATAATAAGAAGACTTAAACACGTCGTCGTTGTTGGTTACAAAACAGTGAAAGTCTGTAGATTCTTTACCTAGCCATTTAGCTAATGAAACCGTTATCTAGGGATAGGCCTATGCTACCACGAACTTATACGAAGAAGCTTCCGAAGAGACTGATAGGAGGAGGTGATATCAAGGAGGATATCACATTTGGTGTCGTTGCGGTGGGATAACGATCCAAGTTGCAGGAGAACGATCCTAGTTACGAACGGCGGGTCTACGTGCCAAGTTACGAACGGAGGGATTCTATCCAATCAACAGACGTTGCGGAGGAACGGACGCTGTGAATTTATCAAGGAGCCGAGCACACGGGAGAAGCAACGATACATCGAGCATCCGTACGTCAGTGAGAAACGACAACACAACGACTACAAGGTAGAAAAACTGGCTTGTCTATTGAAGTGTGCATAAAGAATTGAAGTCAGTCAATTGCGAACATTTGAAGAGTAGCCTACTATTTTATCAAGCATCTGTAAAGTAAAGAAGTAAGATGGAGAAACTTACGGAGCAAAAGCAAGCAGCTATTAAAAAGATGTCTTCGGAGAGACTAGTAAAATTATTAATTGAAGCAGGCGTAGACGCAGAAGAAGTTGAACAGATGTCGAGGGAACATTTGATGAGAACTTTGGCTGAGATTTGGGCAAAGGAAGAAGTTGAAGAAGAAGGTGCTGTTGGAGGCGCTAAAGAAAAGCCGGTTGAGAAACCTCAGGCACCGATGTCCATGGAGGCGTTGCTACAATTCATGATGATGAGTAGACAAGAGGAAAAAGAGAAAGAAGAGCAGCGTAGACGAGAAGAGAGAGAATTACGACAACAAGAGATAGATATGCAGAGGCAGCAGTTCCAGATACAATTAGAACAAATGAGAATAGATCGTGACGAATCAGAACGAAGAAGGATGGAGTTAATGATAGAATATGAAAAAGCAAGGAGAAGCGATGAAGAAATACGGAGACAGCAGATCGAAGACAAAAAGCTCGTGAGGAAGAAAAGGAAAAGATGCGTTTACAAGAACTGCAAAGAGCCGAAGAGATTCGACAGGAAGAATTCCAAGCCGGAAAAGACAATTTGGAAAAAGCAGAAAGAGAAAGAGAAGAACAGATGCAATTGGAACAAAAGAAACTTGCTATTAAGGAAGCTCAACTCCATGAGATGGCTATTCAAAAGGAAGAACGCAGAAAGCAGTTAGACTTGTTGCAGCAAAAGATAGAACAGGAGGAACTGCGCAGGGTAGAAGATCAAACTCGACTGACGAAGAAAGACGAAGACGATAGAAAATGTCGTGAAGAGTCAGAACGAAATAGGCTCAGAGAAAGTGAGACAATGGTGTCAAAGATTAAGAAGATAGGTGATGCAATGAAACATGTGTTACCGAAGATGCCGTATGATATGATGGAAGTGCCATTATATTTTGAAACAGTTGAAAATGCATTCAATAGCTTCGCTGTGGAAAAGCAGTACTGGGTGAAATTGTTGTTGCCATTGATGACCCCGAGAGCGCGAACGGTATTGAATCGATTGTCATTTGAGAATTTAGATAAATACGATGCAGTGAAAGAGCATTTGTTGAAGGAATTCAAGTTAACAGCTCGTGAGTACAGGTCAAGGTTTGCAGATGCCAAGAAGACAGCCGAAGAAACGTATACGATGTTCACGGCTAGGCTGAAGAACCTGTTGAATTATTATGTCCGAAGTAGACGAGTGGACAAAGACTACGAGAAGCTGTTTGATTTGTTAGTGGCGGACAAGCTGAAAGAATGTTTACCACCAGGTCCACTACAGTTTGTCTTAGCAAAAGAGGGCACAGAATGCTTGGAAGCCAGTGACGTGGCAGACCTCGCAGACATACATGTAAACAATCGGATTGGTGTGATGTTTCAAGAAAAGCCGAAATATGAGTCATGGGACAATAATCCAAAGCCATTCAAGTGGAACAAAGATAGCAAAGACACCGGAAGCCAAGCCAAGAGTAATGATGCAAAGAAAGATAATTATTCTGGAAAGCAGTATTGGCAAGATAAGAAAGAGTCAACGTGGGACAGACAAGCCTACAATCGAACTCCGCCGCTGGGACGCCCAACAGAAAGTAATGCATCATACACGCCGTACAACAAGTGGGAGAACAATGAGCAAAGAAGTTTTATAAAGAAACGTTGCCACAACTGTCATTCTGACAAACACCTAATAAAACATTGCCAAGCACCAGGAGCGGCAAATCTGAGGAAGAACTTTAGCAGAAGTGCAGAAAATCTGAGAGTAAACCAGATCCAAGTGATAAATGCACCTCCTGGTTGGGAAGAACAATACAACCGAGAAACGGAAGTGAAGTTGGTGATGAAATGTACACCACGGTTTATAATACAAAGTAAAGATGATTTTTCACTTATAAAGAAGATTGCCTTGCAGCATGTGACGGTAGAAATACGTGGAAATGATGGTCAGCCTATACGAGTCAAAGCATTGAGTGACTCTGGAACCGAGATACCAGTAATCAACGAGGAACTACTGAAAGGAACGACAGTAGAAGAAATCGGCAGAGTTCATCTGCAGTGTGTAGCTGGAGAGCCGATTCCAGCTAAGTTGGTGAAAATCGAAGTGCGGATGAGCAGTCGTAACGAAGGAGCAGCTACAGAGGATAGGACAATAAATATCGCGCCATATTTAACTTTAGTGTGTGCCAGCATTCCAGCGGATCTGTGCAAAGAAAACAGGGAAAAGTTCTTGCTACATCCGGAGATAATTGCAGAATTGAAAGAGATTCCACCAGTGAGTGTATTGCAAGGGGAACTACAAGCGAATGTGACTACAAGAGCACAAAGTCGGAGAGCAGAAGTCGAAGGCGGAGAAGATGAAATGATAAACGAAAGTTCGCAAGAAGATGACACGGACAGCGAAGATGAACTCAGCATTCAAGATGACGAAGGAATAACACCCGAGAACAATGAAAATGAAGAAGTGATGGCTGCATGTGAACGAAATGATAGTGAAGATTCGGAGAGCGATGTGGAAATTGGTACGAGCATGAGAGAAATGTTTACGGAGAATACGAATGATGAAAAACAGGTGGAAAATGCAAAGAAATTGGAGAAACAAAAACAGTATGCCGGCCAATATAACAAGAAAGCAAAATATAAAGAATTCAAACCAGGAGAAAACGTCAACGTACTATATCCAACGTCAACCAACAAATTGATCTCACGATGGCATGGTCCATGTACAGTGCTACAAAGAAGATCCAAGTATTCGTATCTGGTGGACATGAATGAAAACGGCCGACGAATCGTCCATGCCAACAAAATGAGGAAGTTCATCGCAAGAACATTATCGTGTGGTCTCATCGTGGCAGAGGACGACGAATTCGGATCAGTGGTAGAACTACCATTGAAAGAAGACCAGGCAGAGACGACACAGAAATCGCTGCAATTGGACTATGAACAGATCGGACATCTTACCAGCGAGCAACAGAAATCACTTCAAGTGGGTGAGGAACAAATTAGCGATTTAGCAATCAAGATGTCTAAACAAGTGCTGTATGCAATGAGCCGTATGTAGATGACATTGAAGTACATTTTGATAATTGTCCTAATCATTTGAATGGACATTCTTTTAAGAAACAGATCAGATTGCATAATGTGATTTTATATATGTTTGAGGTTGGCAAACCATTTAATTTGTATTGTGATAGCAGTGACTTTGCTGTGGGAACTGTGCTGTCACAAGTGGACGATGAGGAGATAGAACGTCCCGTTTCATTTATCAGTCAGAAGCTGACAGATACCCTGAGGAGATGGGCGACGATTGAGAAGGAAGCCTATGCAATCATATGGGCTTTAAACAAATTGAAAGAAATTATTATTGGTTCCAAGATTAATGTGTTCACTGACCATAATCCTTTAGTTTATTTGACTGAGTCAATGTCGAAGTCTGCTAAGTTAGTCCGATGGTCTTTATCATTGCAAAATTTGACATTCTGTTGAACTATAAGAAGGGAAAACTGAATGTAGTAGCGGACTGCTTATCGAGATTGTAGTATAAGATATTTTGTGATTGCATTTAGTATAGAAATTGTTTGTATTTAGTTTAAGCATTATACGTTCGCTAATTTTTAAGATTAATTAGCTCTCTTCAAAAGAAGGGAAGGAGGTAATGAACTTGAAGAAATGTGTGTTTGGTAAGAGTGAGGTGAAATTCATCGGTCACCTTATAGGATCAGGGAAGAAGATGATGAATCCAGATAGGATTGACAGTTTGATTAATTTAAAAAACCCTGAAACGAAGAAGCAAGTGAAGCAAGTGTTAGGATTTTTTGGTTTCTACAGACAATTTATTTGTAATTTTGCTGAAATTGCTAAACCATTGACAGATTTAACTAGCAAGCAGATACCTGAGAACATTGTTTGGACTGAGGACCACCAGAAATCTTTTGATTCTCTTAAAGAAATTGTTTTATCAAATGTAATTTTATACATGTTCGAGGTTGGCAAACCATTTAATTTGTACTGTGATAGCAGTGATTTTGCTGTGGGGGCTGTGCTGTCACAAGTGGACGATGAGGGGATAGAACGTCCCGTTTCATTTATCAGTCAGAAGCTGACAGATACCCAGAGGAGATGGGCGACGATTGAGAAGGAAGCCTATGCAATCATATGGGGTTTAAACAAATTGAAAGAAATTATTATTGGTTCCAAGATTAATGTGTTCACTGACCATAATCCTTTAGTTTATTTGACTGAGTCAATGTTGAAGTCTGCTAAGTTAGTCCGATGGTCTTTATCATTGCAAAATTTTGACATTCTGTTGAACTATAAGAAGGGAAAGCTGAATGTAGTAGCGGACTGCTTATCGAGATTGTAGTATAAGATATTTTGTGATTGCAATTAGTATAGAAATTGTTTGTATTTAGTTTAAGCATTATACGTTCGCTAATTTTTAAGATTAATTAGCTCTCTTCAAAAGAAAGGAAGGAGGTAATGTAAGCTAATTTAATCAGTGCACGACGATTGTCGTACAGCGACGCAGGTAGGCCAACTGCAAATTGGCGCGCGGCGTCTGGACAGGTGATTGCCTGGACAGCGCGTGATGTCTAGACGAGCGTACGTTGAGTGTACAAGGAGGGAGTGGAAGTGAAGAAGGAGTGTTGTGTGTTGAGAGCTGTTGAGTTAGGCTGTAATAGTTGTTGTTGAGTTGCGATAGAGTAGACTGATGAAGGTAGTAGTCGTGTAGTTGTTATGATAACGCAAGTGTAGTCATTGTTGTGTTGTTGCTGATCGTTTTACTTTACATCGGATTTTGGAGTATAATAAGAAGACTTAAACACGTCGTCGTTGTTGGTTACAAAACAGTGAAAGTCTGTAGATTCTTTACCTAGCCATTTAGCTAATGAAACAGTTATCTAGGGATAGGCCTATGCTACCACGAACTTATACGAAGAAGCTTCCGAAGAGACTGATAGGAGGAGGTGATATCAAGGAGGATATCACAGTGTTATTTCTGTTCTTCGATAAATTTTAGAAGATCATACAATATTTGTTTGGTCCCATATAATTTTATTTCATACCATTGATAAACAAAAGTTTCATAGCCGTAAGAGAAATATTTTTACATGCAACCCGAATTGTCCGGTTCCGAATTGTCCGGTCCGAATTGTCCGCTCCGAATTGTCCGGCGCCGAATTGGCCGGACACCAGTTTATCGGGCATATGCCACAAAAAATTTTAAACCAACAAATCGTTACAAAATAGTAAATGTTTTCGATAATTGATTGCAGCTATCAATTAGGGATATTTGGTATTTTTAGACAGATACAATAATTAGTGTCAATCAAGTTTCCGCTCACAATCCACGGGCCTTTGCGCTCTCATTCGACGTTCAGCCATAAATTTACAACCCTGCCTGAGTCAATAATTATTATAGACAACTACAGTAACTAGTCGTGACCAGGGCCGGATTTAGGCATGTTCAACATGTTCGGCCGAACAGGGGCCCACACTTTTCACACTTTATGGGGCCTCACAAAAATGCGGGAAAAAATTTTTAAGGAAATTTCGACGAAACGTCTATTTTCCGCAAAATTTCGCCAGAATGATGACTAAAAAAAGGTCATCAACTTTTTTGGCGGATGAAATGGTATGATTTTCCTGAAAATTTTGGTCGATGACTAAAAAAAGTCATCAACTTTTGTGTCGGATGAAATGATGAAATGGTACGATTTTCCCGTCCCGGAAAATATTTTCCCCCGAAAAATTAAAAAATTTCGCCAGATGACTAAAAAAAAGAATATCCGCAAAAATTTCCCGAACAGGGCCCCCACAAAAATTTTCCGAACAGGGCCCCCACATTGCTTAATCCGGCCCTGGTCGTGACGCAGTATTTTAACGTTGACGGGCAGGTGAGAACGCTAAAGATTACGCAGTGACACTTTGGAATGCAGTTTAAAATATGGAGAGGAAAACGGCATGGAGGAGGGTGACTGGAAGGAGGGCAGGTGGAAGGCAGGTGGCGGATGGAGGGATAGCGGATGGAGGGAAAGCGGATGCATGAAGGACTGATGTGCCACTCAGTTGGTCTGCGGAAATTATTCTTTACCGATGCACTCACTTTGGCTCTGTCACCATTGACTGGAACAACGCTAATTGGCCAAGCAAAACGATGATTGGCCGCAAAATACAATTCACAAATATCCGCAGACTCAGAGCTATAATACAGATCAGTGTTCGTTTAGCGTAACTAAATGCATTGAATGCCGCTTTGTGACCATCTATCTGTCTAGTGAATGTGAATGCAAATAACTGTGAACGAACGACGTTTAGGCTACGGCAGAAAGAGAATATACACTGAGAAACACGTAGCCTAGCCCAGTTACACGTCTTTCAATTAACTAATCTACCCTATAGTCTATTATGAAAGTCTTCTGAGATCAATGCAAAGTCTCATGGGCGGAGTTTATCAGGGGCTAGGAAGTGGAGTGGGGGGCTAAGCCCCCTCCAAGAATGCCCAGATTCAACTTTTACCATGAAAATGGTATTCTTTTTCGGGGTTAGCCCCCCCCCCCAATAAGCCCCAGCCTCGGGGTTAGTTTCCCACCCCAAGAATGGAAACCAAACTCCGCCCATGTGCAAAGTGTCAATATGGCCCAACGATTTTCTATGGTTCGGTCTGCCTAGACTCTAGACGCCTGCTTCCAAGGTTTTTCCACACGATGAGTTCAATTCCATTCGTCAGATGGCGCTTAGTCTGTGCATTTTTATGCGGCATTGCGTTGGGAGCGTCCTGAATTATTGTCGCATACCAGGTCTTACCCTAGACGCTTTATAAACTCAGGGATTCGTAATGGGTGATCAAGAATGATTACTAGAATTGACCTACAACAAGAACAAGCTGTATTTCATTTTTGATGTATATTATAAATATCAACATTCAACAGTAAATAATATTCAATACCCTAACTACCTATTGTGGCGTATTTATCTACTAAAATATTATAAGGTGCTTAGCTTCCTCAAGAGTTCCCTTCTTGAGTAGATGATGAGGTCCTTGTTCTTGACACAGGGAAACTGGATTGGAAGGAAAGATGGGAAGAAAGGTCGCTTCTCCCTGGCTGCCCTCGGTCGCCGTTTCACCACCGCGTCGTCTTCGTACTTCTGTGAGCACTGGCTACTCACACGTCTTCTTCACTTCTGCTTCGTCGTCGAATCACAACTTCTTCTCGTTACTTCGAAACTCCAATCGCAACTAGTTCTCGCAATGTCTTCTCGATCCCAAGATCGATGCCGAGCGAAAATTGACTTTGTTCGCTATTACAGTCCGACTTAAACTTCGAACATTTCTATCTAACCCAGGTACTACATTCCCTAGGATTTACAGATCAGCAGTGGAATAAACGTACAATAAGTCCCGTTTTTCACACTCAAATAAATGTCATCGGCGCATTCTGAATTAACGTTTTTGGTTGACAAATCGCAAAATGTCTGACATTCTTTTCAGAATCTCATGCCCGAATCCGACCACGTGACTCTTCGGCTGCTCACAGTGTTGACGATCGTCTGCTGCGCGAAACGCTGTTTTCGTGCCTCCTCAAGCGTTGACTGATTTTTGTAGCGCATTTGTGTTTGTGATTTCTACTGTTATATTCGCTAATGCCACAATTCAATTTATTAATTATCTATTAAATACGCCAATTAATTGTCTAGCTTAACTGTTACTTAGTATTAATAATTACACAGGTTATTAGTTAATTGATTCGTTTGTTAAGGAGCGTTTATTCGCTACAAATGCCCCCCTTCAAAAGTCTGTTCACAGGCTTTAACTTACTCACATACTTCACAAACTAATCTATAAACTATCTTCCTTTACCTTACATAACACAACAAAATTACTGTTCTACACCTATTTATATACAACTTATCTTTCATCAAAGGTTCACTATATATCACTCTAGTCCCCTGCTCAAGTAATCTGAAATTACATTGTTGTACCCCTTGATGTATCTAATAGTAAACGAATAATTTTGCAAGGCTAGACTCCATCTCATAACCCTTGCATTTTTCATTCTTCCCTCTTTCATATACTGCAATCCGCAATGATCTGTCTCAATCACAAACTGCTTGCCGCATAAATATCTGTCGAACCTACTTACGCCCCACATTATGGCTAAGTATTCTCGTTCTTCCACCGAATATCTCGTCTCACGCTCAAGTAACTTCCTGCTCGCATATGCTATGGGATGATTCACCCCTCATATTCCTGCATTATTACGCATCCGATCCCTTTTCCACTTGCATCCGTCTGCAATATGAACTCCTTCTCTAAGTTCGGTAATCTCAGAATTGGTGCCTTTGCCAGTTCTTCTTTCAACTGCATAAAACTGTTCTCCAATTTCTCGTTCCATTCGACATTTCCAGGTGACAACTTCTTTGTCAAATCACTTAGTGGTGCCATTATTTCTGCACAGTGTGGAATGAATTTTCTATAGTAATTCACTGCTCCGATGAAACTCCTCACTTGTTTTTTCGTCTTTGGTCTAGGCATATCAATGATCTTGTCCACAGACTCTTCTTTTGGACTGATGTCATCATTATTCAACGTGTGACCCAAGAAATCTATTTTTCCGTACCCTAATGAGCATTTCTTTGGCTTCAATGTTAGGTTGGCTGCCCTAACCCTTTCAAAAAATATCTCCAATGTTTCCAAGTGATCCTTCCATCCTTCATTGTGGGCTAATATGTCATCCACATAACTTTCAAGATTTTCTGTTCCATGCAGAATTTTCCTGATTAGTCTGTTGTAACTCGAAGCACTATTTACTAATCCGAATGGTATGTTTCACATTGCTTCAACACTTTTAACTCATTCCTATTATTAACTTACTATTCTACTTATTATGTATGCCACAATCTCAACATATGGCATTCATCCATCTTATATTTCACATTGAATGATCTTCGTCATTTCACTAACATCTTATTATTCCTCGTACTTTACTCACTGGACAAAGTACTTCTTCTTATCTTAACTATTTCCAGTTACTCAACTTTTTCCTTATTTATCTAAGTGACTCAACATCACACTCAGACACTGTATTCTAATTAATCTCAACTTAATCTTAACTACTACACAATTTCAACAATTATACCACTATCTCACCTGATCCTATGATTCACCTTATCACTCACTACAACTCATAAAACTGCTTTAACTGCAACTCAACTTAATTTCACATTAATGCTTATTTACATTTCTTCCTTAATTAAATACTCTCCACTAGCTACTGTCAGCTTCTGTCTACAGTACCTCTTCTCATGTAATGATAGTCCAGCCTGTCCATATCTGACTTACTATCTCTGTTCACCTTCTCGTATAAATTCAACGTAATGCCATTTTGTGTTTCCAGTTCACCTGTGTGCTTCTCTCCAAAACTCAATGCATCTGCATCATCTCCATAAGTTTTCAACTCAACATCTTCTTGTGTTTCAACTTCTCCACTGTAGTCTCTGCTACTTCTCCATTTATCCACATTATTGTTAGGATATGACCATTCTCTGTCATTCCATAACCGATTTTTCTTCCAATTCACATCATTGTATCCTCTACAATTCTCATTCTGTCTTCTAACAGAATTAACACCTTGTTCTCCTCTGTACCATGTTCTACTGTTCCAATGGTTTCCACTATTTCCAACCTCATCTCTATTACTTCTATATCTCCAATTGAGATCACTAGGTCTGTCACACCTAACTCCAAAATTACTACTAGACTCTCTCCTGTCATGTCTATAGTTTCTCCAATCACACCCACGTGTGTCATTCATCTGACTCCTGTTCCACTTTATATTCCTCCTATCCACATTTGGATTCTCTATGTATCTCCTATTCATCCACTCATTGGATCTTCCTGACTGTATCTCATTAGACTTATTTATATTCTCTCGATTTCTCCAGTCTACTCTTCTGTTCTGCCATTTATTCTGATCTACACGACTTTTATTTAACTCACTTCTTCCACCTGTGATTAAATATTTATTATTCGTCTCCACCAATCTCAATGGTTCACTTCCGTAATTCTTTTTCGTCGTTTTATTAAAAGCTGGCTTCCTGTTATCTGTGTAACTCCAGTCTCTGGTTTTATCCCACTGTTTCTTTATTGTTTCAGGCCGTCTCTGCATTCCTTTAGCAGTTTCATTTAAATACGGCCTTTCCGCAACTTTGAATGGTCTGTATTTACCATCCTTTTTAACCTCAGCTCTGGTTTTAACAACTGCTGCTGTCGTTGCTTCTCTCATCCCATCCACTGTTACACCATCAGTGAATTTCACTGACCTTTTGTCATGTAATGATCTCTCTTTAGATTTAGATCTGTTCCTCAGTATGCTCTTGCTTTTCACTTCAGCAATTGTATTCTCTGGTTCTCCACTGATTATATCCTCCTGTTTTCCATGTGTGATCTGGTATTGTATACCTTCGATCATCCCAATTATAACTGGCATCGACGGATTTTCCATGACCATCGCTTGTACTTCTCCACTAAAGTATTCACTCTCTATGTTTATCTTGGCTAGTGGAAAACATCTCAAACTTCCATCGACCAACACACAATGTGTCTCCTCACCCGTCAAATCTGTGTCGTCTATTAATGAACGTTTAATGATACAACATGTCGATCCAGAATCATAGAGACAACTGACATTTCTCCCGTTCACTTTTACTTCATGTTCACTTCTGTTTTCTAGATTCATGCATCCGACATTGGTTCCAGTCACCAAAGCACTTGCAGCTGTTTGCATGGGTAATGCTTTAACCATCTTGTCATCTACCCTATGTTGTTCCTTTGCAACATTACTTACTTTCTGCACTTCAATCTGCTGTCTGGCCTTATTTGTCTGATTCTCGAATATTTGCACTCCTGCTGTAGTGTGTTCAACAACTTCCCTGTCGTTTATCTCATGGTTTATCCTGACGTCGCTTCTGCTTCTGGATTCAACCTCATACATTTCCAATTGTGTCTCAATTTTCTTAAGTTGAAACTGCAACTTATAGATCTGTTTCTGTAAGTCTGCAACCTCATGAGTATGCTTTGCTTCTGCTGCTAAGCGATTCTCTCTTGCTTCCAATTGTGCACTCCTAATTGCTACTAATTCAACTTCGGCCTTTCTAGCATGCATTGCTGCTTGGGCTATCCTTTCCTCGGCTTCAGCTTCAAGCCTTTTTGTATCTGCAGCTGCCTGAGCATCTAATTCGGCTCTTCTTATTTCCGCCTCCACTTCTATTTTCTTGACCTCTGCTGCTAACTCAGCCTTCTTTATCTCAGCCTCGGCTTTCTTGGCATCGGCCTCTGCTTTTCTTGCATCTGCTTCCGCCTGAAGCCTTCTGTCAACAGCTTCCGCTCGTCTTGACTCAGCTGTCTCAGCATCTAACTTAACTTTCCTCCTCTCATCATCTGCTAGTTTCATTTCTTTTTCGTATTCTCTCTCCAATGCTATGTCTTGTCTCTCCCAGTCCTGTCTTTCTTTAACAAACGTATGAAGCTCCTCTCCACTTAGCTCTAACTCTTTGGCTATCTTCGCCCAGTTTTCGAAATCACTGGTGGACATCACTTACTGTCTTACTTCAAATCAGCAAGTAGTAAAATATAGGCAAAAAATGCGCTATATAATTTCTGAACACAGAAATCAATTCAATATATCAGTCGCTGTGGACTCTTTAAAATACACTCTACAGTTCTAAAATGCAAGTCTCTATCAGTTCAGCTTTACATCCAAAAAATCAATATACTAGCAATATTGTTCTATGCTGTTTCTAGTGTCATTAATGTTCAATTAGATCAGTTTTTAAGCTGACTAAAATCCCGGAATCTGAGTCCCCATACTGTCGCATACCAGGTCTTACCCTAGACGCTTTATAAACTCAGGGATTCGTAATGGGTGATCAAGAATGATTACTAGAATTGACCTACAACAAGAACAAGCTGTATTTCATTTTTGATGTATATTATAAATATCAACATTCAACAGTAAATAATATTCAATACCCTAACTACCTATTGTGGCGTATTTATCTACTAAAATATTATAAGGTGCTTAGCTTCCTCAAGAGTTCCCTTCTTGAGTAGATGATGAGGTCCTTGTTCTTGACACAGGGAAACTGGATTGGAAGGAAAGATGGGAAGAAAGGTCGCTTCTCCCTGGCTGCCCTCGGTCGCCGTTTCACCACCGCGTCGTCTTCGTACTTCTGTGAGCACTGGCTACTCACACGTCTTCTTCACTTCTGCTTCGTCGTCGAATCACAACTTCTTCTCGTTACTTCGAAACTCCAATCGCAACTAGTTCTCGCAATGTCTTCTCGATCCCAAGATCGATGCCGAGCGAAAATTGACTTTGTTCGCTATTACAGTCCGACTTAAACTTCGAACATTTCTATCTAACCCAGGTACTACATTCCCTAGGATTTACAGATCAGCAGTGGAATAAACGTACAATAAGTCCCGTTTTTCACACTCAAATAAATGTCATCGGCGCATTCTGAATTAACGTTTTTGGTTGACAAATCGCAAAATGTCTGCCATTCTTTTCAGAATCTCATGCCCGAATCCGACCACGTGACTCTTCGGCTGCTCACAGTGTTGACGATCGTCTGCTGCGCGAAACGCTGTTTTCGTGCCTCCTCAAGCGTTGACTGATTTTTGTAGCGCATTTGTGTTTGTGATTTCTACTGTTATATTCGCTAATGCCACAATTCAATTTATTAATTATCTATTAAATACGCCAATTAATTGTCTAGCTTAACTGTTACTTAGTATTAATAATTACACAGGTTATTAGTTAATTGATTCGTTTGTTAAGGAGCGTTTATTCGCTACAATTATTATAGGTCAGCATTACACGAATCGCTGTGTCAATTTTGGCAAATAATCAATGAATAACAGAGTTTTCGAAAGATAGCAAACCACAAGAAGTTACAAAGCAAAATAATATGATCCACCGATGTAACAGCTACACAGCAGGGCTTTTTAACGCGCAGCTCTACGCAAAATGACTAGAAAAGGTCATCAGTTTTTTCGTCGCCAGCTTGCGATATTTGTGGCAACAACTTGGGACACATTTCTCAACAATCGGGAAAAGGTCATCAATTTTGTTCATCACCGAATTGCGGCATTTCTTGGGAACATTTTCAGAAACGACTAGAAGTTTTCGCCCAAAGCCGCACTAAAAAAAATTCCTGGTTGTGCAATGTGCAGTTCTACAAATTTCTATAAAAAGCCTTGTTACACAGAAAAAATACGTGTTTAATCATATTTCCAACGATGCTCAGCCTGTTTTGCGCGTAGCCTCTAATTCGTTCTCTGTACGTTTTGGTTGGTTTTCTTTCGACGACATGGTAGGAACATTTCCAGAAAAGCCTGTCTAAACTTCCGACCGCTGGCGAAGTACACGATGAATTCGAAGGCGTTGTTAGCATTATAGGTGAGTAAAGTAGCGCGATATGCTAGGTTGTAAATTGCCGTCTCCTTAAGTGACAGCGAAATCATATTTGTGTTGAAATAGTGGAGGTTCACGACGTCGTATGGAATGTTGAGTACGAGAAACATGGCGCTAATTCCGATCAGCATAACTGTTGCGGACGCCACTGGTTTCGAGGTCGTGGCTACAACTCCCATCTGTGTTTTGCGTTCATACTGGGACTTGACGATACGTGTGATGGTGAGAATGTTCCCGACTATGATAATAAAAAACGGAAACATGACTCCCATGATGGTGGCATGTATTGACACATAGTTGTACATCACGTAGCTCCAGTATTCGTTAGCTGGTCTGCAAAAATAATCGAACTTTGGTAAGTTATTTTCATCGAGGCCGACAGGGATCAGTCGAATGTCAAAGGCGAGGAAGATGACGGGTTGCACTGGAAACAGAATTAAGGCGCAAATGATCCAAGCGATCACGATACGGCGCTTGCTGCATAGTTGCTTACAACGGAGAGGAAACCACAGAGCAATCGTTCGCTCCACCGTCAACGGTATCAAGGTCCACGACGCGAGTTGGTGTAGGTATACAGGCAGAGCTCGGTATAATTTACAGCCGAAACTTGTGGCATCTTGTATGCTGATCCCAAACGCCCTCTTCAACCACGTATCGAATATGTCGGTGGTGAGAACTGCGATGTCCAGCACGGATAAAGCGGACAGGATGAATCCTGTGGCCGAATGACGGAAATCACGATGCTGGAAAGTGACAAATGACACGGCGTTTCCGAGAATTCCGATTACGACCAAGAATGGCGAGACGTATATGTACAGCGCCACCGAAAGTATTTCTTGCCATAGATCTTCCTTCGCAAATAAAATATTTGTAGTATTTGCAAGTGTTCCAACAGTTGCATTGTGTGTTGCATTCGTCTCGGACTCAAGAGGATCCCAGGAATCGCTTTCTGGACGTCTGCTTACGACCGTGCTGTTCATGTCGACTATGTTGAACAAGTTATCTGTTCGTTTGAAGATGCTGCCGTCATTTCCAGAGAGAAGCGTCGTATTACTTTGAGTAACATCGGGTTCTGTCTCTGTTAGTAGGCCCACTGTCGCCATTCTGTTAGTAGCTGTTAAGTTTTCTGCGTCCGTAGCCGCACCCAGCGTCCCCGTTTCAGGCGATACAGGACCAGCAACATTTGCACCGCCGATCAAATTAGAATTGGTCTGAATAAAAACCTGCGTTAGATTGAGTTGACTGTTGGTTGCATCGTAACTGGTTGCGATGGTGTAGTCTATGGTTACGCATCTTTCTGTGCAGATGCGTGTAGAGCGATGTTGAGCTGTCCTCTGCGAAGTGTCAACTTTGGTCATTGTCGATGTAGAATTGGAGTTTGATTCAATGACCGTTACAGACTGCGCAATTACGACGATGTAAGTGACGAACGTGAGGAAAAGTAGTTTCCGGCTGAGAGAAGCGTTGATGGTCATGGTCGCCTGCATGCCTGACGAATATCGAGTAGGATAGCCTTCTTTTGTCTTGGAGGAACTACTTTTCAACTGGAAGAAAAAGGATATAATGCTAAAATCAGTTTCTTGAGTTCTGCTGTCAATACAAATAAGATATGCATAGATTCTCTCGCTTTTCCTACTCTCTCTTCATGCTTTTCGTCGTCGTCGACAATCATTATAATCATCGTCATCATCATCGTCGTCGTCGTCATCATTGTCATAATGATAATAATCAGTTATTACGTGAGGCATTGGGGGGGCGCGGTGGTGTAGTAGGTATTTTGTTGCCTTGCAGCTGCAGGGTTGCAGGTTCGAATCCACCTCAAGCCGCCGCGTAGGGACCTTGGACAAGTCCTTCACTCGCAATTGCTGCAGTGTTTGCGCTGCAGTTGGGAGCGCCTCTGAGTAGAGAGCTTGAAGGGGCGCTATAACAAGTGCGCATGCGTACATTTAGGGTATTCATCTATGAATACAATTGAACTCCTCAATGTTAGTCCAGACTTGCTTCCGCTTTTTGGATATAGGCCTAATCCATTTCAATCTATTATTCATAGCAGACTTTCTCTTCCCTCTCCCTGGATATGTCACTATACGAAAATTGAAAAATAAATTTGAAACAAAAGTCATTTTTTTAAATTTATTTGGTAAACTTCTAAGTCGTAGCTCATGAATGGGACTTTGCCGCGTGTTTCCAGCAGGCCATCTAGACTTCTTGAGAATGCCTACCGACTGTAATAATAATCACCAGCTGCTATAATTATGACTTCCGTGTGTGAACGTCTTGCGTTGTTAAGTTTAGAATAATTTTATTATACTTTCTCCTTACCTTCTGGTCCAGGTTGCAACGATGTATTTTCAGTGCAATTATTAAATACACGTTTACACGAGATAACTGTTAGATTCTGAGGAAACGCACAAATAAAATAAACGTCTTGATCGACTTATGAACAGCCTACACATTCAGACTTACGCTACTCTGTCTTCTGACTGGTAAGCTTATTGCTTTAAAATCATTTTGTCTCTTTATCATTGCAGTGGGCGCTGCTTTTATAGAGACTTTGTTGATACACAGGTCCTTCAGTTTGTCCATGTAATTTAATATCCATTATAGGCATACACCAATCTGCTATTGTATACGTACGGATCATTTCAATTAGTCTGTTTTCTAATATTAAATTTTCATAACGACCGGTTGTCACGATATAGGCTATACGACTCTATACGACCTAACAAATACACAGGCGTATAATTTATAGACTAAGCTTACACAGTACACACATAAATTATTTTGAATTATGCCAATTTCTGTTTTTAATCAACAGCCTCGCTCGCTAATTACTAATTGCGTGCTACCAAGCCGTAGCTAGGGGTGTTTGAACACCCCACCCCAACTGAAATAATGTAGAAATGAAATTATGCATTTACTAGCATGCGATGTAAGAACTGCGGGGATTTCATTTTGAGACTCCTGTTTCAATGTGATATTTTATTTTGCAATAGATAACGCTTCTCTCCAAACCCCTTAGTCAGTTGATTCGGTTGCTTGTCGGCATGCTCAACTTCTAGATAAATACCCCCCAAACAAATTCTGGCTACGGCAATTTTCGGCTCCAGGATTTCAGTTTTGGGGGCTGAACTCGCGGAGGAAGTTTTCCATTTTCATTCGACAAAATTTCTGACGACTTTTTAAAAGTCATTTGGTTCATTTCTGGGGGGGGGGGCTTTTCGTGAAAATATGTCATTTTTCCGTGTAAAAACCTGGATGGTCTTTTTAGGGGGGGCTTAGCCTTAGCCTCTGGCGCCACTACTGGCTACGGCCTTGCGTGCTACGGACAGCTTTTTGCAATCTTATTCAATCCCATGGATTGCAACATTGAGCTTAAAACTCATGAGATACAACAGTTTCAAAATTATCTTCTCAAAACCATGTTCATGGACACGCATCTGTCTGTGCCTGAACCGCAGATGATGGTGAAATGGCCTTGGTCCTTCCTCTGAGTTACTGAGTAGCGTCATCATAATCATCGTCGTCAACATTGTCTCATTATCATCATCATCGTCGTCGTTATTGATATTATCATCATTTTCGGTAATCATAAGTTATGTTTTTCACTAGACAGCGACAACCATAGATCGAGATTTAGTGACTTGAGGTTTTAATTTTTGTAAATATTAGTGATTTGTAGGATTTTTTAATATTCGTATAATATAACATTAAAAAATCCTAATAATCACAAATATTTACGAATATTAAAACCTCAAGTCACGAATATTTAATATTCGTCAATATTCGCTAGCGAAATAAAGTGAGACATCAAAACCGCAATGTTAGGCCTACTCGATCGGTAAAGCAGTTTAAGTATCAGCAGGCCTACAATGTATGTCTCCATGACATTCACTCTCATTCAGGGCATGCAGGACAGGGCTGCGTTGAAATCTGCATAGTGCTGCTTGATATGTTGAGATAAGTTTTGCTTGTAAGCATGCACTGTTATTTTCTGCGTCGGCATTAAATAACCTATCTAGGCTATTCATTCTGCTACAACGACATTATGTAAACTACCGTATCGAAGCTCTTGATTACACAGAAACAACAGCTGTGCAGTGGGAAGTATTAATAATAGTATTAATATAATATAATTATATTAGAAGCTTATAACGACTGTATGGGAATTTAATAGTCGGTAGATGGCGACTATTGACTAAATTAGTCGCTAGAGATGTTGTAAAACTATAGTGAAGTTTATCTCTATGTTTTCTAGAAAAATGGCGGAACAGTCACATGTTTGACAGAGTTCAATTTCAGTTCATCTCGTTATTGATTACAAAACTATTCTTCTACACTCGTTGTATTGCTCTTTTTCTATGAGGAAGAATGGGCAGTCAAAGATTCTGAGGTTGTGGAGGAAACTAAAAAGCCAGACGACTAACATTAACATCAACCACGCCATATACCAGCTGTCTACGGGAATCCGAAGGTCAACTCTACGTGTTTGCGAGGGCTCGCCACTGGTGACTCTTTCAGCTTACTTTGTTTTATTTTGCAACTTGTTGTTATTTTTCGCTTGCTATGACTGTGTCCACTTAACATCACTTTGGCTAGTTAGCGCAGAGAGCGCCTCTGAGTAGTTGTCAAGAAGAGGCGCTATATAAATTATCAGAATGAATGAATGAATGAAATGAATAACATTTGACTAACTGTCTATATGAATATCGCAGGGTCACGTTGGTCAGCCCACGACCCTCCAAATTCATTCAGAGGGTCATGGTCAATACACTTTGGGTCAGGCCTAGCATCGGTTATAGAGACCTTGATGATTTAAACAAAAAACATAATAAAGTTAAGCATAAAGAATTTCTTGAATGAATATAATATTTTGCGAACATAATATATTCATTGGCAGTTTTAATATTCGTTAATATTCATGATTATTTGCAAATCTGAATATTCGTAATAGGCTAGCCTATGCGAATAATCGATCTATGGCGATAACTGTGCCCGGATAGGCTAAACGATTTTGGTTTTCTTTGGTCATACTTTGTCGAGTCCAGTGCTCCACTCAATCCTAGTCAAAAGCTGTCGATCTCACCATTTATTATGGCTAGAAGCTGTGTTTTCTGTTCAGCCAGATCAGTCTTGCTCTTCACTGCACCTCAAGGAACAATTAACTCTTTCCCGCCGGATGGGGTCACCCGTGACCCCATTAACAGCATAGGTATCAAAACAATTCCGGCTGGAGAGGTTATCTATCCAGAGCAAAATCCCATCCGTTTCTTATAATTATTTACCCTTGAAACGTATATCTATATATATAAAAATGTAACCGCGTTTGGCTCCTTGCAAGTGTTCTCCGAACTTTCTGCGCCGATTCCTTTCAGAACTTCACCAAAACCTTTAGTTCCAACACGGCCGGGTTTTCAGAATGATTTTTCGCAAAAAGCGCAATCTTTTCAACAAAAAAAAAACAACTTTGAAAATTCCACCGTTTTCAACACATAGCCTACGCCCGTCAATATGCCTTGCATACCAATTCGGGCATGTTTGTTCCGTAAATTTCTTTAGCGCATTTCATTACGGCCTTCGCATTTCATTACGGCCTTCTTGCTCAAGCGTTTTATGGCGTGATCCGCGTCGCCATCGCAAAGGGAAGGGGAGGGGGAGGGGGAGGGGGACGGGGGAGGGGGAGGGGAGGGGGAGGGGGAGGGGGAATGTTTAAAAGAATGTTTTTAATGTCATCAAAACATGTCGTCTCTTTACTCCAAAGTTCGAAGTCGTCGTATGCCGTCAAAGGCCGTTTACAACAATACAATAGTGTTCAAGAAAATTTAAAATAAACAACGAATTGTGCCGCACATACAGTCATTATCTAGGTATTTAGGTATTTAGTGTGCGACACGCATTTAGTTTAGGCCTAAGGGTGTGATGACCTACATGTAGGCTATAGGCTTTAGGTTGAAAATAATGACTAAAATAATGACGATGAAATATCTCGGAGCTACATGTACGTAGCACTTGTTTCTACTTTTCTGCCGTAAGCAGTGGCAGGACAAATAATCATGGTGACCATGGCTTTTTTAACGTGCATTTGTAGGCCTACACAAAATGTGCAGCTCTAGATGGATTTGTGTAGTTGTAGAAGCACTTCTGTACAGTTAAAACTATCAAAAAATGGTCATTGTACTCCGATTTGAAACAATTTACAATGGAGGATGAGAAGGAAAAGAAAGAATTGTGCAGTTCTATAAATTCCTTTAAAAAAACAGCCGTGTTATGGTCACGGATGGAAAGACATCCCAATGACCAGTTGTGGTTCATCAGATTTTCGACGATGCTGCTCCTGTGTCTGAGCTACGTCCCTGGTTCGATTTCAATGCGTTTTGGTTGGTCTTCTTTCGACATGGTAGGAACTTTTCCAGAAACGCCTGTCTAAACTTCTGACCGCTGGCAAAGTACACGATGAATTCGAAGGCGTTGTTAGCATTGTAGGACAGCATAGTAACAATATGAGCTAGGTTGTAGATGGCCTTCTCCTTTTTCTCTAACGAACTGAAATCCGTGCTGGTATAGTAAATTAACACGATGTCCAATGGGAGGTTGAGTATCAGAAACATGGCGCTGATTCCGATCAGCATACTTGTGGTGGACGTTATGGGCTTTGTGGACGAGGCTGCTGCTCCCATCTGTGTCTTACGTTCCCAGCGGGACTTGAGGATGCGAGTGATGGTGAGAATGTTCCCGATCACGATAATTACAGATGGAGCGAAATTATCAATGACTGAACCATATACAGGCCACACTTTATCTACCAACTGGCTCTGGCTATCGTTTGCTCTAAAACAGATGTACTTATTTTGTGTTATGTTATCGTCTTCTAAGCCGACTGCGCTTTGTGTAGGCGTCAAATCAAATCCTAAAGATACGATAGCTTGCCCGGGAAGTAAAATTATGGCGATAATGACCCAAATGATTACAGTACGACGTCTGCTGCATAGTTCTTTAGAGCGGAGAGGAAACCACAGGGCAATTGTTCGCACAACTGTGAACAGGACCACAGTCCATGAAGCGAGATCGTGTAGGTAGTAGGATAAAGTTGAGACAAATTTACAGTTGAATCGCGTAAGATCCAGAATTCGTATACCAAACGCCGCCGACAGCCAGCGAACCATAAGGTACATATTAAGAAGCGCAATGTCCATAACGGACAAAGCGGTCAGGATGAATTCAGTGGACGAGTAGCGGAAACTGGGGTGTTGGAAAGTCACAATTGACACGGTGTGTCCTATAGTTCCGAAGATGATGAGGAATGGAGAAACACGTGAAAGGAGCGTTACTGAAAGTTTCTCTTGCCAGTACTCTTCCGCTACAGGCGCAATGCTTGTATTCTCTCGAGTTACATTTTCTGTTGTATACGATTGGGATTCAATCTCCAAAGAATCGCTTCTTAGCAGTCGGCTGGCGTCCGTGTTGTTCTCGTAAGTGTCATTAAACAGACCATTTACTCGAGAGATGCCTCTATCATTGCTATCATTGTTCTCAATTTCATTTGCGTCACCAACTTTAACCCTTACAGTTGTATGATAATTGACAACCGTTTTATGATCGATAAAATTGAAACTGGTCTCAATAACTGGTGTTGAATTGAGTTGATGCGGGGTGGCATCGTTACTGGTTGTAATGGCATGGTCAACGGACCCGCATCTGTCTGTTCCTGGATCGCATATGACGGTAAAGGTACCTTGATCTTTCCTCTGAGTAGTGTCAGCGTCGGTCTTTGTAGATGAATAACCTAAGCTCGATCCAGTTGCCATTACTGAGAGGGCAACGACGATGAAAGCAAAGATCGGGAGAGACATCCAGCTGAAAGCAGCCATCTTCAAAGCTGGTCTTTTGGTCACAGACATCACGGATATGGAGTAGTATAGACCTAGCCTATATATAAGCCAATGAGATAACCTGCTACTATTATGAATTACTCTTCTTCTAGTTTTAGACGAACGTCCTTCCAGCTCTCTGAAACAAAATGCAAAGAATATTGAAGATGTCGGTTTGGTCAAGTTCTTCTGTCAATAAAAGTCATACATGCAATACGTCTGTCTATCTAGCTGTCTCACTCTTTCTGTGTCTTTTCTTTAACATCTCTTTTCACACCTATCATCGTCGACAACAATCATAATCATCGTCATTGTCGTCGTCATCATCATAATCGTCGTCGTCGGCATGATGATCATCAGTTTTTTGTTTGCCATTGGACAGTGACGGGTGCCAGTAAACAATAAAAATTGCTATTGCTTCCTTACATTTGTCGAGTCGAATGCTCCACTATACGAGCAAGTCAAGGTCTATTTAGTTCCTCATTAATTGCCCTATATAGAATTTGTTTGTTTTCCCCATATCCAGAGCAGTCTGGTCTTCACCATCTCTGCAGGGTAGGTGTTAACACAACATCGGAAGATCTATCGAAAGTACAACTTCATGGAGATCTTGTATCGAGTCTCAAAACGCGACTCGTAAGGGTGTTCTAGCGTATGTCTAATGTCTAATCTGATATAATGTAATCTAATCTAATCTAACAGAACATTTGTAAAGCGCCTAACTAAGAATGGTATCTTTAGTTGGCTAAATAATTTGTCTATAATAATTTAGCTTTAGTTACCAGTCTTAAATTATAGTCAGGCCTAAATCAAACCTTTCTTATCTCTATATATGCTCTGATCAAACTTTTTTTAACTTGTGATGTTAATAGACTTGTTACCAAGAGTGAGAACGAAAGATGATATTCGCGATGTAACCTCAACTCTGTCTGTGGTTCGTAGAACTGTCAGCAACGACCCTCCGTTGTCCAGGCTGCTCTGCCTCGAGTCCTCAGTGACATACCCTTATATGCGTGATCGATTTGTATCCTGCATGCTTGGTAGCCAATCCCATCCCACTTGGCTATGTGTGATTTTTAAGTGGGCTTGGCCTCTCAGGAGCACCAGCCAATGGAATGAGAATGAGATAATGTGTGTGTACGTGCTATATATACATAAATTTGAGAGAGTGCATAATACACCGTGGTTCAAAAAAGTCATTCGCTCAAAATTTTCAAAAAAATCCCCGAAATTCACTCAATATTTCTTCATTTGCGTAGATTTTGGGGTGACTTATTATGCGTTCATGTGTTAAACACACAACCCGGCTGAGACCCGGCAACAGCAGGTCACAGAAATTAATGCCGTGTTGCAAACCCAGACAGACCCGGCTCACTTTCAGCCCTGGATGGAGGTAATGCTTGCAGAGTGCAGACGTAGAGTACATGTACGTCTCTGCTAACTTGCTATACAGAGATAGGCCTACTACTAACTTACCAACAGCCCAGATGCGACAGGTGAATGTGTGCTGCAATAATGTATTTGCAGAATGAAATTCATCATCTTCAGTCAATCGGAACCAAGCGCATTCAGTTCTTTCCTAGTCGTTTAGACCTCGTGCATTATAATTATTTGCACCTGCGCTAACTATACAGGGTGCGCCAAAAAAGACCCCCCTACGATTTTTGGCAATATCTTTTCCAAAAGGAAGAATTTAAAAATGAAATTTTGCAGTCTTAAAGACAATTCATATTTACACATGATGGCCAGATTTCATTAAAATATTTCAAACAGAACAAAAGTTATGCCACTTTTAGTGAGGCCACCCACCGTTTTTTGACGATTCAAAAACCCGACGCAACAAAAAGTAATAAAAATCCAATCTAATTATTCTGGCCAATATCTTGGCCAAAAGTAAGAATATCGAAATGAAATTTTACAGGCTTAAAGACAATTCATATCTGCATATGATGGCTTGATTTCATGCAAATATTTCCAAAACAACAAACGTTATACCACCTTTAGTGAGGCCACCCCCCAATTTTTGACAATTCAAAGACGTAACGCAGCAAAAACACGATTTTAATAAGTCTCATCTCAAATAATTGTTATCAAATAGCCTTTATAATGTCAGATGATCAATATTATTACTATATAAAAACCAAACAGGGTACCAGCGCAGCTGCACGTCACTGAGAAGTCACTTAGCAAGTTGATAATCAAATTGGTAAATAAAAAATCTGTTAGATTAATCAGAGGTCCATCAATTACTTTGCAAAAAGACTCAAAAGAAGTGTTGGCACTGGTGGTGGGTACATTGAACACAAGTTGTGAAGCACTTCCAAGTTCATTTGGCAACAGTTATTTGAGATGAGACTTAATAATATCAGGTTTTTGTTACTTTTTGTTGCGTTACGTTTTTGAATTGTCAAAAACTGTGGGTAGCCTCCGTAAAAGTGGCATAACTTTTGTTCCGTTTGACATATTTTGATGAAATATGGCTATCATGCAGTAGATATGAATTGTCAATAAGCTTGTAAAATTTCATTGCGAAATGTTTACTTCCGGTCAAGATTTTGTCAAAAAACCTGGTTTTTGTCGCGTTTCGTTTTTGAATCGTCAAAAAACGGTGGGTGACCTCCCTAAAAAAGGCATAACTTTTGTTCTGTTCTAAATATTTTGATGAAATCTGGCCATCATGTGTAAATATGAATTGTCTATAAGACTGTAAAATTTTATTGCAAAAGTTTAACTTTTGGCCAAGATATTGGCAAAAGACCTAGAAGGTCTTTTTTGGCGCACCCTGTAGACTTCTTTGATCCACTGCCATTTGGGAATAATAAATAGCAGTGTCATCAGAGAGTTACGAGTCACGGTGACCAGTGCACTTTCGGGCACAGCGCATAATGAAAAACGTTCATGTACCCATTTTTAAGCCTATGTACTAGTATGTAATTATTTGTGTTTGTGCACATGTCATAGCGCCCTTTCAAGATATCTACTCTCTCTTTCTTTCTCTCTCTCTATCTGTCTGTCTGTCTCTCTCTCTGTCTCTGTCTGTCTGTCTCTGTCTCTGTCTGTCTGTCTGTCTGTCTGTCTGGCTGTCTGTCTCTCTCTCTCATATTACATACATACATACAGACAGCGCCGAGCCTTCTTGGTAGTGGGGCCGTCAATCTGGAATGACCTCCCCCAAACCTCCATCTCCTCCACCTGACCACTCAATCCTTATTTCTCAAGTCCCTTAAATCTTTTTTCTTTAGTCGTGGCTGGGCTGGGAGCGCCTCTGAGTAGTTTCTTGAAGAGGCGCTCTATAAATTCTACCAATGAATGAAAGAATGAATAAATGAATGAATACATACATACATACACACACATACAAACTTACATACATACATACATACATACATACATACATACATACATACATACATACATACATACGTACATGTACGTACGTACGTACGTACGTACGTACGTACGTACGTACGTACGTACGTACATACATACATACATACATACATACATACATACATACATACATACATACATACATACATACATACATACATACATACATACATACATGCATACATGCACACATACATACATACATACATACATACATACATACATACATACATACATACATACATACATACATACATACATACATACATACATACATACATACATACATACATACATACATACATACAATGTTATACATGTAGTTGCACCTCCTTGAGATTGGTTCAATCTGCTTCTTATAGAATTAAATTTCGGTCGTGCCCGCATGCATTAATGTTTCGCTCCATTATTATCCTGAAGTATTAGGCTAGTTACGCTAGTATCAGTTTCTCATCATAATTATCTGCTTTGTTCACTAATTGCTAATTGCGTGCAAGCAGTTTTTTCATATTAATCAGACTAATAGTCGTTATAGGTCTACCTAATTCTATGCAGAAGATATTACTGCAACTCCGATTCTCTGGTGTTACCTGACTTCTTACGGTATTTAATTAAAAGCGAATGTGAACAGAAAGTGAACAGAAAGTGAACAGAAAGTGAACAGAAAGGGAACAGAAAGGAGCGTGTTGGTTATGATCCACAAACAGGTCTATCTTGGATGACATTTACCCGCAATTACGCAATTGCGGTATACAGACTGGTAGAGTAACGGATAACACGATGGCGTAGAGAGCGAGAGGTAACGAGTTCGAGCCCCATTTGGGCGGACATGCTTTGTAGACCGCTATTAACGCCATGTAGCCTACTGCAGGCTGTCTGTTCAGTTAGTATAGTCAATATTTGTGTATTCTGTGATTTGCGTTCCCGTGAATTGCTTAAACTGCACAATTGTACACTGCAACCGGTTGCGTTCTTTTAACCGGATTGATGAAAAAAGGAAAAGTATTATAATAATAATTATTATAATCATCATCGCCACCGTCATCGCGATCGTCAACATCATCATCATCATCATCATCGTCATCGTCGTCGTCGTCGTCGTCGTCATCGTCATCGTCATCATCGTCATCGTCATCGTGATCGTCGTCGTCATCGTCATCATCATCGTCATCGTCATCGTCGTCGTCGTCATCACCATCATCATCATCATCATCATCATCATCATCATCATCATCATCGTCATCGTCATCACCGTCACCGTCATCACCATCACCATCATCATCATCATCATCATCATCATCATCATCATCATCATCATCATCATCATCATCATTATTATTTTGAATGAACGTCTGGGTCAGGCCTCGTCTTCAGGGTGTGAGGCAAAAGTAGGCTACCTTTGAAAGCGACCAGGTTCTAGCGTTGAATAAGAACGGACAGACCTTGAAAAAGAAAGAAAGCTTCACGAAAATAGAAGAGATGCGTCTGCCAATTTCATTGATGAAGTCTGAGGCCGACGGGTTGAGCAGACCCAATGTCTCAATGGCCACCGGCTGAAAGATGTAGAAAGTGGGCAGGCCTCTGTATTTTTGTTCTTTGCGGATGGCCGCCTGCACTGATGCAGGCCCGACCAAACCGTTCGGGTGGGTTATGTACGTGGCGGCACACGTATGAACGATGGCGGCATCCCACGCCAAGTATTTCCCCTCTGACCAGGGTATGAGGATTGTCCCGTCTGAACTTTTTCCATCGGATTTGAAGAGACCCGCCGGTTTTTTTATACTTGGAATTAATGTCAGCCCGGAGGAGGGCCGCCAAATGGTGTCATTTATGGCGTGGTGACGAAGGGAACTACACTTGGCTCTCCTACAGGCGAAGCCATGATGGCCGTCGGGGTCAACTCCCTCGCCACAGTGGCATGTGTGAGGACCACACAAGTCCAAGGCCAACCTCAGGCCCATTGCCACCCGGACAGCCTCGTTATTCAGAACAAGGCCACAGTCGGCAATTGCTATTGTTATTGTTGTTATTATAATTGTTATTGTTAATGTTGTTGTTGTTTTATTATTATTATTATCATTATTATTATTTTTTTTAAAATTTATTATTATTATTATTATTATTATTATTATTATTATTATTACTATTGTTATTGTTATTATCTTCCCTCTTCCAAATCGGGCATACTGTTAGCGAAAGAACCCGTGAAGGCCACAGCGTTAAAACGCTGAATAAGAATTGACAGTCTTTGGAATAGAAACGACGTCTCCCTCAGATCGTCAGACGCCTGTGACAAGTGCCGACCTAAATCAATTAACATATCAATTCCCCTAGAATTGATGGGTCCTAGCGTCTCCATGGCCAGCGGAATGAAGTCATGTGAGGCTGTTATCGCCAGATATTTTTTCTCCTTTCTGGTATCTGCAATTTCTGCTGCTGGTCCAGCCGTGACAGCCGTTGCCAGCAGATGGGAAGGTGCTAAGGTGTCGACCACGGTGACATCCCATACGAGGCAACGGCCCGCTTTCCATGGGATAAGGGTGGTGCCGTCCGGTCTCCTCCCGTCCGAGCGTAGCATGTCCCGTGGTTCTTTGACCGCTGGAAAGCCGGCTCTGATGAGGCTACGGTGGATACAATCGTTGATAGCAGCGTGTCTGGCGACACGACCAAAACCCAGAGCACAGGAGAGGCCGTGTGTTCCTCTAGCGGTGACCAGCGTGCCACACGCGCAGACGTGTGGTTGACAAATGTTGACAAATTATTATTATTATTATTATTATTATTATTATTATTATTATTATTATTATTATTATTATTATTATTATTATTACCGTCATGCTATTGTTATATGAAATGTTAACCCTGTTCCAAATCGGGCGTCAGATTAACGAAAGAGCCCGTGAAAGCTGCAGCGTTAAAGCGCTGAATAGTAATTGAAAGACGTTGGAACAGAAACGACGTCTCCCTTTGATCGTCCGACGCCTGTGACAAGTGATGACCTAAATCAGTTAACAAATCTATACCTCGAGAATTGATGGGACCTAGAGTCTCCAGGGCCAGCGGAATGAAGTCATTGTTATTATTATTATTATTATTATTATTATTATTATTATTATTATTATTATTATTTTTATTATTATTATTATTATTATTATTATTCTTCTTCTTCTTCTTCTACAAGATGTTTTATTTTCAAGATAATGTTAAAACCCATTTTGATATTACTCAGCTCTTACGAGGTAGGAATAGGGCAATGTAGGTGTAGGAATAGCGACAGTTGACTTGAATGCAAAATAAAGATTTGTCCACTTAAGTTTAGTTGTTTTTTTTAAATGCTACCTAAAAAAATTCATCGTTTTTCTATCTGAACATGGAAATACATGACCATTGTACACTAGCTGCAATAAATCTCGCAAATACTATATATTCTAGCACAAAATGTGAAAACCTTTCTGTTTTAGTTCGTGGGACAAAAATATCTGTGCAATTCCATGCGTGTTAAACAATCTTCCCCGTCTATTATAGCACAACTGTTTTAAAGGATTGTTTTACAATTGCACACTAAAAAGCCCTGGCCTACACTATGCTTCGTGCACTTAAAAATCTACAGTACTGTTAATACGGTATTTGATTGAAGCACAATGTGCGTAACATAATAATATAGTGAATGTTTGATATGCATGCATGCTTCATTGAATTGTAGGCCTATTCTGCACGTAGGCTATACACTGCACAAACATCACCTTGCACAATGCACATCTGTGTAGCCCTAGAGTCAAGTCTCTTCCTGGTTTGATTCATGCTTTAAAGGTCGATGTCGAGGCTTCGTACAACGTGTTTCTAAGGTTCTACTGCAAGCAATGGCAGAGCATAATTTTATATGGTCCACGGCTGGAAAAACATCATAATGACTAATTGTGGTTCATCAGATTTTCGACGTAGGCCTACGTCTCTCGATCGCTCTCTGTGCGTTTTGGTTGTTGGTCTTTCGACCACATGGTAGAAATGTTTCCAGAAACGCCTCTCTAAACTTCCGACCGGTGGCAAAGTACACGATGAATTCGAAGGCATTGTTAGCACTGTAGGACAGTACACTAAAACAAACAGCCAATTTGTAGATGACATCCTCCTTTCGTTGGAACGAGCTTAAATCTATGCTCGCATAGTAAATAAATACGATGTCAAATGGAAGGTTGAGTATGAGAAACATGGCGCTGATTCCGATCAGCATAGATGTGGTGGACGTTATGGGCTTTGTGGACGAGGCTGCTGATCCCATCTGTGTTTTTCTCTCCAAACGGGACTTGAGGATACGAGCGATGGCGAGAATGTTCCCAATCAGGATAATTACGAATGGAAGGAAATCTTGAATGACTGCACCATATATAGTACACGCTCTATTGATCAACCGGCTCTGGTCATCGTTGGCTCTATCACAATTGTACTCGTTCTTTGTTATGTTATTGTAATCGAAGCCGACTGTAGTTGGTGGAAGTCTAAGATCATAAGCTAAAAATACGATGGCTTGCCCGGGAAGTAAAATTATGGCGATAATGACCCAAATGATTACGATGCGACGTTTGCTGCACAGTTCTTTAGAACGGAGAGGAAACCACAGAGCAATTGTTCGCACAACTGTGAACAGGACCAATGTCCATGAAGCGAGTTCATGTAGGTAGTAGGATGAAGCTATGATTATTTTACAGCTGAATCGCGTCTTATTCTGAACATTGATCCCAAACGCCGCACCCAGCCAACGAACCATAAGATACGAATTGAGAACTGCAATATCCATAACGGACAGAGCGGTGAGGAGGAATCCAGTAGACGAGTAGCGGAAACTTGGGTGTTGGAAAGTCACAATTGACACGGCGTTTCCTAGAGTTCCGAAGATGACGAGGAATGGAGAAACACGTGCATAGAGCATCACTCTAAGTCTTTCTTGCCAGTAATCTTCCGCTACAAGTACAAGGCTTGTATTTCCTCGCGTTACATTGTCTGTTTCGTACGATTGGGATTCAATCTCCCAAGAATCGTTTCTTATGAGCAGTCGGCTGGCGTCCGTGATGTCCTCGAACGTATCATTAAACAAACTATTTACTCGAGAGATGTCGCTGTCATTGCCAGAGAGAAACTTCGTGTCATTATGAGTGACCTCAATTGCTACTTGTTGTGTGACTTCCGCCATGTTTTTAGGTTCTTTTGCATGGCTCACTTTCGCCATTACAGTCTTATGAGAATCGACAACAGTTTCATGAAGGACAACATTCAAACTGCTCTCAATACTTTGTGTTGAATCGAGTTGATGCGCGGTAACATCGTTTCTGGTGTTAATGGCGTGTTCCACGGACCCGCATCTGTCTGTTCCTGGATCACAGATGACGGTGAAGGTACCTTGGCCTTTCCTCTGAGTAGCTTCAGCGTCGGTCTTTGTAGATGCAGAACCTAAGCTCGATCCAGTTGCCATTACTGAGAGGGCAACGACGCTAAAAGCAAAGATCGGGAGAGACATCCAGCTGAGAGCAGCCATCTTTAAAGCTGGATCACCATTAGATACGCATGCTTTTGAAGCTACTGCTGCGCTTTATAATTGCCTTGATCGACACAAGAAGACATAATTTTATGCAAACTTACTACTTCGTCGTACTAATGCAGATTTATAGAACAGAAGCATTTTAAATAACATTTAACTCATTCTGTCTGAGGTAGGTCTACGTTTGGCCAACAATGCTGACGTGAAGACAATATGCCCGCACTGGTCGCTTTGTCGTTGCAGTAAGCCTAACCGCTGGTTTTATATACTTTTCTGATCCGAAGATTCTTTGAAGCTCGAAAAAGCCACCGCGAACCAATTTACCCTCA
Source organism: Lumbricus rubellus (assembly GCA_945859605.1). Lineage (NCBI taxonomy): Eukaryota > Metazoa > Annelida > Clitellata > Crassiclitellata > Lumbricidae > Lumbricus > Lumbricus rubellus. Next base: position 11,584,004 of record OX243822.1, on the reverse strand, counting down.
TGTGACTGATTTTAATCAGTTTCTTGTCGAATAGTTCATAACAATTAGTTGTCACGACATTGCACCCACCATGATGGCAGTTTAGTATGTATAAGCCTATATATGATTATGTATATATATAGGCCTATATTATAAAATCAATGTATTTAACATGATTATGTAATTTGCTCATTTTAAACGTCTACTTCGCTCACTGATTGCTAATTGCGTGCTGGTATAGCAGCTTTTTCAAACTTAAGTCTATCGTGTCAAAGACGTAGCCTAACCTAACGCCTAATCGACAGCATAGGCCTAATTACTATGCATTTGGTACTGCATTCATTGCGCTGGTCACCTGCAACTGAATAATGAACCATTTTAGAACAACTACTCAACTCTGGCTTTTCATACAAATAACAAAGTGCCCTCAGACCTTCAAGGTCGCACGCAGGGATACCACTGTGAATTTAAAAACTGTCAGCTATGAGTGGCATCCCTGGTTGCACGTGTGACTGTTGGCGTGACACAGACTCGAACAGTATTCGACTCTCTTGCTTTTCAGTATAATAGGCAACATGTAGAGACTAATCCAAGGTTTTTGGCTTGTTGCTGTTTAACGACACTGAAATTTTTTGAACATGATTAGTGTCGCCCTCCTTCTAAATCTAGGCTTAAGACTGGCACTCACAGTTCTTGCTTAATCAGCTGCGCACGAAAAGAGTAAGCTTACAGGCATAACATTATTTCACAATTCACATGCATGCTCTACGTGAAGTTTCTAAATCAATAAAACAATGAAGATGAAAATAATGTACAAAGTGTTTCTACGGTTCTACTGCAAGCAGTGGCAGACAAAGCAAAAAGTATGATCCAAAAATGGAAATTCGTCCAAATGACTAGATGTGGTTAATCATATTTTCAACGTTGTCTTTCAGGTGGGACTACCCAGGTGCCAGCATGATTGCCTCAAGGAAAGGATTCAGATGATATATACGTTGGATATATCTATCCTGTGAGAACTGTAGTGTTATGGTCACGGATGGAAAGACATCCCAATGACTAGTCGTGGTTCATCAGATTTTCGACGATACTGCTCCAGTGTCTGAGCTACGTCCCTCGTTCGATTTCAATGCGTTTTGATTAGTCTTCTTTCGACATGGTATGAACATTTCCAGAAACCCCTGTCTAAACTTTCGACCGGTGGCAAAGTACACGATGAATTCGAAGGCGTTATTAGCATTGTAGCACAGCACACTCGCACAATGAGCCAGGTCATAGATGGCCTTCTCCTCTTTCTGTAACGAGCTTAAATCTGTGCTCGTATAGTAAATGAACACGATGTCGAAGGGGAGGTTGAGTATCAGAAACATGACGCTGATTCCGATCAGCATAGTTGTGGTGGACGTCATGGGCTTTGTGTGCAAGGCTGCTGCCCCCATTTGTGTTTTCCTCTCCAAATGGGACTTGAGGATGCGAGCGATGGCGAGAATGTTCCCGACCAGGATTACAAGGAATGGAAGGAAATCTTGAATGACTGCACCATATATGGGACACGCTCTATCGATCAACTGGCTCTGGTCATCGTAGACTCTCCGACATGTGTACTTATCCTTTGTTATGTCATTGTCATCGAAGCCGACTGTGGTTTGTGGAGGTATAAGATCATAAGCTAAAAATACGATGGTTTGCGCGGGCAGTAAAATTATGGCGATAATGACCCAACTGAATACAGTACGACGTCTGCTGCATAGTTCTTTAGAGCGAAGTAGTATAGGGTTAACAAGCTGGATGTCTTTTATTATTTCCTGAGGGGGGTGCTCGGTAGTACAGTGGATAGCGCGCTGGACTGTCGACTCAGCTATGATGAGTACACGGTCAGTGGATGATGAGACGGCGAGGGAGAGGATTGGTCACCGCCCTTTGGAAGTCTTTTATTATTTCGATCAGCAAGGAAATTAAGGTCGTAAGAATACTGCCGAAAAGTCTCTAGCTAATATATTTAGTGCGATGTGCGAATAAGCGAATATCTCGAGAAAATCGGTATTGGTTACGAAAATTATGCAACTACCGGTTGAATTGTTAAACGCAGCTCCCGTTCCCCCTCCGCCCGCAATTTGCATGTAATTCGCCCCATTTCTATACAGGTAGACGTTACCAGGAGCGGTACTACTGTTACCAAATTCTATGTACGTCGAAACGAAATAGTATCCGGCTTTACCGGGAGTGAAACGGGTCATTCCCGCACTTATAACACCATCGGTTTTGAATCTTACACTATCGAAAGTAACTCTTGTGTGAGTTTTAGCGATTAAGAATTGCCAAGTTAAAGAATGAATGCTAAGCGCGGGACCGATTGAGATAGAATCTACATACTGCTTCGTAGCTGCATCGCTGGCGTTGTTGGGTTCGTGTAGTCCTGTAATGTAAGCATCATGCATAAAGATGGACTTATACACATTTATTTTAAACGGAGGAGTGCCATCGAGTGACTTAACCATCTCTAACATGATTTCATTGTTTATTCTAAAACGAAATCCATCCATCGATTGTAATGTAATAGGATTGTTTAACGAACATTGTAGTTTATTTCGTATACTACCTAAGAAAATAGTGAATTCTTTATTATCTCCTCTCAAGTCCTTACAACCCATTGAACGCAGACGATCGGAGCCAACGTTTAAGATTAGATCACCAGTCATGGTATCACCAGTTTTAGACACCTTCAATGTAACTTGTTCATCAACGTATTTCTTATTCGTCAAATGATTATCGTTGGACGGAGAATCGTCGTGATTTGTTATCAAATCAATGGCTTGACCCCAACTTAAAGCCTCATCCATTGCTGCTGTCAAAGGTTTCGTTGTTGGTAGTCCTTTAATTTTGTGACCACCCATTTTTAAATTTCCAGTCGCGATGTTTGCTCCATCCAATCGAAGAAAACTAGCATTTACTTGACTAAGAGTGACACCTCCAGCGATTACTCTTTGTGATGAACCAACATCGGTGTGACCGAATTTATCGACGGGCATTTCTCATATATAATAAATTTTTTAATGCAGATTAGTCATCGTATACATATAATTGCATGACCTGAATCCCTCGTAGAGGATGATCATCATACTTTGTCACTACTGTAACTCTATAATATTGATACGCATCCATAAGCATAATAATATCATAAAATGTCGGAACAGCCTCTGAAGTAGTTGAAGAAAGACGTGATGATATGGGTACAAACATTGCTCCATCATTACTAGCGGTTAAAATTAAATCACCTATATATTCGCTTTTAAACGCAATTCTCCAAATTTTAACTGGCTCAGGACATTTAATTTGTAACCAAGTAAACATACCTTTACCTGGAATCCAAGCTGCGTTCACATCATCGGTGAGATTAGTGAAAGCATGGTAGGCTTTGCTTCCAGAAGAACAAACATTGGCACTAGCAACGAATCCTGTCACACTTTCATCAGCTTCCAAGGGAGGAATATATCCAACATGGCACTTTTTCAGAGATTTGTCGACGTAATTCTTTGTAGCAGCATCTTGAGCTAAAAGAGGATCGCTTAAATCGTTGATATTATTACTATTCATTAGGATATTTTGATAAACGTCGATTTTTCGATCGTTAGACGCTCTACCGATTCTCATTATATTTTCTACACCCATTTTGCATAGAAATCCATCCGTCGATTGTAATGTAATAGGATTGTTTAACGAACATTGTAGTTTATTTCGTATACTACCTAAGAAAATAGTGAATTCTTTATTTTCTCCTCTCAAGTCCTTACAACCCATTGAACGCAGACGATCGAAGCCAACGTTTAAGAACAAGTCGCCAGTCATTGTATCACCAGTTTTAGACACTTTTGAAGCATCAACGTATTTCTTATTCGTCAAATGATTATCGTTGGACGGAGAATCGTTGTGATTCGTTATCAAATCAATGGCTTGCCCCCTACTTAAAGCTTCATCCATTCCGGCTGTCGAAGTATTCGTTACTGGGAGACCTTTTATCACATGTCCATTCATTTTTAAATTTCCAGTCGGCAGATTTGCTCCATCACATCGAAGAAAATTAGCATTTATTTGACTAAGAGTTACACCTCCAGCGATTACTCTTCGTGATGTTCCTCCAAAATCGGTGTGACCAAATTTATCGACAGGCATTTTATATATAAAATAATTTTTAATGCAAGCCGTTTATAACTTCTTGAAAATTCATTCCATCGTTCATCGTCTTCTTTAAGACGTACAAACATAAATGGCCACAAAACACTTCGTTATCCGGCTGTATTCGCTCGCTGTTATATAACACTGGACGGCGTAAATACTTTATCAGTTCCAGAGGAGGAGGAAGGCCGTAACTATCGAAATATATTTTCTCATTACCGCTCTTTAAAAAAGAGCACCAATGCTGACCGGTTCCTTTAGAATCGTCTAGATTCAATATCCCACATTCAATCCGTCTAGGTTTATTCGGCAGCTCGTCTCGCACGAAAACGCCTCTAAAATTCGGAATATTCAGCTTCTTCGCGGCATCCAATAATTCAAAATTCGTTAACGGATGATTCGGTAGTACTACACCCTCAACATTTATGTCTTTGTAGATCTTAGAACTCATTTTATATTTCATCTAAATGTTTTAAAAAGTAATTCGATTTTACTTCCTGCATTACATTAATTAAAAGTTTTCAACGAATAGTGACCATATGCCAAAGTATGAATGCCATCTTGCATTATTACCCGTTTGTCATCATCTGCAGATAATGCAACTTTATTAATTTCTTCCGTATAAATATCGTGATGATAAGATCTAATAACATTCATCGTTCGTTGTTGTTCTTTTTTAGTAAATAAGCAGTTTCTATAATCTTCGTGAGTAATAGTTTTCTGGACAACATTCTTCTTAATACCTTTACATTTCTTGTGCTCATCTCCAGCAGCCATCTTATAAGAATACAACTTTGCTCGCAACCCGATAAATTCTTTTATCTGTTTCCCACTAGTTTCATCCTTGAACATTCCAATAACTTTTTTATTTACTCCAATCTCAATACCAGATGGATGATCTCTCAGGTATTCACTCGTATCGAATCGAGCCTTAATATCGCCTGCGATATCTGAGTAAAAGTCTTCAGTTTTAATTTCGTATGTCAAAGAATCTGTATCAGTAAATAATAATTTAGCTCTATTTCCGTATTTAGTCTTGATGTAATTGTAATGAAAATCATACATCAACGTTTTACTCAAATCTAATATACACATGCCAAGATAGATAGGTTTATTATAGTACAATTTAGTTTTTTTCATGTGAACGGCTATTAGATTTTCATCGAAAATAGTACATCTCTCGTAATTAGGTTTAGCGGCTAGTTCAATAGCCTTCTCCTCCTGACACACTAACTTTATATCAACACGATTTTCAATGTTCTCACAAGTTTTTCCAAAGACACTGTTATTCATTAATTTGAAAAAGTCTTTCTCAAAGTCATTAGTAGCTTTCGTTCTAAGAGCTGTATTTAAATCGATATACTTTTTCAACCAATCGCTTTCCTCGAATAGTATGCCTCTGTGCACTTTTGTTATTTTCAGACCTAAGCTCTCGTACAGCTTCAGATTATCGTAGTGCAGCACATACTTCTTTTTATCGTTTAAGTTTGGAATTAACTTTTTGACTTTGTCAATCTCAATGCTTTCGGGGGCTAACGGAAAATCGTTATGCAGGTCGTGTAACTCTTTAGGATATTCCAAATCAACTTCCAATATGCATGGAATACTTCTCCAATTTTTTAAATCAGCTTTATTCATCCATTTGAACCCGTGAGTAGGTAAAGGTTTGATCATAGCCCATCCATATAGATTATTCGCATCCAGGTAAGTGATAAATGTAGAATTTTCGTTACTGTTGAAATCGTTCATATATTTATTATTCGCTTTCCCGTATCGATTTGATATTGTGCTTACTCCTCCTCTCATCCCTTGCTTAATCATCAGAATCATATCATAATCATTCAATAACTCCAATTTCACGCCTGTCAATTTTAAAGCGGCATCCCAGGCTAAGCCAGGAGATGTAAAATACCATGCAGGGTCAAGCGTATAGTTCTTCATACACACATCTCTAAAGTTTTCGAAAACATCAGCAAGTAGCAGAACATCCGAAACGTTGTATAAATCGTGATATTCTCTGAATGTTTTGCATCCAAATTCTTTCCATACCGTTTGTGCATGCTCGTAGTCTTCATCGCTAATATTCGAATCATTTAGCTTAGAATAGAAAGCGGATTTTGGTGGTAGTTCGGTTTCATTAAAGGTAGTAAATGAATCGACGTAGTCATAAGGATATATGCCTTTTCTTAGCAAAAGATCGAGCTTCTTTCCTGTATATCGTTTCCTAATATTTTTACACTGGTCTTTGCTTAGGTTCCTCGATAAAGCATCAAGACTCGAAGCCATAAATTTAAAACTGTCGATAAAACGCAGTTCTCGTCGGACTAGTATTTCTTTTCCATCTTTTACAAACTTACCGACAACGACCTCTCTGCTAAACGATATATACTTTTCCTCGTTGTTAGGTATGCAGTTAATTTTCTCTCCATTATCACCTCTCAGTTTCTTAATGAACAGATGGCAATCGTACCCGGAAAGATTATGAAACACTACAGGGAAAAACTTGGGGACTTTATAGTTTAAATTACAACTGTTATGAGCAGCACCTCTAAATTTACCACTAAGATGACAGTGATCTCTCACTCGGTCTTCGCCCAACGTTTTTTCACAGATATGACATGTTGTAGCTGTATCAAAACACTTCTTGTCCTCTTCTGTAAATATCATATTCTTCTTAAATTTAAACTGATTATATATTCGTTTTATATTCTCTTCTAATTTATCTACAAATATTTGACCAACATCATCATCTTCGCTTTCAGCCGTAAACGTCACAGGATCTTGTGAATATACGCTATCATCGAAACATTTTATGTGGTAACAAAAGGAGCTAGGAGTATGCTTTTGATATTTATTAGTGTACGACAACTCTGGATTTGGTTGGCATGTATCGATCGGTTTCACAAAAGACTCGAAATCTGCGTAGACTATAAAAGGAACCCTCATAGAATTGTTATAATTTTTAAAACTTAACATAGTTCCTGGTTCTGGCATTTCTATTTTTTGTGCGTTATGTTGAGAGCAGTACTCATTATGGTTGTTAAGCGCTTTGGTCGTTGAGAAACCAGTCGTGCATCTTTTACAATAGTACCTCGAATTAGTCCCAGCTGTCATCAATCTGTTAAAATTCTTTATCCAGCAATAATGTTTTTTTTCTCCATCAGATATAAGCAAAAGATCAATACTACTTTCACACTTAGACAGATAAAGCGGGTATACTTCTTTTTCATAACCGAATACATTAACATTAATATTGTTATTTCTCTCGAATTTACCTATCATATTAGCATCAGCAGCAACTGGAAACTCAATGCCACTCCAATTAAGTTTTTTCGATTGTTCTTTCAAAGCTTTCGTTATTTTTTCCGGATTTTTCACAACCGGATTCAAAGCTCTAGTGATACACCATTTGAAACATTCTTCGTCGTCGTTTTTCATATTTATAATAGCCTTTTTATTAGCTAAGAAGCTGGGAAGTGGAATGTAAGAACTACCTCTTAAGGGGGTATATTTTACCGTATTTATATCTAATTTTACAACAGCTTTAAATCTCCAATTACTTCCTTGCATCTGAAAACTAGCAATAGACTCCATGATTTTATCCTTCTTTCTGCTGTATATTTCATTCAAGTCGGTTGCTTCTAAAATAACTTCTGCCCTCGAAAGGAATGGTATATCCTCAGAAGTCACTATTCCAGATTTCATATCTACTCGTTCCATAGTACAAGTAAGAACTAGATTAACCTTTGTTTGGCGATTACTCGACAACAGATTTACTACCTGCGGTCTGACGAAATCAAGAAACGACGAGGCATCCATTCCATTAATTCCATCTATTCTATACTGCTTGGTGAATCCTTTAATAGCCGACGCTGTTTCCCGAATTTTAGTTTTATCGAATATCCTGGAAACAGTTGACTTCAACGATTCTAGTTTTTCGTTAACGACTTTATTGTCTTGTTCAGGCACATAACTAAGTAACCAATCCGCAAAATCATTTAATTTGGATCTAACCCTATTTTTGTATTTTCTCTTAGGCGCTACTGGTTTGTATTTACCAGGTGTGGGTGTAAGCGTAGGAACCTTAATGTCAGGAACCGATGAGTCGAGCAAGTGTTCAACATGGTTCATGTTTCTTAAACTACTTTTCTTTAAATCCATTTTATCTTACCACGCAAAAATATTAAAACATGTGAGATCGAAGATCCACTTATCTGTGAGATCGAAGATCCACTTATCTATCTCTCGAACACTTTAATTTCGTATCTATCTCTCCAGACATTTCCGTTATGATAAGCTATTATGCCAGCACTCTGACCGTACGCCTTAGCAGCTTTATACATCGATGGATACGAGGTAACAACGCCAGTCTCTCGATCTATAATATCTACTCTTCTCGGTTGTTTCCTGATACTACTCAACGTGTCATGTCGATACGACACAGACTTGTAGTCCGTCGGAAGAATATTCTTTTCAATCAATACAGCTATCATTTGAGGTTTGTTGAGATGCGAAGTGCCTGTAACATCGTGATGCTTGGCTAACATTCTAAGCTCTGGTAGCTTCATAATATATAAGTATTCTTTAAATCAATTTTCCATACACTACACTCATTTTCTGCCCATCCGACTGGAACTGCAGCAACCTATCTGAAATTACGACAGCATACGCTTCTGTGTCGGCTGGCACTGCTGCATTGAAAAGAGCCTTAATCTGAATATCAACGACTGAAGATTTCAAACGCTCGGATTGTTTGCTTACATCGAACACGAACAACGGATATAATTCTTTATAATCTACAGGTGTTATATTGCTTTGGGTAATCAACTTATCCATACCATAGAATTTTTGACTAAAGGAGGACGCGTCTCTGTACGCTCTGGAGAATTGTTGATTAGGAAACGACAGGTTATGGTCGACAGCTGGATATCTTTCTTGATTCATCATCACATATATGTTCTTGAGATCGCAGTGATTAAATAGCGACGGATTACTTTCCTGATTACCGCTACGGTCCGTCTGAAATCCTACGATGATATATCTGGGTTTCTCAGGTGATGTTTTTACGCTAAGACGCCAACTGAAACTTGTCGACTGAGGAACTGTTATTGTGTCGCATTGACGAGCTCTATACGCAACTGGCAATGTTAATTTCGATTCAATCGTCTTATACAACTGCATTCGTTCCATATCGGAAGGAATAACGTGTGGAATAAACCATGAAATTTTGTTTATCGCAACTTTTCCAGCAGCTGCAGCGTTATCTCGGAATATGGCATCATCGTCCGCTTTACGAACTAAAGTCAACGTCTGTTTAAAGCCGTAAATAATCTTGTCGTAATCATCGCAAAACCCGAAAATATGCTTCAACGGAACAATAAAGCTGAACATTCCTTTAGTGTTTGGTTTGCGAATGAGAAAGCTTTGTCTAGTGGCAAATCCGGGGTTGTCCGCAATAACAGCAGTCGCTCCAGTGTCTTTATACCACAGCTGATTTAAGCCTTGAGTCAGCTGAAAATCGTTTGGATACGTAAGTAAACCGAGCATCGTTGTAGCTTGACCCGGATGAAATAGCGTTTCGATTTCTTGATTAGATAACTGATAGGATATTTGACTGAATAGATACATAAGCCCATTATTCGTAAGAGCGACTAAATCGGCATTAACGTATGCGGTGTCATCGGCTTTAATTAGTCTTCCGTCGAATTGCAGATATGATTCTGCTGGGTGACTGTATAAGTCTTGTAATTCAATATTTATTCTTATTTCACCAGAACTGTTAAGGTTAGTTCTCGCTACAGGTTCGTACTCATGCCATTCGTATCGCTCTATACCTTCATCGATCAATGGTTGCTCTGTGAATCTTAGAATATCGGATTGCATTTTATTATACATATATTTTTAAATAAGAAAATATGTTTAAGCAAAATAAATTTAAGCTGCCATTTTCAAACCACCTCCGTTTAAGCGTTTTACTAGATCTTGAATTCTAATAGCTCCTCCCGTCATTTGCGGATTCGATCCTAGTAATCTAGCTAGAATGACTTTAGTTTCCTGAGTTATCGGCTGCTGAACGGTGGTTGGTGGGAGTATCTTATTGAGTAATCGTTTTCCAACGTCGATAGCCTTATCCTTAGCAACACTCCCAATCTCTTTGACAGCTGTGCTCGCAATTTGTTTGGCTGCATTCGATGTCAGTAGTCTCTTGAGAAATCCTGCGATGGAATCGAATATTCCTGCTCCACCGACAACGTGTACTTTTTTATAACTTCTTCTCGCAACGACCAGCATTTCTATATCATCAATTTTTAATTAGATCATCAATTTTTAATTAGATCATCAATTTTTAAATTAGATCATCAATTTTTAATTAGATCATCAATTTTTTATATTCATCTTTGGTTATCACTCTTTGTCTCAGTAACTCATCCGTCATACCTACAATTTCATTTCTTACACCCGTATTTCCCGCTTTGTAGCTATATATTCGCAACTCTAATTGTTTTACTAATTCGTTAGGATCTGAAGGAATGGTAATTATTCCGCTTCCTGTTTTACCTCTTAACTTCATGTAATCGTCCCATATGGGTTTTATTATCTTTGCATATTTTACACTTCTAGACGATTTAGGTTTGTTTGGTTTATTTGGCTGACTCATGGCATTCGTTTTAATTAGAATCGCGGCGTATTCTTCGAGATCACGATAATCATAAATTGAACTGTTTGGACTAGCTAACGTTAACAATTCCCATAATCCTGGAGTTCCTTGATAAGTTGTGGTTCCAACTGTAATATCATTTCCTTGGATTGAGGCTTCGCTGTCACCGATGTAGAATTTTCCATCTCTTGATCTTAATCCGAATGTTGTATCCACAAGTCTTCTATCGGAAGCATATTTTTTAAGGTATTCAACTGCAATATTTCCTAATTCTAACCTTCTAATGTCTTCTACTGGGTCATCGTCATCGTACGCCTCTATAGACGGATACTGGGGAAATTGAATAGTTTTCAACGAATCTGGAAGTGATTTTAGAGCGAGTGATGTTGCTGCAGAGTTATCTTTTATTGTCGACAGCAAAGCGTTTTGTTCTTTTGAAATTGCTGATTGAGAGTCGACTATTGGTTTGTAGATTTTCGTTAATTCTCGTTGAAGTCCAAGATCGTCTATTCTCTCTGAGAGAAAGTTTTGTTTAATATTTTTTTTCGTTTTTAAAAACTCTTCGATAATAAAATCTCTCTTTGCAGGATCGCTAATTTTCAGTAGTGACATTTTTTTATTATAAGTATAATGTTTAAAACGTAACGTAAAACGTAAACGTAAAACGTAAACGTAAAACGTACACGTTATGCATCGTAGTAATTAACATAACATATGGAGTCTTTTTCGTTTATAGTAACTGGTGAATCGGAGTTGTTTTGTATTGTAATTATTATATCCTCTGCGTCCTCTAGTACTGTACCATCTTGAAGGCTCAGTCTGAGTTGTTTCAACTTCTGTCTAAGAGAGACTAGACACATTCCACTGGTCATTCGGACTCCAAGGCCTACTTCTACTGTAATATTTGTCTTTGGTTCAATCGTTATCGCTTGCTGAGCAAAAATCTCATATCTGTCGCCTGCTCGTTGTCTTGCAGGAGCGTGAGTGACCACTTTAGGCAACCAAATTATCGTACTCACACGAGGCTTTCGTTTGGTGAAAAATTTGTGTATTGGGTGACCGTATCCAGACATTTATATAAGAAATTGTTTAAAGTAACATTCCAAGAATAGGAATATTTTTAAATGGTGAATTGGGACCAAGTATAAGACCTTCACCGCTGACATATCCTGTTCCTCTTTTCATAAACAGACCAGAACCCGATATCGAACTACCCTTTTTCCACGGAGATAGAAAAAGACCTTCCCCAGCAGGTCTTATCTTACAGCATGATCCTCCTTTCTTAACGTAGAGCACGCCAGATCCACTTATCGGGTGTGAGATCGAAGATCCACTTATCGGGTGTGAGATCGAAGATCCACTTATTTTATCGACAATTTTGGAACCAGCTGCAGAACCCAATCCTGTTAAGGCTCCTGTGGCTAAACTCGGAAGAACACTAGACAGTAGAAACTTTCCGGCTGTTGCTAAGAACGGTAGAATAGCGCCAATAAATCCGCCTTCGACTCTCGCATTGTCTTCTAATTGCTTTTTACCCATTTTAATTGTCACTCCAGTTCCATTCTGATACGCTTTAGTTAACTTGTTAATTTGCCTCTGGTTTAGAGCTAATACATGCTCACCAGTTATGTCTCCATGAGAAAGTCTTATACTCACTCCAGTTCCGACTTGAACAGCTCGCTTAATCTTCTCTTTTTGCCCTTCAGAAATATTAACTTTGACCTTAGCGTAAGCGCTCATCTTATATTAAATATAAACTTTAAATTAAACCTCTCTTATGTGAAATCGTATCGATAATTCCTCACCTCTTAAATTAATTAGTTTTCCATTTTGGTCTATTAGTTTTGTTTCCATCGATGAAATAGAGTATAGCGTTATTGGAAGATATACGAGATTGTGAGGAGATTCGATTATCTTGTAACCAGGCCCGACCGATGGAAAGAAAGAATAAATTATGTTCTCCGTAGTTCCGTTAGCATACGATGATCCTATTACATCACTCGTAACTCGTAAACTATTCACGCTGTTTATATCGACTATGTGCTCGGATTCGTTATATCCTTCGGAGTATACACGACTCTGAAATCCTAGAACGGTGCTAATTGAATTTGGTACTGTAAAATCAACTTTATAGTTCTCATCAATTTCCAAAACAGCCTTCAAAGTATTGTTATTTGGTTGCAACTTTATACATTGACCATGACCTTCTTCTTTTAGAATTCTCTGTATGTAATCGTTTAAGTCTTCGATTTCATAGCAACCGGTTGGAATGTCTAAATCTTCCCACGTTACACCGTTATCTGACGAATATACGAATTTATTATTTGTTTCGTCTATATTGGGAAAACTGTAGTAAGTTTCAAGATTAACAAGGGCCATTTCATACTTCTTACTTTTGTCCAGTTCGATTAGTGGATTAAATTTCGTTCGAATTCGTGTGCTCCTTTCGCTCAACAAAATGCAAAAGGATTCTTTAGCCTCTGTGTTGCGTGCAATCGTTTGAGTAGTAGATAAAATTTCGTCAAGAAGGGTTTCCATTTTAGATAGCTATTTTTAAACCTAGAATATAAAATCTTAAATTTTGTTATCATTTTATTATTGCTTTTATTTAATGTAAAATGTATCTAATCCAGATCTGTACCTGCCCTTATTTGTTTTGCTAGTCAAGTCAATAACCACAAAACCATGCGTTTCATCCCACGCAGTTTTGCATAATTTTCGAAATTCTTCAATAGTCATATCATCTACACCTATATGATCGCTGTATATATGATTAATATTCTTGAGGTCTTGAGGGAACAAACATATAAAGTTAGCATTCTCTCTTATAGTTTGTCTAGGTAGCTTGAAATAATTTTGTGCTAGGTAAAAGCAGTCTACATTACTATGCCTACCTCTTATATAATACGATTCGCATTTATTTTGTCGCTCTAACTGTAAATCATCAAAAATCATGAGATTCTTCTTATCTCGACTTAAGTCTCGTGGATCTGGAACATCTTCAGAGGTTTCAAAGAACTTGCAGTCTATATCCGATGTTTCCCCCATGTTTTTAGACATCTCCTCGACTACGGCGGTCGGTGATACATTTAATTTCATTATCTCATCTCTATTATCGAAAAGTCTTATAATTGCTTCCTTTGGTAATTTCTCTTCGAATGCTTTCTTTAGTATCTTGTATTCTGATTGAAAAAGACTTTTTCCAAAGATCTGCAGGTTATCGTAGTCTAACCAACCAGGTCTCAGTAATAAATTAAGTAGTAATATTGTCTTGCCGCATTGAGACTTACCTACGATCAAACCTCTGATGCTTCTTGGTAAGAGAGGACTGTTAAAGCGTTTAGATGTATCTTCATTCCATGACAGGTCTTGGACTTCCATTTTAATTATATTATATTAAAATGGAGCACAGCTCGTATTGTGTAAAATGTAAACGAAAAACTGAGTGTAGAGAAATTCAACGAGTCGTCAGTAAGAATGGTAGACCTATGCTTAGGGGTGTGTGCGTTGAGTGTGGCGCTAGAAAAACTCAGTTTACTAAAATGTCCACCGCTACAGGTGGTGATTTAGTCTCAGCTCTCAATTCTGCTACTTCCAAAATTAAACTTCCATGGGCAAAATATCCGGGCGAAATGCATCTTCCAGGACATTCTTTCACGGGTCCAGGAACTCGACTGGATTTGCGTTTAAATCCTGATGGAACACCAAAAGATTGGAGTAAGCCAGTAGATAGAGTTGATGCAGCAGCCTATCGTCACGACCTAGCTTATGCTAAACATACTGATACGGCAGGGAGAAACGTCGCTGACAGAGCTATGATAGATGAATTAAATAATATACCTAATCCTTCGTTCCGCGAACGAATTGAAAGATCTATAGTTAAACCGATATTATCAACAAAAACCCATTTTGGAATGGGGTTGAAAAAAAAGCTCTGAGATGGACAGACGAACTTGCTGACGAATTGCATAAACCTATAGTCAGGAAGTTTAGGAAGCGAGTTGTTTATGTTCAGGGAGTGGACAAAGTTTGGGCGGCAGACTTGATTGACATGCAGGCTTATGCTAAATTTAATTCTGGTGTGAAATATTTGTTAAGCGTCATCGATATATTTTCCAAATATGCATTTATTCAGCCGTTAAAAGATAAGCGCGGAGAATCTGTGGCAGATGCTTTCACAAAAATATTTAATACGAGCAAAAGAAGGGGGGAAAAACTTTGGGTCGATAAGGGAACAGAATTCTATAATAAACAGGTAAAATCATTAGGTATGCAGTTGTACTCAACTGAGAATGAAGAGAAATCTTGTATCGTAGAAAGATTTAATAGAACAGTAAAAGAAAAGATGTTTAAGTATTTTACAGCAAACTCAACTCAGAGATATATCGATGTTTTAGATAATATGGTTAATTTATACAACAACACAAGACATTCTTCCATTAAAATGACTCCTGTTAAAGCGAGTATCAAAGCAAACGAAAAAGCTGTTTGGTTAAATCTATACGGCGACGCTGTACCTGAAACTGTTAAACCTAAATTTTCAGTAGGAGATAGAGTAAGGATTTCTAAGAAGAAAAAGACATTCGAGAAAGGCTACATGCAGAATTGGACTCAAGAGGTTTTTACTATTACACAAATACAATACACGGATCCTATAACCTATAAAATATCTGACTATCATGGAGAACAAATACAAGGGACATTTTATGAAGCTGAGTTACAACTGACAACGCAAGATACATTTAAAATAGAGAAGATTATTAGGAAAAGTGGTAATCGGTCTTTGGTTAAATGGTTAGGCTATGATGAAACCTTTAATTCATGGCTTGATAATAAAGACTTGATATCATTGTGAATTTAACTGATTTATGGTCTTAATTATAAAATATACTTTTAGCGTAGTCTCTAGAATTATTATAGCGCCAAGAGCTAGAGGGTTAATTATACTACTACTTTTAGCAAATGTCTAAAAGCTTAATTATACTACTACTACTATTAGCAAATGTCCAAAAGCTTTAGTACATCAAAACAGCTCTTGTGTAATCATTACTTTTCTATGAATAAGAGCGTGTCTTCGTGACCTACTTTTGGTATCATGAGTGATACCAAATGTAGGTCAAATGAACACGCGCATGCGTGTTGTGCTTTAATGGACGCAGCTGCTGCACCTGCTTCGACGTAGACGTAATCGATTTCTTTTTTGTCCATGCGTCATGCTGTCCTGTACAATGGTAGTGATACCAAAAGTAGGTCATATGAACACGCTGAAGTAAAAACTCCTAAATAAGAACATTTTATGACTCTGTGCTAAGTATCCAATTAGGTTAACCCTTAAACCGCCGGAAACACAAATGTGTGTTTCCCGAAGAGATTTGTCAGAACGCTGGAAACACATATGCGTTGAACGCCGGTACGGCCTATAATATATTTATGTATTTCTATATATATATACATACCTAATGCCTATATACTTATATACCTATATATGTACCTTCATACCTGTATATACCTATATATACCCATATGTCTCAATGTTTCTGAATGAGTCATGACGTTTCAAAGTATATTGCAACAAAAAAGTATTTGGCGTCCGGGGTGCATACACCTCAAAAGTATGTGGCGGTTTAAGAGTTAAGAATCATCCTGCAGCAGCCTATCTTCGTCTTCGACTTCCATTGGAGAACTCGCAGTACTGTTTAAACGTTCTTTGTAACCAGGATCAACGTTCAGATTCAATTCGTTTTCGACTTGCGTTTCTACAGGATCGATGGTAGATGTACTGTTATGAGCACAGATTTCGACTTGAGATTTTAGTTTCATCCTAAGACCGTCGTCGATGTTGAGAAGGTTTTCGATTCTGCTGTGGTGTTTTGTGAGTTGTGAAAAGGATAGACCACAATAGATCAACCCGGGATAGCTCTGGATAAGGGTTGAAAATTGGCGGTAGCGGTTAATTGTTATATAGGGCAAGCCGAATTCTTGAGGTAACCATTCTTTTATAGGGATGTTAGTTGGCATGTGGTCACATGCAGAGAGGTAGCACATTCCTCTGTGGTAGGCAATGAGGAGACGCAGATTCAACGCTGTTTTTTCGCTATCTACAAGTTGTTCATGAAGTTGTTTAATTGATGCTAGGTCAGTCGGTTTTAAATTAGAAGGGTTGTCCAGAAAATTCAGCTCCAAATTCCATTCCAAGTGTGGATGAAGGCTTCCGTATTCCGCGATCCGTTCCCGTATCTGGGGAACTATATTTTCTTCGAAATTTTTTAAGCTGTAGTTGTCTGACTTACGTCCGGGTGGAGTTGGAGACTCAACGGGTTGAATGTTAGATAGAGTCTTACTACCACACGGAATCGGTTGGTTGTCAGCAGGTGGAATCGGTTGGTTGTCAGCACACGGAATCGGTGGTTGGTTGTCAGCAGATGGAATCGGTGGATGAACGATGCCACGAGGTGTTTTAATATGACGTTTTCTTTTCTTTAGTTTATCGATACAGGTTGCTAGTTTCTTTAATTCTTCCATTAATTTCGTTCTTTTAGCGACTGTTAAAGATCTCTTAATAAGTCCTCTATCTATTACTTCTTTAGAGTTTGTCCCGATTTTTATAAACAGATCACTGAGATCGGCCATTCTACATGTATAATAAGCTTATAGAGCAAGTACTTGTAGCTAACAGACAAACCAGAAAGATTACTATACTAATGCGTTGTTAAAATAGACTGAAGCGAACACGCCACGTAGAGTCTTCTCTGTCTTGACGTTAGATGGCTACTGCTGCTAAGACAGCTGCTAAGGCTGCTGTATGACACGTCGATAGAACGAACAACAGCTGTTGCATGACGTGTACGGCGAGCGAACAGAGACAGCTGCTGAAAAAAAATATTGATTTATAATTATTGATTTCCTTACGGTATACGTGGCGTTTGCTACAGGTGCTGGTGTTGTTGTGTAAAATCCATCCAATCATCTGTCTATCTGTCTATCTGTCTATCTGTCTATCTGTCTATCCATCCAGAGTTGAAATGACGAGAGACGTGAGGAGGAATCAGTAAATAATAAAAGACCCCCAAAGGAGAAGAGGAGGAAATAACAAAAGACCTCTTGGTTGACAGTCCAGCGCGCTATCCACTGTACTACCGAGCACCCCCCTCAGGAAATAATAAAAGACATCCAGCTTGTTAACCCTATACTACTGAGCGAAGAGGAAACCACAGAGCAATTGTTCGAACAACTGTGAACAGAACCAGAGTCCATGAAGCGAGTTCGTGTAGGTAGTAGGATGAAGCTAAGACAACTTTACAGCTGAATCGCGTCAGATCCTTAACGTTGATCCCAAACGCCGCCGACACCCAGCGAGTCATAAGGTACATATTAAGAACTGCAATGTTCATCACGGATAAAGCGGTCAGGATGAATCCAGTGGACGAGTAGCGGAAACTGGAGTGTTGGAAAGTCACAATTGACACGGTGTTTCCTAGAGTTCCGAAGATGATGAGGAATGGCGAAACACGTGCAAAGAGCGTCACTGAAAGTCTCTCTTGCCAGTAATCTTCCGCTACAAGTACAAGGCTTGTATTTCCTCGAGTTACATTGTCTGTTGCATACGATTGGGATTCCGTCTCCCAAGAATCGTTTCTTAGCAGTCGGCTGGCGTTCGTGTTGTCCTTAGGCCTATAGGTGTCGTTAAACAGACTATTTACTAGAGAGATGTCGCTATCATTGCCCGGGAGAAGCTTCGTGTCATTTTGAGAAACATCAATTGCTATTTGCGTTGTAGATCTAACTGTCGAACTCTTTTCAGGTTCATTTGTGTCGCCCACTTTAACACTTACAGTTGTATGAGAATCGACAACCGTTTTATGAAGGACAGAATTCAAAATGGTCTCAATATTTTGTGCTGAATCTAGTTGATGCGTGGCAGCATCGCTACTGGTGGCAATGGCTTGTTCCACGGACCCGCATCTGTCTGTTCCTGGATCGCAGATGACGGTGAAGGTACTTTGGCCTTTCCACTGAGTGGTGTCAGTGTCGGTCTTTGTAGATGCGGAATTTAAACTAGATCCAGTTGCCATTACTGAGAGGGCAACGACGAAGTAAGTGAAGATTGCTAGAGGTTTCCAGCTGAGAGCAGTCATCTTCACAGCTGGTCTTATGGTCAAAGACATCCCGGATATGGAGTAGTATATATGTAATATATGTATAATTGTATATAAGCCAATGAGATAATTTGCTACTAATATAAACAATCTGTCTTTTATTTCAGACGAACGTCGTTTCGGCTCTCTGAAACAAAATTCAAAGAATATTGAAGATGTCGGTTTGGTAAAGTTCTTCTGTCAATAAAAGCTACACATGTAATACGTCTGTCTGTCCGTCATTCTCTCTGTGTGTCTTTTCTTTAACATCTCCCTCTTCATACTAATCATCGTCGACAACAATCATAATCATCGTCATTGTCGTCGTCATCATCATCATCGTCATCGTCGTCGTAGGCATGATGATCATCAGTTCGTTTGTTTACCATTAGACAGTGACGGGTGCCAGAAAACAATAAAAAAAAGTCACTATTGTTTCCTTACATTTTGACGAGTCGAATTCTCCACAATACGTGTAAGTCAAAGTCTATTCTGGCCTAGTTCCTCATTAATGGCCATATATAGAATCCGTTTATTTTCCCCATTTCCAGAGCAGTCCGGTCTTCACTATGCCTGCAGGGTAGGTGCTAACACAACATCGGGAGATCTATCGAAAAGAAGATTTCATTTAGATCTTGTATCGAGTCTCAAAACACGACTCGTAAGGGAGTTCTATGTTAGCGTATGTCTAATCTGATCTAATCTAATCTAATCTAAACTAATAAAACATTTGTAATGCGCTTCTCACAGCAGAGCTGTTCATGAGCGCTCACAGCGTGACAGGCCCATGAAAAGAGAAATGTCTTCAAGCAGCCAAAAGATGCAGGTGAATTTTCAAAAAGGTGCAGATGAATTTCCAAAAAGATGCAGGTGAATTTCCTAAAAGATGCAGGTGAATTTTCAAAAAGATGCAGATGAATTTCCTAAAAGATGCAGGTGAATTTCCTGAAAGATGCAGATGAATTTCCTAAAAGATGCAGGTGAATTTCCTAAAGAATGCAGGTGAATTTCCTAAAAGATGCAGATGAATTTCCTAAAGAATGCAGGTGAATTTCCTAAAAGATGCAGGTGAATTTCCTAAAAGATGCATGTGAATTTCCTAAAAGATGCAGGTGTTTTCCTAAAGGATGCAGGTGAATTTCCTAAAAGATGCAGGTGTATTTCCTAAAGGATGCAGGTGAATTTCCTAAAAAGATGCAGATGAATTTCCTAAAACATGCAGATGAATTTCCTAAAAGATGCAGGTGAATTTCCTAAAACATGCAGATGAATTTCCTAAAAGATGCAGGTGAATTTCCTAAAACATGCAGATGAATTTCCTAAAAGATGCAGGTGAATTTCCTAAAAAATGTTCTTGTCGTCTGACTACAGTGGACCCAAGCAATCATTGCATCATGACTCAGACGCTTTTGTGTCCTTATGATGCTATAGCGTACATGTACGCTCACCAACTTTGCCTATTAATTGTGTTTTTAAGCAACAGATACGTTTCTGCTTGCGTCGTGCCACACAAATAGGCCTAATAATTATTTGTTTGCATGTGCACTTGTTATAGCGCCTCTTCAAGCTCTCTACTTAGAGGCGCCTCCGAATGCAGAGTGGACACTGCATCGGAGTTTCACACCGAAGCGCTGAGCAATTGTGAGTGAAGGACATGCCCAAGGTACTTACGCGGCGAGCTGGATTCGACCCTCGAACCCTCCGGCTCCAAGGCAACGACGCCGCCACTACACTAATGGGCCCCACTATTATTATGTACATGCATAAGATGCTTTGCGCATGGACGGACAAGAGCTACATTGATCGACAGATGAAATCCTTTGCAAACATACCGCATGGTCTTTTTACTCTTGGAGATTTAATTAAATAATTATATTTAGTCCGTGTAGGCCTATATTGTTATCTTACCTTTGTCAGTTCCAGCTATTTTCGCCAACAAGACAGACGTTTCAGCAATATCCGCACTGGGAACTCTATCAGTGCAAAACGTTTTGCTATTTTACAGCACTGCCATATCAAAGATGATTAGTATCGCCCTCCTCCTTTATCCAGGCCTGGGACTGGCACTGGCAGAGTTCAGCAAGTGGCGGCAATTGGCATCTGTCGCTTTTATAGAGACTTCGCTTAGTAGCCGACTGTTGGAAGTATCGTGATTCCTATCCGTCATGTTGTCAGTGTCTGAGATCCCTTATTCTGTCGGTACAGCGAAGACTTAACTTACTTACTAAAAGTGGAAGAGTCTAACTATAAGAGACAACCCAAGAATAGATTTTATATATAAGTATTATTATTTTAAACCTGTCTATAGCATAACAAGAATGGTATCTTTAGTTGGCTAAGTCTACATTATAATAATTTAACCTTAGTTACCAGTCTATATAGTCAGGCCTAAATCACACCGTTCTTGCCTCTATGCCCTGATCAAACTTTCCTTACTTATGATGTTAATAAACCTATGTTAATAAACCTGTTACCAAGAGTGAGAACGAAAGATGATATTCGCGATGTAACCTCAACTCTGTCTGTAGCACTGTCAGCAACGACCTTCCGTTACCCAGGCTGCTCTGCCCCGAGTCCTTAGTGACATACCTTTATATGCGTGATCGATTTGTATCCTTTATGCTTGGTAGCCAATCCCATCCCACTTTGCTATGTGTCCTTTTTTAGAGGGCTTGGCCTCTCAGGAACACCAGCCAATGGAATAAGAATGAGATGGTGATGATGATGATGATGATGATGATGTGTGTGTGTGTGTGGGTGTGTGTGGGTGTGTGTGTGGGGGGGGGGTGTGTGGGTGGGTGGGTGGGTGTGGGGGGTGTGGGTGGGTGGGTGGGTGTACGTGCTAAGGTTGACCGAGTGCATTATATATAATTATACTATGTCACTCTATACCTATGTCATGTATCCTTATCTTTACTACATGTATGTATGATTTCTCTGCATGTCTATTTTCTGCTCATGATAGAAGTGTTCAAACAGCCATCGCACTAAAAATTGCTCTCGTTTGCCTCTCTTCGAATGCTTCATGACAACTGGTTGTCATGACTACGCATAGTGGGTATGTTCGTCGCCTTGCAGCCGAAGGTTTGCAGGTTCGAACCCACCTCAAGTCGCCGCGTAGGGACCTTGCATGGGCAAGTCCTTCACTCGCAATTGCTCTGCACTTCGGCGTGAAACTATAATGCAGTGTCCGCGCTGTAGTCGGGAGCGTCTCTGAGTAGCGAGTTTGAATGGGTACTATAACAAGTGCACATGCATACTTATTGTGTATCATACGCGTATATGTAGGCCTACAAAGGTTTATTTGTAAGGTTGGCCTACGTATAAATGTATGAAGTTTCCATGTGCCGTGTGTTTGCAAGTGCCCCTCATCATAAATAATATCTACTTGATCTTATGTGTAAGATCATGTAGGCCTATAGACGAAGTCTAACCAACATGTTCTTCCCGTATGCTACTTGGTAACAAAGTGAGTGCGTCGAAAACTTCGTTTTTTTGCAGAAAGACGTACATGTAGGTCAACGCGGAGAATCGCATTTGCAGATATTTTTCTATGTAGAATTACGGCAACCATAATGGAAGAAGTCGTAATCATGGAAACACTGCTTGCGCA
Source organism: Lumbricus rubellus (assembly GCA_945859605.1). Classification (NCBI taxonomy): domain Eukaryota; kingdom Metazoa; phylum Annelida; class Clitellata; order Crassiclitellata; family Lumbricidae; genus Lumbricus; species Lumbricus rubellus. The sequence goes on along the minus strand of OX243822.1, from coordinate 11,561,446 downwards.
CAATTAGTAATAATAGTGAGCGAAGCAGATGATTACACTGAGAAACTGATATTATAAAGGAAGCACTAACACATGCGGGCATGACCGAAATCTATAGTCGGATAGGAAGAAAATTTAATTAATCGCAAAAATGAGAAAGAATGTCTATTCCCACAGAAGTAATTCCTATCTGTATGGTACAATATGCATAGGACGTACATATGTATTGTGTATGTATGCGCACGAAAGTCATTATGCAGGCCTAGTTTCCACAGAGTAATTTCCAAGACTTAATTAACTGACGAGAATTTTCAATCAGCATTATGTTTGATAAACTACAGGCTTAGGTCTAGGAGGTAAGACTTACGTTGCTTAAGACAATGCGTGCTGATGGAGCATAGAGTTGTGATTAGTTGTGATTAAATCTGAAACGAGTATATAGGCCTACTGGATAGCCTATGACTTCTGTTCAGGAGACCGAAATCTATCGCTGATGCTGTGTTAAAATGCGTTGAAAAAATGAGTTGGTCGCTCGACGTCAGAGGTTTTAGACCAGTGGTTCCAAACCTTTTTTGACTTTAGGCAGGGTTTTTCAGAGTGCAGTTGTAAGCTTACACAAAATGTGCAATAATTATGTATTTTAAAAAATTCCTTGAGAGACGAGGGCCATAGAGATTTCTACTTTTTCTAGGCAGTCTATGTATGGTTTACTAATAATATTGTGACAAACCAGTCTTTACCGGACTTTCCAGCCGGGACAATGAATCAGATTAGAACTCTAGAAGAGACTCGCTCATCTCCTCTGCCCGACCGACATTCATTTTTTTAGGTTCCCAGCCAGCACACCTACAATGTCCCAATGCTTTACCAATGTCATAAAAACCACTAACACTGGCCCTACGTCTACCCTATGTCGAATGCAATATTGGCTATGTGTAGTCTGTACGACATATATCCAATGTATGCATTTTCAAACTAATATACTGTACACATTAACCTAATGTCTCTATTACGTGTTTAAGCATATCAAGAACAAACAGTTCTCCACATATAATCACTTTAATATATTAGAATTACAGAATTAAAAATAAAAATTGTCATATAGCTGACCAATGTTGGACCAACGTAAATTCTCAAACATTGGAAAGACATTTATCCAACGCTGGTTCTATGCAGTGACTGTTACGTTGGCCTGACATTGAACCAACGTAGGCGACAAGCACATGAGAGATGTGATAATACTACCACAAGATTGTCATATATAAGTATTTCTATATGTGAAATACATTATACCTTCTAGTTCCATTTTGGTAAATGCTGATAAAAGCATCATACACGTTACAAAACTAATCTTGTACCACTATATAGCATTCGACATTGGCTTAACGTAAGGCCAACATTTGATATTTACACATTGGACCGACATTAATCCAATGTTGGTTATATGCAGGGAGTGTGATGTTGGCCCGACATTGAACCAATGTTGGTGACAAGCATATATTTATATGAGAGAGATATAATTATATATGTACGTGATATAATGTTGTAAATCTCCAGTGTTGGCCCTACGCTTAGCCAACATTGGCTTTTATATATATGATATTACAAGATGTATATTCATGTAATATGTATAAATTTTGAATCCACATTTACCATAATAGAACTAGAAGGTACAATATAGCTTCCATATAGGCCTACAGATATACAACAATTAATCTCATCAATGCACTATATGTTGCATTCTGTCATATATATATGCTTAATTTTCACCTACGTCGGTTCAATGTCGAGCCAACATCATCTTACTCCCTGCATATAACCAACATTGGGTTAATGTCGGTCCAATGTGTAAATCTCAAATGTTGGCCTTACGTTAAGCCAATGTCGAATACTATATATATATACGTGGTACAAGAGTAGTTTTGTAACGCATTAAGTCCTTCACTCCCAATTGCACGTTTCCTGACTGACTTCCGGAATATTGACCCCACTTGACCCCTCCCCGGATTGTGATTCTGATTTCAATAAGAGCGAGAATAAGGGCAAGCGTGACTCAGCTACATCGGCGCTATAAAAATTCCGAGATCCTTTCCTTTGAAGAGAACTAATTACCATTACTTGTGTTACTATAATTATATCAATGCAAATAGCGCACTGTTGCACTTCTAAACTGAATTCTCACATAAGAAGCAACGCAGTAATAACTTAATTAATGATGACTATTACGCATAACTTATAGTTCTTCGAATGCTGGAACGTAGACCTCTGGCGAAAAGGAAGCTAATTTGGCTCAATCATTATTTAAGCCATAAAATTTATAATATCACAGTATATATATGCAATTATATATTATGATAATTGCATTGCGCTTTCTTATATTGAATTCGTAAATAAACAACAAGGATTAAATAAATATACCTGAATGAAATGTAAATACCACCACAGTTTAATTTTAATACAAAAATGAGGCGGGCGACACCTGTCGGCCGGAGAGCGCTTGCGTATAACTTATATGCACGACTTTCTATGCCCTAGCTTTGATAATGATAGTGTTACCATTAAGCGCTAACTTCCTTTGAAGGCATCGTTCTTTCTTGAAGAAGTTCTGTTAAGGTAGTGCGGTCGTTGAAATTTATGAACGATACAAAACTTAGCGAAAAGTAGTATAAAGACAGAAATTGGTCAGTTTGTTGCTTAGATGAAGAGGTTCAATTGGGTAATTTTCTGCAAGAATCGCCCTTGAGCGTTTTTAGTTTTTAGCAATTTTGTTGTAGCGTCGATGTGCTGCTTGTTTCTGATATTATCGCTCAGTGTTTGAATGCTATTTTTCGGTAATTCATCGTCATAGCGTTCTAAATTATTCGCGTATTCGAATTCTCGATTGATGAGAATCGTTCCTTGTAAAACTAGAAGTCGGATTTTGAAAATTATGCTTGCATTAATGGAACTTGGTTCGATGACAGTTGTCATAGACGTTGCTATTAAAATGCCGTAGGGCGTAGGCTATGATGAAAATGGTAAACGTGTATTTTAGCGTCGTAAATTATTTAACAGTATTCAGAACTTCCAGCTTCCCCATCGTCATCATGATTAGATCATCGTCGTGATCTTGTCTATTGTAATTTTTCACATAGAAATGAGAGCTTCAAAATTAAATCCCCCCACCCCCCATAGTTCTTACATCATGTGTTAGGAAATGCATCATTTAATTTTTACACTATTTCACTTGGAGGTTTCAAGCACCTAAAACGCTCCCCTAAATATAGCCCTGGTTAAGTCAATAGTTATGGTTTTCTGCTATTGTATAGCTGCATCAATCTATTTTTGCCCTGATTAGCTGGGTGAATCCCTTAAAAATTTTATGGGTGCTTAGCTAATGCTCAGTGTGTTTATATTTTCTTGACCATGATGCTTTAGGTTTGCCATCAAAAGAGGTTCAGGTGATATTGTCAAAATTGGCATTGATCGAGGCTCAACAGCTACACCAAGGGCAGCTTCTCCAGCAAATTCTCAACTCTGCCCACATTTCTGACGAGTCATGTGATCTGCCCGATGGCGTCAGTCTTCCTGTGCAGAATATGAATGAAATGATGGACCTGGATAAACTTATGGAAAATGTCAACAATGCTAAGCAGCTGGTAATATCTCATTCATTCATTTGTTGACCCTCCTGATACTTCACTGCAGTGATGTGCCATAAGTAGCACCTGCTAGCTTAACATTAATCTGAAGTTCGTTTTACTATTTTGTATTCTAGTGAAAAGAAGGCTGCATCGACCTTGGGAAGGGTAGAAGCAAGTTATCTGGTGTCCTGTCTAAATAAAGTTACCAGTCATCTAAATCATCTTTCTACTTAGGCCTAGTCATGTGATATTTGTCTTTTATGCTCTACCTTGATAGTTTTTAATTATTTTGCTTGGTTCTCGCATAGTGGCAATTACTAACTTTAATGATTTGACTGCCGTGTTATAATGATAAAATACAAAGTCAAAACAGTAATGCAAAATTTATATTTTGAACAGGCCATTTCTCCTTTTTGCCTTGAATATATTGTTCTTATATTATGAAAGAACTGTGTTGTTGAAAGTAGTTGTATTAGCTGTGTGTATATATGCCGCTTTACAGACACGCTACTTGGGTGCCATTGGCGGCAAAGATGTGGCAGAAACCACACGGCGCATTATGACCAGCATAATGACCAACTCGGTTGCTCAACGCATGAATTTTGCTGGTCGGGGAAGAAAAATCGGTATCGGCGATCTGAACGTATTGAAAGTAATTGTTGGTAAGTAATTTACAAATGTGATCAAGTGGTTATTTTAGAACAATTATTGTGTTGAGATGGAACATATGTTGGTTGCAACTGTTAATTGAATATACCTCTAATATATTGTTATTCTTCTGGGTGAACTGCATTTACTTAATATAGATTTTACAGTGATTTTAATTGCTATGTTTGATGAATCCCATGAACTATAGTACTTTTTTGTACTGCTCTATGACCCTTCCCAAATCAGTAATAGTGGAAGAGAAAACCACTTTCAGAACTCTTGATGATAAAAAAAATTTCTGAACTTTTGTATGATCATATTCTTATCTTAAACACGATATGTGATATTAACAGGTTCAATTGGATGGGTGTTTGAAAGTTTAATTGGATAATGGATATGCGGTTGCAGTTGCAAAGCAATTGTTACATCAAGAATGTGTAGAAATCAGATAAAATACCACACATATGACTTCACTCATGGCTGTTTTTTTACATATATTTTAGGAAATTTATTTTTGACAAAAATTAAATGACCTTTGTTTTCTTGTTATTTATTTTCATTCTATATTCTTTTAAAGTTTTGTTTACTCGGTCCATAATTGTCTGTAGCCCTTCCGGGCCTCTGCAAATCTTAACGCCTCTATACACATTCCACCGCCTTTAATCTTTTCGCTTCCTGCCTTGCCTCTGATCTCTATTTCACTTTCCTTTGTTATCTTCCTCTATAATTTCTTCACTTAATTGTACACCATGCTATCCATGCGATTTTCTTGCAGCCACTTTGTTTATGTATGGCTAATTTTTGGTTATTTCAACTTCACTAATATATATTCACTGATTTGTATTTCTTCAGGAGCTGTGCGTCGAAACAGGCTACTGAGAAACCCGAGTCGGGCGGAGGTAGAATTAACCGTAAAGATGTGGCTGCGCGGCTCGAGCGATCGAAGTGGCGGTAGACATGCTCGGGATAACCGTCGTCCCGCACAGAGAAGAAAGGACCTGGAGAGTGAAAGTGATTCATTAGTGGACTGAACAGTGACTTGGGAGATGCATGATGATGCATGTGTTTTGTAGTTTGAAGCTTGTTTTGTAGCTTTTGTCAGTAAAGCAAAGCAATCAAATTTGTGGATTATGTTGCATTCTTTAAAATGTAGTTTTTTTAGGAAATATTAGTTTGTTGGTCATCTTGTTCTTTTTCACTCCATTAGCAACTATAAGTAGTTGCACACTGATATTGTGCCCATATATATGTGGTTGCAAAGCCATTTGCCAATGGTATATGCCTAACGTCAGGCCAACATTGATCCAATGTATAGAAGTCGGTTAAGCAGCGGCTTGATGATGGCCTTTGGTTGTACATTGATAGGCAAAACAAAGTTGGGCAAATGTTACTGGGTGAACGTAGGCCCGGATTTCAAAACACATTGTACCAACGTTGTTTATCCTACTATATGCCGATGGTATGCGTGATGCAGGGCCAACATTGACCCAATGTATAGAAGTCGGTTAAGCAGCGGGTTAATGATGGCCTTTGGTTGTATCTTGGTAGGCAAAGCAAAGTTGGGCAAATGTTATTGGGTGAACGTAGGCCTGATGTCGGGCCAATGTCGTTGAGAGGTTAGTAAAGGATCGGGTCGGCGTTGGCATTTAGTTGGTAAATATACGTTGGGCTAATGTTAACGGGGGAACGAAGGGCCGTGTAACACAACTACCTTTCGCCAACGTGGCACTACAACCGTTCGCCAACGGTGACTCTGACGTTGGGCTGACGTAAGCCTAATGTATGTGTGCTGGCTGGGTTGGCAAGGCCGTAGCTAGGGGGTGTTACGGGTGTTTGAACACTTCCCGAAATGGAAATGGAAAAAAATAATCTAACGCATTTACTAGCACATGATGTAAAAACCATGAAATAAAACCATGAAACCCCTGAACTGAAAACCATAGAAATAATAGAATGCACTCACTAGCTCATAATGAGAAAAAACTGAAATTAGGAGAAAAAAGTAATAAAACCGTTTCCGACGACTACAAATAGGTCGTCAGAAATTCTCCCCAGAAGAAACTCCCATCGAAATCAAATCCTGGCTTCGGCCTTGGAGATTGGAGAATTTGTAAGTCTAATTTACTGCCTATGCTAAAGTAGCCTAAACTAACTTAGTAAGAAAGATTTCGAGGGTAGGCTACATGATTCACTTAACTACAACATGATTTATTTAACAAAAACAGTTACAAAACATTTACAACATAATCAATTGAGATAGGTTATTACTTAGAAAGACATACATGTACATGCAACCCAATCTCGAAGCATCGATGATAACAAAAAAATGTTACTGCTGTCAGGCAGTCATACTTCAAAAATTATATTATGGTCCACCGATGGAAACAATATAATCAATATGACATTCCGCTTTGTCACACTTCCGACGATGTTAGCCCAGGGGCGGATCCAGAGGGTGGGGCCAATCAGGCCATGGCTCCCTCGTTTAGAAACGCCTATGTATCGTGCCCCCATTATTTTGGTTCCAAAAAGCTTTCGAGCAATGTACAGGGTGGGCCATAAAAAAGTAACCCCCTACGGTTTTTAGCCCATATCTTGGCCAAACATAAGAATTTGTAAATGAAACTTGGCAGTCTGAAAGGCAATTCATATTTACGTACAATGGTCAAATTTCAATAAAATATTTCAAGCAGAACAAAAGTTACATCACTTTCAGTGAGGCCACCCACCGTTTTTTGACGATTCAAAACGAAACGCAAAAAAATTAGATTTTTTGCCCATATTTTGGCCAGAAGTAAGAATTTCAAAATGAATCTTTACAGGTTTAAAGACAATTCATATTTACACATGATGGCCAGATTTCATCAAAATATTTCTAACACAACAAAAGTTATACCACTTTTAGTGAGGCCACCCACCGTTTTTTGACGATTCAAAAACGAAACGCTAGAAAAAGTGGTAAAAACACAATTTTATTAAGTCTCATCTAAAAAAACTGTTGTCAAATGAACTTGGGAGTGCTTCACAACTTGTGTTCAATGTGCCCACCACCAGTGCCAAAACTTCTTTCGAGTCTCTTTTGCAAAGTTCTTGATGGACCTGTTGATTAATCTGACAGATTCCTTATTTACCAATTTGATTGTCATTTTGCTAAGTGACTTCTCAGTGACGTGCAGCTATGCTGGTACCCTGTTTCTTTTCTAAATAGTAATAATAATGATCATCTGGCATTATAATGGCTATTTGAAAACAAATATTTGAGATGAGACTTAATAAAATCGTGTTTTTGCTACTTTTTGCTGTGTTACTCTTCTGAATTGTCAAAAAACCGGTGGGGGCTTCACTGAATGTGGTATAGCTTTTGTTCTGTTCGAAATAGTTTGATGAAATCGGGCCATCATGTGTAGATATGAATTGTATTTAAGCCTGTAAAATTTCATTTCGATATTCTTACTTCTGACCAAGATATTTACCAGAATATTTAAATTGGTTTTTTTCACCTTTTTGTTGCGTCGCGTTTTTGAATCGTCAAAAAACGGTGGGTGGCCATACTAAAGGTGATATAACTTTTGTTCTGTTTGAAATATTTTGATGAAATCTGGCCATCATGTGTAAATATGAATTATCTTTAAGCCAGTAAAATTTATTTTCGAAATTCTTACTTCTGGTCAAGATATGGGCAAAAAACCGTAGGGGGTTACTTTTTTATGGCCCACCCTGTATATATTTGGAATAAAAACCTGATGACTAAAAATGGTCATCAGCTTTTTGGGCGGATAGAATGTTATCTTTTTCCTTAAATGTATCCGCCCCTGTGTTAGCCTACTCCTGAGACTCTATAATACGGCACCTCCCGTTCGTTCTCTGTACGTTCTGTTTGGGTTTCTTTCGACGACATGGTAGGAATGTCTCCAGAAACGCTTGCCTAAATTTCTGGCCGGTGGCAAAGTAAACGGTGAATTCAAGCGCATTGTTAGAACCATAAAATAGTACACCGATGCAAAGACCCAGATCGTTGGCAGCCCTATCCTGCGGCGACGATTTTGCATATGTGCCGGCAAAGCAGAAGACCGCGATGTTGATGGGGAGTGTAAATATCAGAAACATGGTACTAATTCCGATCAGCATAGCTGTTGTAGACGCCATTGGTTTCGTAGTCGAATCCACCCCCATCTGTGTCTTGCGTTCCCAGTTGGACTTGAGGATGCGAGTGATGGTGAGAATGTTTCCGATCAGGATTACCAGGAATGGAATGAAATCTCCCATGACAGCGAAGTATATTTGCCAAGTACTATCGACCAAATGATTCCAATAATCGTTAGTTGTTGTGCAAAAATACTTGACATTTGTAGTGTTATTTTCGTCGACGCCTACTGTAGTTGGTATAGGCCTAAGATCGAAAGCCAGAAATACAAAAGTTTGCGGGGGAAATAGAATTAAGGCGATACTAACCCAAATGATTACGATGCGACGTTTGCTGCATAGTTCTCTACAGCGGAGAGGAAACCAGACGGAGATAGATCGCTCAACTGTCAACAGGACAAGAGTCCATGAAGAGAGTTGGTGTAGGTAGTATGCTAGAGCATTGTATACCTTACAGGAGAACCGTGTGGCTTCCATAACAGGGCTCCCAAATGCGGCCCTCAGCCACCAATTCATGAGGAACGTATTGAGAACTGCGGTGTCCACGACGGATAATGCGGTCAGGATGAATCCTGTGGATGAGTGTCGGAAATGACGATGCTGGAAGGTGACAACAGAGACGACGTTTCCAAGCGTTCCGAAGATGATCAAGAATGGAGGGACGCGTGAGTAGAGCGTCAACGTAAGTTTTTCTTGCCAGAAATGTTCTTCCACAAATGGAATTGTAGAATTCTCACTTGCTTCATCCGTTGCATTGTGTGTGGTATTCGACGGTGGGTCTGGATCCCTGGAATCGTTTCTCGGCTGCATGCTGCCGACGCCTCTGGTGCTCTTGCTGGGCCAGTTTTTCTCTCGAGATGTGTCGCTGCCATTGGCAGAGGATGATGATAGCATTGTATCATCTATATTACGAGAACCGTCGATTGCCGTCTGTGTTAGAGCTACCGTCGCCACATGGTTAGCATCTGTTGTTTCATTTCCAGTTTCTTTGTCAAAGAAAGCCATTGTCTCCCATTCACCTGATTGAGCTTTGACTTCCGTCGTTACAACACCACCGTTAGCAATAAGACTCGTCTGAATAGCCTGCGTTAGACTGAGTTGACTGTTGGTGGCATCGTTGCTGTCAGCAATGGCGTATCCCAAAGATAAGAATCTTTCTGCGCAGGTGCGAGTAGATAGTCCATGCGCTGTGCTCTGGGTAGTGTCAACATTGGTCATTATCGATGTGGAATTGAAGTTTGGTCCAGTGACTGTCACAGACTGCGCAGCGACGCCGTGCGTATGCATGTAAGTGGAGATAGTAAGGTGGAGGAGGATATTGCAACTCAAAGAAGCGCTGAAGGTCATGACGACCAGCAATTCACGTAGGCCCACACTGGGGGATACTTCTACAAAGCAGACTTTTGGCTAAGATGAAGGATCTCTCAGTTTCAGTTTGTCCAAGTCCTGCTGTCAATAAAAAATTGAACATTTTATCTGTTTGATGGCAATTAGGCTACACGTCCTTGTCCTTTCTTTCTACGCTCTTCCCAGGCTAGCAATCATCGTCGTCGTCGTCGTCGTCGTCAATTATTCTCATTATTAAAGTCGTCATCATCATCATCGTCGCCATCATCATCGTCATCATATTAGTCAGTTGTCGCGCCAACAATTTGGCAGCGATGGGTACGAATGAGCAATATTTAATTATTGCCACACTCAACGTTTGTCAAAGACTCATTAAGCTTACTTAATTCACTTATTATTTCTGCAGCTATAGGCCTAATGCATTTCTATTTATCAAGAGCAGTCTTGCTCTTCACAATCCCTGGGCACTATAACAAGATCATTCTGACAAACATAATCATAAGGAAAAAGCCCTTTTAGTCGTATTCTTATGAACTCGAAACACGTGGCTAATGAACCACCTTGTAATCACAGCACACGCTACACTGTAGACAGCCCGCCAGTCATGACGCGTTTGCTTTAACCTCATCGCGGAGTTCTATTTGCGTCAGATATGTTTGAACCACATTATCTGATTAGCCTTATACTGCATGTTGCATCTGTTTCAATCAAACAGATCATTACTGGCTCACATTCAGCCTTACATTAGGTATCGAAGGACGTCGTCAGCTACGCTCTGTTGATAAGGGAGTCCTCTTGGTTACTTTTGCTCGTACTGCTACCATGAAGAATCGAGCCTTTTCTGTGGTTGGTCCGGTTGTCTGGAATGGCCTTCCTTTTGAGCTACGCTTACACCCTGGAACTCTACCAGGATCCTTCCTTACTAAACTTAAAACTGTTCTTTTTAGTCTCGCTGGAGTCGGGAGCGCCTATGAGTAGTTTTTTTTAACTTGAAGTAGCGCTATATAAATGTCAGAATGAATGAATGAATTCACATGAATGATGAAGCTTCCTGATGACGCCTAATAAATGCCCTCAGAAGCTACGCAAACTTGAAAACAGACTTTGAATTTATTAACAAAGGGCCTTGACAGATTCTGAAGACAAAAGTCCATTGTGCTGAGCACTATTACTTGGCGAGACAATAAATTTTGTGAGACAAAAAGCCTTTCGTATACCCTATGATCCCTATCTGCTCCGTAGCATGTACAAATCGTTTGTGAACCTTTGGAAAATAACAAATTATTAAGTTATATAACATGACCTCTGTTCTGTTTTACAAATGCATTCGAATGCTGGTGAGTCGCTACAATCTGGTGTCACGTGATATTTTATCCCCTTAAAGCTATCCGAAGGATGAATTAATCTATCCCCCTGGATCGAATTAACCGGTGTAAACAATCTGGGGGGAAGGGAACCATTCTATCCCTCTATTGAAAAATGCGTATAATTGAAAAATTGATGCTGCAGCCTAATCAAAATTTAATGCGACTCTAAATGTTTTAAGTGTCATAAGCAATGCTCAGAGCAAGGCAACTCGAATTAATTTAGTGACTCTGAGTGTTCTTAAGTGTTTTATATGTTCTAAGTGATCTAAAACCAAATCAAAAAATTATCTAGTAGAAATAAACATAGGCCTACCTGTTAGAACAGTTAGAGTCATCGTTCAAAAGAAAGCAGATAGGAAATAATTTGCAAAAATAAATAGGCCTACACGCGGAAGTGGCTTCTTCGACTTCTTTTCGTTTTGGAGGATACGATTAATACGGGGATCCTCTATTTCGTGATACAGGAAGCCGATTCATAAATTTGATAAATTGGCAACCAGCCACAAAACAGGCAGATCTGTGAAACTTGTACAATATAAAATATTATTTTAGCCTTCGTAATTTGATTTTACCTGAGTCAATCCCAGATATTTTCAGCAACAAGGATCGCAATGCGGCAATAACTGGACTGGTCGCTTTATTTTTGCAGGGGTCTTTGTGTTATATAGACTTCGCGGAGCACCAATTTAACAAATTAATATAAGCCAAACATGATCCTTTCTGGTCAATGTGCCCTACCTATATCATAGACTCAGCACCAATTTAACCTGGTGTGACTCTCTTCAATTAGACTGAACGCGAATATAACGCGAATATACATGCAACGTTCATCATCATCATCGTCACAAACCATAGGCGTCCGACGCCACTCTCTGTCTGAGTCTGTCTCATGTCATCTCCTAGTTTCTACAGGCTAGCAGGTCTACTTCATACCATTATATCTTGAAGCGTTAACATGCAACGTTACAGCCGGTTAACAACGACCTTGGCTACATTTCCATGTATATTTATTCATATGTATTTCATGTACACATATTATACAATAATGCATTATTACATATTATATATATATATATAGTATTACATGTAATAAGGCTTGGGCCTATGTAGGCTAAATTTATCTATTTTGCTTAACACTAATTTCTCATTTTAATCACCTGCTTCGTTCAGTAATTGCTCATTAGGGTGGATCGAAAATATGTTTTTCGTCGTATCAGTTATTAAGAGTGAGGAAAAGTTGTCTTTGCTACACCTGAATATAACTGTGTAAAAAGATTTTGGATTTCAATAGCATCTTGGGGCTCCCCAAGGAGGTAGAAAATTGACTAAGCCAGAATTGTAAAAATGAACGGTACGCTGGCAGTTTTCTACCAAATTCTTCCCATTCTTGGCATTTTGGCAGCCTCCGACACTTGGAGTAATCCAGATCTATTGCAATATGTCTGTTCAACACTTTGCCTATTCTATTTCTTTAGCATCTGTGCTTTTATTAGGTTAATGGTGTAATAGGCACGGGCACAAACCGTCCCTCGTCCAATCTCCAGTTATGTCAATTACTATAACATTAAGATCGTGTATTCCAGGCATTGAGTGGGTTTCCTTAGTGAGTGAGTTATTGATAAGTTAAATACTAAAAAGCGAGTCCAGACACAAGGTATCAAGTGAAGGGGAGAATAGATGAGAAGAGGTTAGTTTCTGTTTGAGGTTGCGTTGTTTAGAATAAGCATTTAGGACCCGTAAGTGTGAGAATCGTGTGCTACTGGAAATGATGCCCTTCCATTACCTGGTCAGGTGTGTAGGAATGGTACCAAATGGTAGGCCTATAACCAGTGGGAAAACCTCTTTTTTATTTCTAGTGCAATCAAACTCCGGAAAAAATTTACCTATATGGTTCTCTTGGGAAAACCAGATATCATGTTTCAACTTACGTAGGAATCTACGGTTGTATCCCCGCTTACTTAGGGATCGAAATAGGGTATTGCATGCCATGTCAAAATCACTTTGGAAGGAACATTACACTTGAATCTAATTATTTGGGATTTAAGGACGCCATTGAATGTGTGTTTAGGGTGGGAGGATGAGGCGCGAACAAGCTGTTGGGTATCGGTAGCCTTGAAGAAGATCTTGGTTTGTAAGGTAGTGGTATTGTCCGTTTTATACTTCCGTCATGTCCAGAAAGTTAATTTCAGAGGTATTGTAATTAAGTGAAATTTTTATATCGGGTATTATGGAGTTTTAAAAGGATTCATACTCGAGAATACCCAAAGGAGGTCCAGGCCAAATCAAGAAAATGTCATCAAGAAATTTGAAAAAGAGATTAGGATGTATCTTAAAATTATTCATGGCTCCATCATCCAGTTCTTTCAAATATAAATCGCCCCTTCTCCGTGAGAACGGTTTTCCCATGGCTATGCCAAGTATCTGGAGGAAGACAATATTATTTTCCCGAAGTAAAAATCGTTATTCTTTAGGGTTAATTCAAGGAGGGTAAGGATTTCCATGACTGGTCGGTTAGGGTATTTAAGAAATGCATCCTCGACCACTTTAAGTGTCCGGTCATGTTGGTGAAGAGAGAAACAACATCCCCAGTATCCAGGATATCATCTTCATTTATGGTGGTAGCCTATTACGAATTTTTCTATATGGAGTCATAAGAGTTTCTGATGTAGGAAGGGTATTTACGGGCTAATGGGCCTATAAAATAATTAGTATACTCACTAACTCTGCGGGCAATGGTCCCCACATCAGCAATAATTTGTCTACCCTTCGGCATGTCGATCTGTGGTCATTTCTCACGGGCTTTGTGTATCTTAGGGAGAAGGTTGAAGGACCTATCCTTATCAGTACTATTCGCTGACAAATATTCCATATGTTTAAGGGTAATGAAGGCCTTATCATACAGCTTTCTCACAATGTCATAAAGTCATTAATAGCGCAAAATCGAGAGATGGCTTTATCAGTTTCCGGATAGAATCCCGATTGATAAATGCCAACCTTTAACACCAAATCCGATTATCATGTCATGTGGTCTAAACATTGACATTGTTTAGAAAATTAACAGTTGAGCACTTGAAGTATATGTTTTACATAAGAATGTATGTTTTGTCAATGCGTTACATGCAATAATACAGCGGTGCGCAACCTGCGGCCGTACGGCCGCATGCGGCCGTGAGAGGAATTATTGGCGGCCGTGAAAGAAAATCTGACTATAACATACTGGCGGCCGTTTGTAGATAAATTCATAATTATTTTTATTCTATTTTTTTGAAAGTAAGATTATTATTGTTCTGTATTAGCCTATAATTATACTCTCACTTGAAGCGCACACGTACGCGCACGCGCAAAGACGGGTACCCGCACCCACCAATTGCCCGTCGTAGACCTATGTGCAATGCATTGTGCATGCATCCTAGAGGTATCAGCTGCGTATGTTTCCTTCAGATGTACCGTAGCTCAAAGAGCCCGCCAGAGTACTATAGTAACTCACATCCAGCCCAGGATAGTCAATCATTGTATACAATATGGACCAGGATTCCTCCCTCCACTAGTGAGTTGAAAGATCTTGATATTGTACGAGCAGGGCTGACCGTCAGCTGGCCGCTGCTGGCGAGGGAAATTGCATGTAAGTGACCAATGAAACTTACACCACAGATAATTTTCAAGTATATTAGGTTACAATGTACAACTGTAGCCTATCTGTGTATGGCAGAATTGAAAACAGGTGGCGTAGAAAGCTGCATGGGGCTCAGACCTTGATCATGCGTTTGTCCGACTGCATGAATAGGTCATTAGGTCACCCACTCACTGCGACTAGAAGAGAAGCAATTCTAGATTTTCTGTATTTTATCTGTAAAGTGTAAACTTAGTGTAAATCACAAATTGTCAGCTGTTGATTATGATGTCTCTGAAGAGAAAGAGAACATTGGAATCAAGAGAGAATATTTGAAGAGGAGAAAAGAAGCTTCAATGAGAAATGGGAAACCGATTTTTCCCGTAAGCTTAGTGAAGACAGCTAATAAGCAGGGCTGTACTAATAAATTTTGAGGTGGGTACACGCCGGCCAGAAAATTAGACTTTTGGGTCGAAATTTCTGACAACCTTTTTTAGTCATCACCTACTTTTCTTTTCTTTTTTGACCCGTGATACGGTCAAAAAGCACTTGTTTTCGAGATTTTATACTATTTTCTCCTGAGCTCCTCGTCATTTCATTTCTCACATATTTATTGAAGCCTTATAACACTCTGTTCAGCACTGAAAATGTACAGCAATAACAGCTTAAAATGCTGCCATTGCAATGTGGAAATTTAAAAAATCAAACCTTCCCCTCTCGGCGTTACGCGCCTTGGTGTATTGTCCGCCGGAGCGGCCGGACGCTCCTTTGCCCCTCTCCAGAAACCTTGATTTCCCCCCACCCCAGATGAGGGGAACTAGATTATACACTGGCGGCCGTGGTAAGAATGTAAGCCTTTGATGCGGCCGACCCTAACCAAAAGGTTGCGCACCCCTGCAATAATAGATGCTCTCAATTAGTTGGAAATTGTCAGCAGTGGTTTTTTGTGGCCAAAATCGCGACATGGTTTTATCGTATCATGGCATTTTACCGATCGATAGTTCCAACATTTAAGAAAATCAATTGTCGTGTGTTGTGGCCTGAGCATTGTTGCAAATATACATTATATATGCCCATTACCTATGCATAAAGATGTATTCAATGATTTTTATACGTTATATATAATACAAGACGTTGTCACGTGAGATGATTCACGATAATCCATACTACACTGTGCCCCATAAAAAAACACACCAAAACACTTTTCAAAAAATCTTCTATAAAACTAAGCCAATTGTAATAAAAGTTTGTACGCTGTTTCTCAAATATATTTGCCACAAAATATATTACATTTTACATACTCACAGAAGTGGTTGCTGTTGGAGGCAGTGACGCAGACTAGGCGTGTTTGGAAACATTTAAACAGAGATTAGTAACTTATAGGACAGCCCCCCAGCACATCGTGCAAAGGAGACCATTGCGTTGCTGCGACGTGAAACCCCAAGCTTCATTGGACCGGATCTCTGGCTAGCAAACTCACCAGACCTCAATCCCGTTGACTACAGAATTTGGGATCTAATACAGGAACGCGTCTACCAGACAGCAGTACGGGACATCAATGAGTTGAAGGAGCGCCTCATCGTTGTGTGGGCAGAGTTGAAGCAGAGTGTCATTGACAGAGCTATTGAACAGTGGCGGCCAAGGCTGAGAGCTGCGTTCAAGCGAAGGGACATCACTTCGAACATCTTCTTAAATGAAACATTACTTTTTTATTTAACATTAGACTTACATGCGTTTCATGACAAAGTTTTTTGGTGTGTTTTTTTATGGGGCACAGTGTATATCCAATACCCTCATACAGGCCCCATATGGCAAAACTTCAAAATCTTCGGGGAGCCCCAAGATGTTCCACAATAATTACCCAATAATTACTGTGTGCTTCTTATACCAATTGGCAACTTTCCCTCACCCTTAATAGTACTTGCCAGAGAAAAAGATTTTGCCATGGGGAATCGATCTACCCTATTGCTCATTGCGCACTACATGACATTATATACTAATGGTTTAGTAATCATACTCCAGTTCATGGTTTGCCGTATTGGATCTCATGAGCTGCATCCGTTTCAAAAACCTCCAAAATTACAGCATATTGCTTTTGACTAGTAGACTAGGCCGTTGAGATTTAATCCAACTAGCTTCCCACTCCTGCACGGATTGCCTCGACACCATTTAGATATTATTATATTCATCAGAATTAGATCTTAATGTTTATCACCTAGAATGATGTTTGAGTGAGCCACTGCTGGCTAATTAGGCTACTTCTTAGAAATTAAATTACTCTACCAGGACTATAACAGCATTATAACAGGCCTTGCGGTTTTGGGGTGCATAATAGGCACATCTGTTAGGGTAGAATGAAAATACGACCATTGTAGGCCTAAATACGAAAGGTAGGATATAATTGGCAACTAAAAGTTGTCTTTTGTGTGGAGTCCAGAAAGTTTTTTTAATTCTTATTTCTTCCTACCCGCCATAGCCTATCCAGGTTTCTCGTACAAGAAGCCTGCAGTGGCGATTTGTGCCATTATAATTCCCCGCATGCCAAGACTTCTGACAAGGCCAAGGTAAAGGCATTTTGTCTTGGTTTATCCGTTTCGTGATTATGTCATTTTCCCTTGCACTCGTAGGATACAATGTGGGGATCGGGGGTGTAGTGGGGAGTAGTAGTTAATTGTGCCCTTTGAGGGTCTTTTATTATTTCCTGAGGGGGGTGCTCGGTAGTGCAGTGGTTAGCGCGCTGGACTGTCAACCAAGAGGTCTTTTATTATTTCCTTCCTGATTCCTCCTCTTCTCCTTTGGGGTATTTTATTATTTTTCCTGATGCATAATTAATTACTTAGCTACCTTTTAAGAAATCTGATATTGAAGATAAATTAAGTTAAAATGGTGCTAAAGGATAAGCTGGGGGTGTACCTATTAAAAGCCACGCAGCAACCGGCCTATAACATCGTTGACACTTCACACAGAGCACAATACGATAGATCTTATGACACGCGGTGCAATGCGATAAAGTCTTATCCTACGCGGTGCAATTTGTTGAAAAATCGTCCTTCACCTCTGAATCTGTCCTCAAACTTCCGGTTCTGTCCCCAAGATAAATGTTTGTCCCGAGATAGACAACTTTACAGGACACGAAGACGCAAATAAACTTTTTTCTAAATTTTTTTCTAAATTTGTTTCTAGGATTTTTTTTCTAGGTTTTTTTTCTCAGTTTTTTTTCCTAGGTTTTTTTTCTAACTTTTTTTTCTAGGTTTTTTTTTTCTAACTTTTTTTTCTAGGTTTTTTTTTTTTTTTTTTTTTTTTTTTTTACTTTTTTTTTTAACTTTTTTTTTTTTTTTTAACTTTTTTTTTTTTTTGTAATCCGTCCCAAAAAGTCAAGAATTTTGTTTTTCGATTTTGACCGCCCAAGAAAGTTAACGACCTTTTTTTTTTAGTCAGCGTGCTTCATGACCTACTTTCGACATAATCGATGATACCAAGCTGCGAATGAACAGTAGAACTTGTTATTAAAGCGTGTTCTTATTCATAGAGAAGTAATGATTGCACAAGGGCTGTAGTAGAAACAATTTGCTAATAGTAGTAGTAAATTCACAATGATATCAAGTCTTTATTATCAATCCATGAATTGAAAGAATCATCATAGCCTAACCATTTAACCAAAGACCGATTTCCTCTTTTTCTTATAATCTTCTCTATTTTAAATGTATCTTGCGTTGTCGATTGTAACTCAGCTTCATAAAATGTCCCTTTTATTTCTTCTCCATGATAGTCAGATATTTTATAGGTTATAGGGTCTGTGTATTGGATTTGTGTTATAGTAAAAATTTCTTGTGTCCAACGATTTGTGTAGCCTTTCTCAAATGTCTTTTTCTTCTTAGAAATTCTTACTTTATCTCCTACCGAAAATTTAGGTTTAACAGTTTCAGGTACAGCATCACCATACAGATTCATCCACACAACCCATTCGTTTGCTTTGATACTCGCTTTAACAGGAGTCATTTTAATGGAAGAATGTCTTGTGTTGTTGTATAAATTAACCATATTATCTAAAACATCGATATATCTCTGAGTTGAGTTTGCTGTAAAATATTTGAACATCTTCTCTTTTACTGTTCTATTAAATCTTTCTACGATACAAGATTTCTCTTCATTCTCAGTTGAGTACAACTGCATACCTAATGATTTTACCTGTTTATTATAGAATTCTGTTCCCTTATCGACCCAAAGTTTTTCACCCCTTCTTTTGCTCGTATTAAATATTTTAACGAAAGCATCTGCCACAGATTCTCCGCGCTTATCTTTTAACGGCTGAATAAATGCATATTTGGAAAATATATCAATAACACTTAACAAATATTTCACCCCAGAATTAAATTTAGCAAAAGCCTGCATGTCAATCAAGTCACCCGCCCAAATTCTGTCCACTCCCTGAACATAAACAACTCGCTTCCTGAACTTCCTGACTATAGGTTTATGCAATTCGTCAGCAAGTTGGTCTGTCCATCTCAGAGCTTTTTTTTCAATCCCATTCCAAAATGGGTTTTCGTTGATAAAATTGGTTTAACTATAGATCTTTCAACTCGTTCGCGGAAAGAAGGATTAGGTATATTATTTAATTCATCTATCATAGCTCTGTCAGCGACGTTTCTCCCTGCTGTATCAGTATGTTTAGCATAAGCCATGTCATGGCGATAGGCTGCTTGATCAACTCTATCTACTGGTTTACTCCAATCTTTTGGTGTTCCATCAGGATTCAATCTCAAATCCAATCGAGTACCTGGACCCGTGAAAGAATGTCCTGGAAGATGCATTTCACCCGGGTACTTTGCCCATGGAAGTTTAATGTTGGAAGTAGCAGAATTGAGAGCTGATACCAAATCACCACCTTGTACAGTAGTAGACATTTTAGTAAACTGAGTTTTTCTAGCGCCACACTCAACACATACACATCTAAGCATAGGTCTGCCATTCTTACTGACAACTCGTTGAATATCTCTACACTCAGTTTGTCGCTTACATTTTACGCAATACGAGCTGTGCTCCATTTTAATATAATATAATTAAAATGGAAGTCCAAGACCTATCATGGAATGAAGATACATCTAAACGCTTTAACAGTCCTCTCCTACCAAGAAGCATCAGAGGTTTGATCGTCGGTAAGTCTCAATGCGGCAAAACAATATTACTACCTCATTTATTACTGAGACCTGGTTGGTTAGACTACGATAACCTGCAGATCTTTGGCAAAAGTTTATTTCAATCAGAATATAAGATACTTAAGAAAGCATTCGAAGAGAAATTACCAAAGGAAGCAATTATAAGACTTTTTGATAATCGCGATGAGATAATGAAATTAAATGTATCACCGACCGCCGTAGTCGAGGAGATGTCTAAAAACATGGCCAAAAAATCGGATATAGACTGCAAGTTCTTTGAAACCTCTGAAGATGTTCCAGATCCACGAGACTTAAGTCGAGATAAAAAGAATCTCATGATTTTTGATGATTTACAATTAGAGAGGCAAAATAAATGCGAATCCTATTATATAAGAGGTAGGCATAGTAATGTAGATTGCTTTTACCTAGCACAAAATTATTTCAAGCTGCCCAGACAAACTATCAGGGAGAATGCCAATTTTATATGTCTATTCCCTCAAGACCTCAAAAATATTAATCATATATACAGCGATCATATAGGTGTAGATGATATGACTATAGAAGAATTTCGAAAACTATGCAAAACTGCGTGGGATGAAACGCATGGTTTTGTGGTTATAGACCTTACTAGTAAAACAAATAAGGGCAGGTACAGATCTGGATTAGATACATTTTACATTAAATAAAAGCAATAATAAAATGATAACAAAATTTAAGATTTTATATTCTAGGTTTAAAAATAGCTATCTAAAATGGAAACCCTTCTTGACGAAATTTTATCTAATACTCAAACGATTGCACGCAACACAGAAGCTAAAGAATCCTTTTGCATTTTGTTGAGCGAAAGGAACACACGAATTCGAACGAAATTTAATCCACTAATCGAACTGGACAAAAGTAAAACGTATGAAATGGCTCTTGTCAATCTTGAAACTTACTACAGTTTTCCTAATATAGATGAAACAAATAATAAATTCGTATATTCGTCAGATAACGGTGTAACATGGGAAGATTTAGACATTCCAACCGGTTGCTATGAAATCGAAGACTTAAACGATTACATACAGAGAATTCTAAAAGAAGAAGGTCATGGACAATGTATAAAGTTGCAACCAAATAACAATACTTTGAAGGCTGTTTTGGAAATTGATGAGAACTATAAAGTTGATTTTACAGTAGAAAATTCAATTAGCACCGTTCTAGGATTTCAGCGTCGTGTATACTCCGAAGGATATAACGAATCCGAGCACATAGTCGATATAAACAGCGTGAATAGTTTACGTGTTACCAGTGATATAATAGGATCATCGTATGCCAACGGAACTACGGAGAACATAATTTATTCTTTCTTTCCATCGGTCGGGCCTGGTTATAAGATAATCGAATCTCCTCATAATCTCGTGTATCTTCCAATAACGCTATACTCTATTTCATCGATGGAAACAAAACTAATAGACCAAAATGGAAAACTAATTAATTTAAGAGGTGAGGAATTGTCGATACGATTTCACATAAGAGAGGTTTAATTTAAAGTTTATATTTAATATAAGATGAGCGCTTACGCTAAGGTCAAAGTTAATATTTCTGAAGGGCAAAAAGAGAAGATTAAGCGAGCTGTTCAAGTCGGAACTGGGGTGAGTATAAGACTTTCTCATGAAGATATAACTGGTGAGCATGTATTAGCTCTAAACCAGAGGCAAATTAACAAGTTAACTAAAGCGTATCAGAATGGAACTGGTGTGACAATTAAAATGGGTAAAAAGCAATTAGAAGACAATGCGAGAGTCGAAGGCGGATTTATTGGCGCTATTCTACCGTTCTTAGCAACAGCCGGAAAGTTTCTTCTGTCTAGTGTTCTTCCGAGTTTAGCCACAGGAGCCTTAACAGGATTGGGTTCTGCAGCTGGTTCCAAAATTGTCGATAAAATAAGTGGATCTTCGATCTCACATCCGATAAGTGGATCTTCGATAAGTGGATCTGGCGTGCTGTACGTTAAGAAAGGAGGAATATGCTGTAAGATAGTGCCTGCTGGGGAAGGTCTTTTTCTATCTCCGTGGAAAAAGGGTATTTCGATATCAGGTTCCGGTCTGTTTATGAAAAGAGGAACAGGATATGTCAGCGGTGAAGGTCTTATACTTGGTCCCAATTCACCATTTAAAAATATTCCTATTCTTGGAATGTTACTTTAAACAATCTCTTTTATAAATGTCTGGATACGGTCACCCAATACACAAATTTATCACCAAACGGAAGCCTCGTGTGAGTACAATAATTTGGTTGCCTAAAGTGGTCACTCACGCTCCTGCAAGACAACGAGCAGGCGATAGATATGAGATTTTTGCTCAGCAAGCGATAACGATTGAACCAAAGACAAATATTACAGTAGAAGTAGGCCTTGGAGTCCGAATGACCAGTGGAATGTGTCTAGTCTCTCTTAGACAGAAGTTGAAACAACTCAGACTGAGTCTTCAAGATGGTACTGTCCTAGAGGACGCAGAGGATATAATAATTACAATTCAAAACAACTCAGATTCACCAGTTACTATAAATGAAAAAGACTCAATTTGTTATGTTAATTACTACGATGCATAAATTGTACGTTTTATGTTTACGTTTTATGTTTACGTTTTACGTTTACGTTTTACGTTACGTTTTAAACATTATAATAAAAAATGTCGCTACTGAAAATTAGCGATCCTGCAAAAAGAGATTTTATTATCGAAGAGTTTTTAAAAACGAAAAAAAATATTAAACAAAACTTTCTCTCAGAGAGAATAGACGATCTTGGACTTCAACGAGAATTAACGAAAATCTACAAACCAATAGTCGACTCTCAATCAGCAATTTCAAAAGAACAAAACGCTTTGCTGTCGACAATAAAGGATAATTCTGCAGCAACATCACTGGCTCTAAAATCACTTCCAGATTCGTTGAAAACCATTCAATTTCCTCAGTATCCGTCTATAGAGGCGTACGATGACGATGACCCAGTAGAAGACATTAGAAGGTTAGAATTAGGAAATATTGCAGTTGAATACCTTAAAAAATATGCTTCTGATAAAAGACTTGTGGATACAACATTCGGATTAAGATCAAGAGATGGAAAATTCTACATCGGTGACAGCGAAGCCTCAATCCAAGGAAATGATATTACTGTTGGAACCACAACTTATCAAGGAACTCCAGGATTATGGGAATTGTTAACGTTAGCTAGTCCAAACAGTTCAATTTATGATAATCGTGATCTCGAAGAATACGCCGAGATTCTAATTAAAACGAATGCCATGAGTCAGCCAAATAAACCAAACAAACCTAAATCGTCTAGAAGTGTAAAATATGCAAAGATAATAAAACCCATATGGGACGATTACATGAAGTTAAGAGGTAAAACAGGAAGCGGAATAATTACCATTCCTTCGGATCCTAACGAATTAGTAAAACAACTTGAGTTACGATTGTATAGCTATAAAGCGGGAAACACAGGAGTAAGAAATGAAATTGTAGGCATGAGTGACGAGTTACTAAGACAAGGAGTGATAACCAAAGATGAATATAAAAAAATTGATGATCTAATTTAAAAATTGATGATCTAATTAAAAATTGATGATATAGAAATGCTGGTCGTTGCGAGAAGAAGTTATAAAAAAGTACACGTTGTCGGTGGAGCAGGAATATTCGATTCCATTGCAGGATTTCTCAAAAGACTAGTGACATCGAGTGCAGCTAAACAAATTGCGAGCACAGCCGTCAAAGAGATTGGGGGTGTTGCTAAGGATAAGGCGATCGACGTTGGAAAACGATTACTCAATAAGATACTTCCACCAACTACAGCTCAGCAGCCGATAACTCAGGAAACTAAAGTCATTCTAGCTAGATTACTCGGGTCGAATCCGCAAATGACGGGAGGAGCTATTAGAATTCAAGATCTCGTAAAACGCTTAAACGGAGGTGGTTTGAAAATGGCAGTTTAAATTTATTTTGCTTAAGTTTATTTTCTTATTTAAAAATATATGTATAATAAAATGCAATCCGATATTCTAAGATTCACAGAGCAACCATTGATCGATGAAGGTATCGAGCGATACGAATGGCACGAGTACGAACCTGTAGCGAGAACTAACCTTAACAGTTCTGGTGAAATAAGAATAAATATTGAATTACAAGACTTATACAGTCACCCAGCAGAATCGTATCTACAATTCGACGGAAGACTAATTAAAGCCGATGACACCGCATACGTTAATGCCGATTTAGTCGCTCTTACGAATAATGGGCTTATGTATCTATTCAGTCAAATATCCTATCAGTTATCTAATCAAGAAATCGAAACGCTATTTCATCCGGGTCAAGCTACAACGATGCTCGGTTTACTTACGTATCCAAACGATTTTCAGCTGACTCAAGGCTTAAATCAGCTGTGGTATAAAGACACTGGGGCGACTGCTGTTATTGCGGACAACCCCGGATTTGCCACTAGACAAAGCTTTCTTATTCGCAAACCAAACACTAAAGGAATGTTCAGCTTTATTGTTCCGTTGAAGCATATTTTCGGGTTTTGCGATGATTACGACAAGATTATTTACGGCTTCAAACAGACGCTGACTTTAGTTCGTAAAGCGGACGATGATGCAATATTCCGAGATAACGCTGCAGCTGCTGGAAAAGTTGCGATAAACAAAATTTCATGGTTCATTCCACACGTTATTCCTTCCGATATGGAACGAATGCAGTTGTATAAGACGATTGAATCGAAATTAACGTTACCAGTTGCGTATAGAGCTCGTCAATGCGATACGAAAACAGTTCCTCAGTCGACAAGTTTCAGTTGGAGATTAAGCGTTAAAACGTCACCAGAGAAACCTAGATATATCATCGTAGGATTTCAGACGAGTCGTAGCGGTGATCAGGAAGCTAATCCAGCACTCTTTAATCACTGCGATCTCAAGAACATTTATGTGATGATGAATCAAGAAAGATATCCAGCTGTAGATCATAACCTGTCGTTTCCTAATCAACAATTCTCCAGAGCGTATAGAGACGCGTCCTCCTTTAGTCAAAAGTTTTATGGTATGGATAAGTTGATTACGCAAGGAAATATAACACCTGTTGATTATAAAGAATTATATCCGTTGTTCGTGTTCGATGTAAGCAAACAATCCGAGCGTTTGAAATCGTCAGTCGTTGATATACAAATTAAGGCTCTTTTCAATGCAGCAGTGCCAGCCGACACCGAAGCGTATGCTGTCGTAATTTCAGATAGGTTGCTGCAGTTCCAATCGGATGGGCAGAAAATGAGTGTAGTGTATGGAAAATTGATTTAAAGAATACTTATATATTATGAAGCTACCAGAGCTTAGAATGTTAGCCAAGCATCACGATGTTACAGGCACTTCACATCTCAACAAACCTCAAATGATAGCTGTATTGATTGAAAAGAATATTCTTCCGACGGACTACAAGTCTGTGTCATATCGACATGATACGTTGAGTAGTATCAGGAAACAACCGAGAAGAGTAGATATTATAGATCGAGAGACTGGCGTTATTACCTCGTATCCATCGATGTATAAAGCCGCTAAGGCGTATGGTCAGAGTGCTGGCATAATAGCTTATCATAATGGAAATGTCTGGAGAGATAGATACGAAATTAAAGTGTTCGAGAGATAGAAAGGAATGAAATTAAAGTGGATCTTCGATCTCACAGATAAGTGGATCTTCGATCTCACAGATAAGTGGATCTTCGATCTCACATGTTTTAATATTTTTGCGTGGTAAGATAAAATGGATTTAAAGAAAAGTAGTTTAAGAAACATGAACCATGTTGAACACTTGCTCGACTCATCGGTTCCTGACATTAAGGTTCCTACGCTTACACCCACACCTGGTAAATACAAACCAGTAGCGCCTAAGAGAAAATACAAAAATAAGCTTAGATCTAAATTGAATGATTTTGCGGATTGGTTACTTAGTTATGTGCCTGAACAAGACAATAAAGTCGTTAACGAAAAACTCGAATCGTTGAAGTCAACTGTTTCTAGGATATTCGATAAAACTAAAATTCGAGAAACGGCGTCGGCTATTAAAGGATTCACCAAGCAATATAGAATAGATGGAATTAATGGAATGGACGCCTCTTCGTTTCTTGATTTCGTCAGACCGCAGGTAGTAAATCTGTTGTCGAACAATCGCCAGACAAAGACTAATTTAGTTCTTACTTGTACTATGGAACGAGTAGATATGAAATCTGGAATAGTTACTTCTGAGGATATACCATTCGTTTCCAGGGCAGAAGTTATTTTAGAAGCAACCGACTTGAATGAAATATACAGCAGAAAGAAGGATAAAATCATGGAGTCTATTGCTAGTTTTCAGATGCAAGGAAGTAATTGGAGATTTAAAGCTGTTGTAAAATTAGATATAAATACGGTAAAATATACCCCCTTAAGAGGTAGTTCTTACATTCCACTTCCCAGCTTCTTAGCTAATAAAAAGGCTATTATAAATATGAAAAACCACGACGAAGAATGCTTCAAATGGTGTATCACTAGAGCTTTGAATCCGGTGGATGACCATCCGGAAAAAATAACGAAAGCTTTGACAGAACAATCGAAAAAACTTAATTGGAGTGGCATTGAGTTTCCAGTTGCTGCTGATGCTAATGTGATAGGTAAATTTGAGAGAAATAATAATATTAGTGTTAATATATTTGGTTACGAAAAACATGTCTATCCGCTTTATCTGTCTAACTGTGAAAGTAGTATTGATCTTTTGCTTATATCTGATGGAGAAAAAAAACATTATTGCTGGATCAAGAATTTTAACAGATTGATGACGTTCCGAACAGCAAATTCGCATTATTCAGCGCACTATTGTAAAAGGTGTATGAATGGTTTCACAACGACAGAAGCGCTTAACAACCATAATGAGTACTGCAAACACCATAACGCACAAAAAATAGAAATGCCAGAAAAAGGAACTATGTTAAGTTTTAAAAATTATAACAATTCTATGAGAGTTCCGTTTATAGTCTACGCAGATTTTGAGTCTTTTGTAAAACCGATCGATACATGCCAACCAAATCCAGAGTTGTCGTACACTAATAAATATCAAAAGCATACTCCTAGCTCCTTTTGTTACCACATAAAATGTTTCGACGATAGTGTATATTCTCAAGATCCTGTGACGTTTACGGCTGAAAGCGAAGATGATGATGTTGGTCAAATATTTGTAGATAAACTAGAAGAGAATATAAAACAAATATATAATCAATTCAAATTCCCTAAAAAGATGAAATTTACAGAAGAGGACAAGAAGTGTTTTGATACAGCTACTACATGTCATATCTGTGAAAAAACGTTGGGCGAAGACCGAGTGAGAGATCACTGTCATCTTAGCGGTAAATTTAGAGGGGCTGCTCATAACATTTGTAATTTAGACTATAAAGTCCCCAAGTTTTTCCCTGTAGTGTTTCATAATCTTTCCGGGTACGATTGTCATCTGTTCATTAAGAAACTGAAAGGTAATAATGGAGAGAAAATTAACTGCATACCTAATAACGAGGAAAAGTATATATCTTTTAGCAGAGAGGTCGTTGTTGATAAGTTTGTAAATAAAGAGGGAAAAGAGATTACCGTCAAGCGACAACTGCGTTTTATCGACAGTTTTAAATTTATGGCTTCTAGTCTTGATGCTTTATCGAGGAACCTAAGCAAAGACCAGTGTAAAAATATTGGGAAACGATATCCTGGAAAGAAGCTCGATCTTTTGCTGAGAAAAGGCATATATCCTTATGACTACGTTGATTCATTTACTACCTTTAATGAAACCGAACTACCACCAAAATCCGCATTCTATTCTAAGCTAAATGATTCGAATATTAGCGATGAAGACTACGAGCATGCAAAAACGGTATGGAAGGAATTTGGATGCAAAACATTCAGAGAATATCACGATTTATACAACGTTTCGGATGTTCTGTTACTTGCCGATGTTTTCGAAAACTTTAGAGATGTGTGTATGAAGAACTATACGCTTGACCCTGCATGGTATTTTACATCTCCTGGTTTAGCCTGGGATGCCGCTTTAAAATTGACAGGCGTGAAATTGGAGTTATTGAATGATTATGATATGATTCTGATGCTTAGGCAAGGGATGAGAGGAGGAGTGAGCACAATATCAAATCGTTACGGGAAAGCGAATAATAAATATATGAGCGATTTCAATAGTAACGAAAATTCTACATTTATTACTTACCTGGATGCGAATAATCTATATGGATGGGCTATGATCAAAAATTTACCTACTCACGGGTTCAAATGGATGAACGAAGATGAATTAAATAATTGGAGAAGTATTCCATGCATATTGGAAGTTGATTTGGAATATCCTAAAGAGTTACACGACCTGCATAACGATTTTCCGTTAGCCCCCGAAAGCATTGAGATTAACAAAGTCAAAAAGTTCATTCCAAACTTAAACCATAAAAAGAAGTATGTGCTGCATTACGATAATCTGAAGCTGTATGAGAGCTTTGGTTTGAAAATAACAAAAGTGCATAGAGGTGTACTATTCGAAGAAAGTGATTGGTTGAAAAAGTATATCGATTTAAATACAGCTCTTAGAACGAAAGCTACTAATGACTTTGAAAAAGACTTTTTCAAGTTAATGAATAACAGTGTCTTTGGAAAAACTTGTGAGAACATTGAAAATCGTGTTGATGTAGAGTTAGTGTGTCAAGAGGAGAGGGCTATTGAACTAGCCGCTAAACCTAATTATGAGAGATGTACTATTTTCGATGAAAATCTAATAGCCGTTCACATGAAAAAAACTAAATTGTACTATAATAAACCTATATATCTTGGCATGTGTATATTAGACTTGAGCAAAACGTTGATGTATGAATTTCATTACAATTACATCAAGGATAAATACGGAAATAGAGCTAAATTATTATTTACCGATACAGATTCTTTGACATACGAAATTAAAACTGAAGACTTTTACTCAGATATCGCAGGCGATATTAAGACTCGATTCGACACGAGTGAATACCCGAGAGATCACCCATCTGGTATTGAGGTTGGAGTAAATAAAAAAGTTATTGGAATGTTCAAGGATGAAGCTAGTGGGAAACAGATAAAAGAATTTATTGGACTCAGAGCAAAGTTGTATTCTTATAAGATGGCTGCTGGAGATGAGCACAAGAAATGTAAAGGTATTAAGAAGAATGTTGTCCAGAAAACTATTACTCACGAAGATTATAAAGACTGTTTATTTACTAAAAAAGAACAACAACGAACGATGAATGTTATTAGATCTTATCATCACGATATTTATACAGAAGAAATTAATAAAGTTGCATTATCTGCAGATGACGATAAACGGGTAATAATGGAGGATGGAATTCATACTTTGGCATATGGTCACTACTCGTTGAAAATTTTTAATTAATGTTTATATTAAATAAATGAGCGTCAAACAAATCGATGTTTGTGGAGTAGTGCTACCGAATATTGCTTTATCGAATGTGGATCTAATCGAAGCGGCTAAGAAACTAAACATCAATAATTTCAAAGGAGTATTTCTCAGAGACGAGTTACCGAAGAAACCTAGACGGAATGAGTGTGGGATATTGAATCTAGATGGTTCTAATGGGGTGGGGACTCATTGAAATCTATTTAAAGAATAAATATATATATATAAAATGGAAGACTCTAAAGTGTGTTCCAAATGTAAGATGGAGAAAAGCTTCAGCGAATTTCATAGAGATAAATCAAATAGGAGTGGGTATTATTCTAGTTGTAAAACGTGTAAAAATATCAAAGGGAAGGAACTTAGACAAAAATACTCGATACTAGAGACTAGGGAAATAAAAGATAAAAAAGTTTGCGGTCGATGTAAGAAAGAAAAGAACATAGTAGATAATGTAAAAAATAGATACTGTAAAGATGGGAGAGATAATGAATGTAAGGAATGTAAATATAAATATAATCACGCATATTCTGAAGCTCGAAAGAAATATGACCCAGGCTTTAAACTACTCAAAAGTATGAGGACCAGGCTGGGCGACGCATTAAAAGGCAAATCGAAGTCACAAACGACGAGGCAACTTATCGGTGTCGACTTTGAAATATTTACTAAATGGATCGAATTTCAATTAGAAGAAGGAATGAGTATGGAAAATCACGGTTCGGTTTGGCATGTCGATCATGTTTTACCAATATCATCGTTCAACTTGCTAGATGAAGAAGAACTTATTAAAGCTATGAATTGGAAGAATATACGTCCATTGCTAGCACTAAAAAATATCCAAAAATCAAACAAAATAGATCGCTGGCTGTATGTAGTGCAGGAAGTAAAATCGAATTACTTTTTAAAACATTTAGATGAAATATAAAATGAGTTCTGCAACTGTGAAAAACATCGATGTCGAAGGCGTAGTTCTTCCAAATCATCCGTTAACGAATTTTGAATTATTGGATGCCGCGAAGAAGCTGTATATTCCGAATTTTAGAGGCGTTTTCGTGCGAGACGAGCTGCCGAATAAACCTAGACGGATTGAATGTGGGATATTGAATCTAGACGATTCTAAAGGAACCGGTCAGCATTGGTGCGCTTTCTTAAAGAGCGGTAATGAGAAAATATATTTCGATAGTTACGGCCTTCCTCCCCCTCTGGAACTGATAAAGTATTTACGCCGTCCAGTGTTATATAACAGCGAGCGAATACAGCCGGATAACGAAGTGTTTTGCGGCCATTTGTGTCTGTATGTCTTAAAGAAGACGATGAACGATGGAATGAATTTCCAAGAAGTTATAAACGGCTTGCATTAAAAATTATTATATATAAATATATATATAAAATGCCTATCGATAAATTTGGTCACACCGCTGCTGGAGGAACATCACGAAGAGTAATCGCTGGAGGTGTTACTCTTAGCCAAGTAAATGCTAATTTTCTTCGATTGGATGGGACAAATCTGCCGACTGGAAATTTAAAAATGAATGGACATGTGATAAAAGGTCTCCCAGTAACGAATACTTCGACAGCCGGAATGGATGAAGCTTTAAGTAGGGGACAAGCCATTGATTTGATAACGAATCACAACGATTCTCCGTCTAACGATAATCATTTGACGAATAAGAAATACGTTGATGAACAAGTTACAAAGTACGTCGATAAATCTCTGAAAAAGTGTCGTGCTGGGTATATTCCTCCCTTGGAAGCTGATGTAAGTGTAACAGGATTCGTTGCTAGCGCCAGTTCTTGTTTTGCCGGAAGCAAAGCCTACCATGCTTTCACTAATCTCACTGACGATGTTAACGCAGCTTGGGTTTCGGGTGAAGATGAAACTGTTTGGTTACAAATTAAATGTCCTGAGCCAGTTAAAATTTGGAGAATTGCGTTGAAAACCGTATCTGTATCTTATTGGAATTTATCCGCTAGCAATGATGGAGCAGTGTTTGCACACTTACATACATCTTCAACTCCTTCAGAGACTATTCCGACATTTTTTAATATTTCTACTACGGATGCGTATCAATATTACAGAGTTAGAGTACTGGCAAAGGATAACGATCTTCCACGAGGGATTCAGGTAATGCAATTATATGTATACGATGACTAATCTGCATTAAAAATTATTATTATATATAAAATGCCTGTCGATAAATTCGGTCACACCGATGTTGGTTCATCACAAAGAGTAATCGCTGGAGGTGTCACTCTTAGTCAAGTAAATGCTAGTTTTCTTCGATTGGATGGAGCAAACATCGCGACTGGAAATCTAAAAATGGGTGGTCACAAAATTAAAGGACTGCCCACAACGAAGCCTTTGACAGCAGGAATGGATGAGGCCTTAAGTTGGGGTCAAGCCATTGATTTGATAACGAATCACGACGATTCTCCGTCCAACGATAATCATTTGACGAATAAGAAATACGTTGATGAACAAGTTACATTGAAGGTGTCTAAAACTGGTGATACCATGACTGGTGATCTAATCTTAAACGTTGGCTCCGATCGTCTGCGTTCAATGGGTTGTAAGGACTTGAGAGGAGAAAATAAAGAATTCACTATTTTCTTAGGTAGTATACGAAATAAACTACAATGTTCGTTAAACAATCCTATTACATTACAATCGATGGATGGATTTCGTTTTAGAATAAACAATGAAATCATGTTAGAGATGGTTAAGTCACTCGATGGCACTCCTCCGTCTAAAATAAATGTGTATAAGTCCATCTTTATGCATGATGCTTACATTACAGGACTACACGAACCCAACAACGCCAGCGATGCAGCTACGAAGCAGTATGTAGATTCTATCTCAATCGGTCCCGCGCTTAGCATTCATTCTTTAACTTGGCAATTCTTAATCGCTAAAACTCACACAAGAGTTACTTTCGATAGTGTAAGATTCAAAACCGATGGTGTCATAAGTGCGGGACTGACCCGTTTCACTCCCGGTAAAGCCGGATACTATTTCGTTTCGACGTACATAGAATTTGGTAACAGTAGTACCACTCCTGGTAACGTCTACCTGTATAGAAATGGGGCGAATTACATGCAAATTGCGGGCGGAGGGGGAACGGGAGCTGCGTTTAACAATTCAACCGGTAGTTGCATAATTTTCGTAACCAATACCGATTTTCTCGAGATATTCGCTTATTCGCACATCGCACTAAATATATTAGCTAGAGACTTTTCGGCAGTATTCTTACGACCTTAATTTCCTTGCTGATCGAAATAATAAAAGACTTCCAAAGGGCGGTGACCAATCCTCTCCCTCGCCGTCTCATCATCCACTGACCGTGTACTCATCATAGCTGAGTCGGCTTGTGGAACAGAAATCTCGTAACAAATTTCTGCCCCGGCGGGGAATTGAACCCACGACCTCTTGGTCGACAGTCTAGCGCGCTATCCACTGTACTACCGAGCACCTCCCCCCCTCAGGAAATAATAAAAGACCCCCAAAGGGCACAATTAACTACTACTGTGGGGATGTTCGTTGCCTTGCAGCCGGAGGTTTGCAGGTTCGAATCTATCTCAAAACCGCGTATAGACCTTGAGCAAGTCCTTCCCTCGCAATTGCTCAACGCTTCGGCGTGAAACTTCGATTCAGTGTCCGCGCTGTGTTCGGGAGCGGCTCTGAGTGAGAGCTTGAAGGGTTGAAGGGGCGCTGTAACAAGTGTACATACATGCACATTCATACATAACTGTATATACAATAGGTCTCTGCTAACTTAGAGGTGCCTAATGTACTAATATATATAATTGTATATGTATAATTGTATTATAAGCCAATAAAATAACTTGCTACTATAAACAATCCATCTTTTATTTTAGACGAACGTCGTTACAGCCACCTGAAACAAGACGAAAATAATATTGAAATCTCTTCAAGTTTGTTCAAGTGGAATAAAAGTTATACATGCAATACGTCTGACTGTCACTCTCTGTGTGTGTGTGTTTGTCTTGTCCTTAACACCTCCTTCTTCATATTAATCATCGTCGACAACAATCCTCTACTACATAGTTATAAGGGCCTGGGCCAGTGATGCCACTTTGATTTTCAAAAAGGTAAGATTCAGCCGAAAAAAGGCTAGAAAAGGCTAGATCTATCCAGACATTTCCGAAAAATACAGAGTTTTCTTGCTTGAAATTTCTGACGACCTTTGTTTTCTGGAAAAGGCTAGAAACCTAGATTACACAGGAAAAATCTAGATCTAGGTGGGAAAATCCAGGAGTGGCATCACTGATGGGGCAGTCTGCCACCCCACCTCTCACACGAGGGCAATAATTATTGTCTGTCTGCCTGTCTCTCGCTGGTCTTTCTCTCCAGTATCCATCTCTTAGACCACCCTTCGCACTGTGTAGTAGTCATACTTGTCTGAGTAGGTATACCGAAGATTTGCATCCAAATAATTAGAGACTGAAGGTTTATGTCTTGCTCATCACATAATAATAATAATAATATTGCATGTTAATAAGTTTAGATCCAGCATTAGATAGGCCTACGCATGATTTTGAAGCTATTGCTGCGCTTTATAATTGCCTTGATTGACACAAGAAAACATAATTTTATGCAAACTTACTACTAGTCTTCGTCGTAGGCTACTAGTGCAGATTTAGAAGCATTTTGGCATCCGCTTTAAATAATATTTAACTATTTCTGTCGGAGGTAGGCCTACGTTTCGCCAACAATGCTGACGTCAAGACAATACACCCGCACTGGTCGCTTTGTCGTTGCAGTAGGCCTAACCGCCGATTTGAATAGATTTTTCTGATCCGAAGATTCTTTGAAGCTCAAAAACCGACCACCGCGAACTAATTTACCCTCATGTGACTGATTTTAATCAGTATCTCGTCGAATAGTTCATAACAATAGGTTGTCACGGCATTGCAGCCACCATGATGGAAGTTAAGTTTAATAAGCTTATATATATATATATATATATATATATATATAACAATCAATATATTTAACATAATTATGTAATTTGCTCATTTTAAACGTCTACTTCGCTCACTGATTGCTAATTGCGTGCTGGTATAGCAGCTTTTTCAAACGTAAGTCTATCGTGTCAAAGACGTATACAGCCTAACGCCTAATCGACAGCATAGGCCTAATTACTATGCATTTGGTACTGCATTCATTGCGCTGGTCGCCTGCAACTGAATAATGAACCATTTTAGAACAACTACTCAACTCTGGCTTTTCATACAAATAACAAAGTGCCCTCAGACCTTCAAGGTCGCACGCAGGGATACCACTGTGAATTTAAAAACTGTCAGCTATGAGTGGCATCCCTGGTTGCACGTGTGACTGTTGGCGTGACACAGACTCGAACAGTATTCGACTCTCTTGCTTTTCAGTATAATAGGCAACATGTAGAGACTAATCCAAGGTTTTTGGCTTGTTGCTGTTTAACGACACTGAAATTTTTTGAACATGATTAGTGTCGCCCTCCTTCTAAATCTAGGCTTGGGACTGGCACTCACAGTTCTTGCTTAATCAGCTGCGCACGAAAAGAGTAAGCTTACAGGCATAACATTATTTCACAATTCACATGCATGCTCTACGTGAAGTTTCTAAATCAATAAAACAATGAAGATGAAAATAATGTACAAAGTGTTTCTACGGTTCTACTGCAAGCAGTGGCAGACAAAGCAAAAAGTATGATCCAAAAATGGAATTTCGTCCAAATGACTAGATGTGGTTAATCATATTTTCAACGTTGTCTTTCAGGTGGGACTACCCAGGTGCCAGCATGATTGCCTCAAGGAAAGGATTCAGATGATATATACGTTGGATATATCTATCCTGTGAGAACTGTAGTGTTATGGTCACGGATGGAAAGACATCCCAATGACTAGTCGTGGTTCATCAGATTTTCGACGATACTGCTCCAGTGTCTGAGCTACGTCCCTCGTTCGATTTCAATGCGTTTTGATTAGTCTTCTTTCGACATGGTATGAACATTTCCAGAAACCCCTGTCTAAACTTTCGACCGGTGGCAAAGTACACGATGAATTCGAAGGCGTTATTAGCATTGTAGCACAGCACACTCGCACAATGAGCCAGGTCATAGATGGCCTTCTCCTCTTTCTGTAACGAGCTTAAATCTGTGCTCGTATAGTAAATGAACACGATGTCGAAGGGGAGGTTGAGTATCAGAAACATGATGCTGATTCCGATCAGCATAGTTGTGGTGGACGTCATGGGCTTTGTGTGCAAGGCTGCTGCCCCCATTTGTGGTTTCCTCTCCAAATGGGACTTGAGGATGCGAGCGATGGCGAGAATGTTCCCGACCAGGATTACAAGGAATGGAAGGAAATCTTGAATGACTGCACCATATATGGGACACGCTCTATCGATCAACTGGCTCTGGTCATCGTAGACTCTCCGACATGTGTACTTATCCTTTGTTATGTCATTGTCATCGAAGCCGACTGTGGTTTGTGGAGGTCTAAGATCATAAGCTAAAAATACGATGGTTTGCGCGGGCAGTAAAATTATGGCGATAATGACCCAACTGAATACAGTACGACGTCTGCTGCATAGTTCTTTAGAGCGAAGAGGAAACCACAGAGCAATTGTTCGAACAACTGTGAACAGAACCAGAGTCCATGAAGCGAGTTCGTGTAGGTAGTAGGATGAAGCTAAGACAACTTTACAGCTGAATCGCGTCAGATCCTTAACGTTGATCCCAAACGCCGCCGACACCCAGCGAGTCATAAGGTACATATTAAGAACTGCAATGTCCATCACGGATAAAGCGGTCAGGATGAATCCAGTGGACGAGTAGCGGAAACTGGAGTGTTGGAAAGTCACAATTGACACGGTGTTTCCTAGAGTTCCGAAGATGATGAGGAATGGCGAAACACGTGCAAAGAGCGTCACTGAAAGTCTCTCTTGCCAGTAATCTTCCGCTACAAGTACAAGGCTTGTATTTCCTCGAGTTACATTGTCTGTTGCATACGATTGGGATTCCGTCTCCCAAGAACCGTTTCTTATGAGCAGTCTGCTGGCATCCGGGTTGTTCTCGTAGGTGTAATTGAACTGGTTATTTACTCGAGAGATGTCGCTACCATTGCCAGAGAGCAGCTTTGTGTAATTTTGAGAAACCCCAATTGCTTTTTGTGTTGTAGGTATAACTCGCGCTCTGTTTTCAGTTACTTTTGTGTCGCTTACTCTCAAACTTACAGGTGAGTGAGAATTGACAACCGTTTTACGACCTAGAAAATTAATATTGGTCTCAATTTTTTGTGTTGGATCGAGTTGATGCGTGGGGACATCGTTACTGGTTGTAATGGCATCGTCCACAGACCCGTATCTGTCTGTTCCTGGATCGTACTTGTACATGTAGATGACGGTAAATGGACGTTGGTCTTTCCTCTGAGTAGTGTCAGCGTCGGTCCTTGCAGATGCAGAACCTAAACTCGATCCAGCTGCCATTACTGAGAGGGCAACGACGCTGAAAGCAAAGATCGAGAGAGACATCCAACTGAGAGCAACAATCTTCAAAGCTGGTCTTATGGTCACAGACATCACGGATCTGGAGTAGTACGCCTATATGTGAGCCAACGAGATAGCCTACCACTATAAACTATCCATCTTCTATTTTAGACGAACGTCGTTCAGCTCCCTGAAACAATAATGTAAAAATAAACTTGAAGATTCCAGTGTGTTCAAGTTCCTATCAATAAAAGTCATACAATCATACATGCAATGCGCTAGATTGCTGGAAGGACTGTATTGTTCTTAATGTCTCCATTCTCCATGCATATACTAATCAACGTCGACAACAACAGTCATCATGGTCATCGTCGGCATGATGACCATCAGCTCCTTGTTTATCATTGGACAGGGAAGAGTGTATGTATAATTGTATACAAGTATGTGCACTTGCCATAGCGCCCCTTCAAGATTCCTACTCAGAGGCGCTCTCGATTACAAGCGTGGTCACTGAATCAGTTTCACCCGCAGCGCTGAGGAATTGCGAGTGATGGTCCTTTCGCGGCGCCTTGAGGTGGATTCGAACCTGCAATCCTCCGGCTGCAAGGCAACCGAACATACATGTACCCACTACACCACAGCGCCCCATAATGTGAATAAGCATCGACATTAATTTTGTCTAGTCGAATGTTCCACTAATACATGTACATGTACGTGTAAGTCAAAGTCTATTTAACTCCCCATTATATTTGCAACCTGTACCAGAGACTCTGAACTTTCACACCATCTAAAGGCTGTCGACGGGAGTAGTTATGAAAAAGCAGGGTCTGGAGCAGCACGCTGGTTCCATGCTCTCTACAGCGCTATACTGGTTCCCGGACCGGTGGAAGCGATCCAGGGCCTCCCCGGACCGTCGGAAGCCCTCAACAACACCTAGACTACCCCACTACTTCAGCAGAGGACACCTACATTGGCTGATGCGCTGGCTCCCTGCCGACGAAAGGACTACTGCCTTACTTTGCTTAGCAGCTATGTTCTGTAACCCTGGATAGGAAGTGTGACAATGCATCTCAAACCTACTCTGCCTAGCAACCACGATATGTACCCCTACTTTCCATAGCATCTACGCTCTGTAACGCTGGATAGGAAGAGTGACATTGCCCTAATCTGTGTATCAACCAAACTCTACAACCTTTGCCCTCTACACCTAGATTGTGGATAGGTGTGACACAGCCCTACTCTGCGTAACACCTACACTCTGGAACTCAACTCTGCTTAGCGGATATGCTTTAGAACCCCAATTTACTAAGCATCGGGATAACCAGAACGTGGACTAAGTCGGAAGTTTGACATTAAGTATCCACCACGATTTGATTAGCATCTGCTCAATAATATGTAGATTGGAAGCATACCAGGATGTTAATATTCTCAACATGGACCATTTCTTAAATTTATTTTACATAATGCATATCGGAACATAACCTTTGTGGTTAATACCATCAACTGTCTTACCAGCCGAAAGTACCGAATAGCATAGTGTATAGTGTACACAGTGTACATAGTTAGTTAGCTGTTTCCTTATAAGAATCACCGGAAATGATAAAAAAGGTTTATAATGAAACTCACCAGAAACATTCAGATTTCAGCTTTACTTAAGCTCTTATAAGCAGCACGAAGAAAAATTTGAGAATATATTTAAATATGAACAATATAAAATCACACAAACAAGATTATATAAATTTGCAAATATTTTGTGATATTTATGATGCAGATGGTATAAAACTTAGCACAACAATGTAACACAGAGACCATAGACTTCGCTAGATGGCAGTGATGTCCTCACGATCTCCACAAGCGACACAACCTAAGCAACTGCACACATAAGCTTAGATAATTAATTAAAACAAAAGCGGCAAGCAACAATATGACAAGCGTGAAAAACCACAATTTCTAGCTCATGGCCTCTCCGTAATATGATTACACAAGGTGTGGATCAGACTACAACAATATCTCGCAATCTCTATGCTTCTCCAGATTGATTTGTGTTGGATAATTCTAAACAGCGCACGCTGTTTAATAGGCCCAGAACATTCCTAATCAACAAAATAGCCTCCATTTGTTAGTTCTGATCAGATTGTATTAATATAATAATGTGGAAAATGACCTAGCAGTCAGAATTCGATTGAATCCAAGATAGTGAATAACCCGGCCGAAATGATTAAATCGTTTGTGGAGTAGCATCTGTCTGAGAAAAGAGCTGATGTGACAAGGTTTAAGCCGGATATTTAAAACGCGCATGTGTTTAGAGGTAGAACTATGAACCATCATAAGTATTACCACAGTATAAATAATTACCAGTAGGTCTACCCGGATGGCTGCCTGTTGCCAACTTTTTTTGGTGACGTGGTCAGCCTCCATCTTGGTAGCAATAGACCAGCATTTGCATCGTATATTGCTATTAATAGTACACCATAACAATTCTCTTTATAAAATAACCCAGAGTGAGAGTTGAGTTGCTGGGGACCATTTTTTAAAATATATTATTATTATAACTTTAATTATTTGTTATTTCCAGCCTGTTGCGACTTTTTCCGCGTAGTACATTGCAGTTCTTTTAATGCAACCCGGGTTCGAGATTAAGCCGTATAGTAAAAATGCCATTGATTTAATGCCCTCAAATTTCTCTAATAAAATGAGTTAGCAGGAGATCTCAGAGGCTCGGGCTCACTTTTTGGATATATTATTTTCTTATCTTTCATTATTTGTTATTTCCAGCTTGTAGCAAATTTTTTCCGGGCAGTACATTGCAGTTCTTTTAATGAATCCCGACTAATATGGCGGCTGCCGGAAACCGAAATTTGTAGTTTGTACCATAGAATTGAAAGTAACTGTAATTTGCTTATGGAGTTTATTGCTGCGAAAATGGCGGATGACAGTGGGTGGGGCTTTAAATCTCGTCACTTATTCTGACGACTGCGAGATCCGAAATCGACGTACTGTTAATTATTTATACTGTGGTATTACTTCGCTTGCACACATCGATTAAATTCGGCAGCTTCTTACATACTTACCGTATTCGCATGTTGATAATATTATGATCCCAACATGTATACAAAAAGCCCAATGGGGATTTCCACAATGACCAAGGCATGAGATGCAGCGTCTGAAACTGTGGGAATTTCCCAAATCCCAACATCATCGAAAATCAAATATTCTGTTATTATGGCAATACAAAGTTGCATAATCATCATGATTATTATGACACAGCAAAAATCTACCCTTAGACCTGCCCGAGCAAGTCTATCTGGAGGCCTATAAAAGCAGTTGCTCCAGTATGTAGACCTTCATAATCTGATCAACACCAGCGACGCAACATAGGATAGAAATCGACGCGAGAATGCTTGAACCGCAGACCGTCAACACTACGTCGGCAGATCAACATGGTGAGTTATTTTTATCGCCTGAGTAAAACTAATCTGGTTAAGTTAAGGATAATCTTATAAGAAGTCATGGTATTCTATAGATAAGCTTCAATAATCACTAGATTAATTATAATGGCGTGGCTAGGATAGAATTCTCCCCAGCCGGATGGTTGAGGACGGCCCCAAATGTTTTCATTTACACACTTTCGGTTTTAAGTTTATTTTTTATCCCAATAGGGCTATGCTTCTTCGGCACCAACAGGATTAATATTTATCGTTTGGACCGTGGAGGTCATCCAACCGCCGCAAGAAGCCGTGCTGTTATATTCAGGTTATACACAGACTACCAAAATTTATCCCAGATTTCTTCCAAGAGATCAAGCCATATCAGTCTTTTATGGATGTTGGCATCAACCAAATGACCTGGGGTTTCGATTGCTTTGCATACGCAGTCTCATATTAAATTGTGGGATTTATATTAGTTAATCGAGCGTATTCTTCTTAAACGTGGATGGGTTGGGAGCGCTTCTGAGTAGACATCATCAATAGGCACTATAGATAGCCCAAAAATACCTTGTTAGGACATAATTTTATCATCTGCAAAGCAAGCTTATTAATGGCAATTTTAGTTTCTACAATAATCGTAAGACCACCATCACTTCAACTATGAATCATGGTCACTATGATAATCTAGGCGGATTATAATTCTATTGAGGCGGTCGTGTGGATCAGCAATGCAATGCGATGTAAATCTTTGAGAATTTATCAGCGCTTATAAAACCACGGCAGGGAGATCAGCTTATTACTAGCGCTATTCATATCAAGGTCGCAATAGCCAGAGTTGGCTTTTCGTTCCAGTGCCAGGTCAAAATCCGAGGGGGTCAAAATCCGAGGGGGTCAAGCCGACGAGACATCGTGATGTTACAGAGGTTGGTGGTGATGGTGGTAGTTGGTGATTGAGGGATGAGCGAATAGTGCTGTATAAGACTTATGCATAATCAAAGTCCACTAGCTTTTCTGAATGGGATCTAACACCCCGTAGGACTAGATACAATACATGTTTCGCAGATCTCTTTACCAATAAGACTTTCTAGTTTGTTGGAACAACAAATATTTTTAGCTAGATACCAATGGCAATCTCCAAAACTCTAAAACACCGATCGAAATCCAGGCCTATCTCATCAGATTTTTCATGAGCATTGAGCCAAAAGGACAGAGCGAAAAAGCAGTCCAACCAGGATTGAGATTGTATTACCTCAAACATACTGATAATATTATTTATTCTAATTGTTTTTAAACATAGTTGAACAATTATATAATAGCTGCTATGTTTCTATTTCTAGATCTGAAGAGACATGCAGAAGCCGACCCTACAACCTCATTCCCACCTAAAAAACAAAGTATGTGACCATACTATTTGATTTAATGATGATGCATATTTATTTATAGGCTATGTTGTGTGTAACCCAAATATATATTAATCATAAGCCACGAGGTAGCTGAAGGTCTTTCTCGGTTCCATGAGTTGGCCAACACATCTCATGTTTAACAACACACTCATATCAAAGATGTTTAGGGTCGCCCTTCTCCCTTATCCAGGCATGAGACTGGCTCTGATACAGTTTGGCCAGTGGTGGTGTTGAATTGTTTGTGATTTGCATTTATAAATAATCAAGTACAATGCCATACATATTCATGTATAGCGATCAGTAGTGAAGATATGAGAACTCCAGCCCACAGTAGTGACGTGCCTAGCCCAGGGGCGGCCGCGTGACGTCAGGTGCCTTAGTATTACCATCGATTAAAGGAGAGCACGCCTATGCTATGAATGTTTAGATACTATAATAATTGTAAATCTAATTTTTAATTTCAAGTTTACAATTTTTAATTTCAATTTTATTTTTAAAATATTCACAATTACAATTTTTATTTTTTCTTCTTCTTCTTTAATTCAATTTTATATTTAAATCCAAGTTTAAAATTTGTGAATTCAAGTTTATAATTTCTAATTTCAATTTAATTTTTAAATTAATCACAAATACAATTAAAACATTTTCCTTAACTCAATTTTATATTCTATTTCTACTCCAAATAACAACACAATTTTAAATTTAATTTGTAATCCAAGTTTAAAATTTTTAAATTCAAGTTTAAGATTTTTAAATTCAATTTTATTTTTATTTTAATCACAAACACAATTTATTATTTTTTTTCCTTAATTCAATTTTATATTTTATTTGTAATCCGAAAAAATTCAACTTTTAATTTTAAATCTTAAAATTTTAAATTAAGCATACAATTTTTAATTTCAATTTTATATTTTAATTAATTTATTTATTTATTTCAAATTCATATTTTATTTATATCCCAAAGACAATTTTTAATCTTAAGTATTTAAATATATTTTGTAATTCAATATTTTAGCTTTAATTATATATCAATAAAGACAATGAATATGCTTTGTGTCGTTTCAGAAACGGACAGCTATTGCCGGTACTGCTCCGCTTACAAGAAGACGAAGCTGGATGATGCGGGCCTTTGTGAAATTTGTGCAAAGAGACGGATTTGCAACACGTGCCGTCTCCGTCGTCAGGCGCATTTATTCAATGGCGATTCGCCAGTCTGTAACACATGCGCAAACCCAACATCCAAGCAACTTCGTGCCTCGGTTCGAAACGTCTTTGACGAGGAACAGCTGCCATCCGACCCAAGCAACATAGACGTTAGACTGCTAATTCGCGGGCTTGAGGGTAACATTTCTTCCAGTTTGGAGCACCACTTAGCTGGAAAAGGGTAAGTTCATTTTGTTTTTTCTGATTTAAAAATTAAATTTTAAATATTATAAATCTAAACGATATATTGTTATCACAAAATTTATTCATGATTTTAAACATCTCTAGCATGTATTTGGAGATTGGTATTTGTTTGTTATTTTAGCCCTGTCAAATGGTATATCGCGTCAGAATTTAAATTCGAACGTGAAAATCCAGATGGTAGCACCAGATCAACCTCTGCATATTTCAAGTCCAATCCCGCAATTCTCCTGAATACCGAGAACATACACTCCCAACTGGAGGATGC
This sequence comes from Lumbricus rubellus, assembly GCA_945859605.1. Taxonomy (NCBI): domain Eukaryota; kingdom Metazoa; phylum Annelida; class Clitellata; order Crassiclitellata; family Lumbricidae; genus Lumbricus; species Lumbricus rubellus. The sequence continues at coordinate 11,518,110 of OX243822.1, read as the reverse complement.
TATTACACGAATAGACACCTTGTCAGATACATTCACGAACGAGGGGTCCGGGTGGACCATTGGCCAAGTCGATAACATTGTTCTTCACACCGCCGAATACGATCCCATTGGGGGGTCGTCGTATATACGAAGTCCAAAGTGGCTGGCGGACAAGAAGGCCACCATTAACATTCAGAACAAAGACAATCTATGTTTTTTATATAGCGTTCTCTCACACGCACATCCAGTGAAGCAAGATGCGGAGCGCGTCACCAAATATAAGCAATTCATGAACGACTTAACCTTGGAAGGCCTAGCATTTCCCATCGAGATTGGTCAGATTCCAATATTTGAAACGAATAATCCAGATTTCGCGATTAATGTTCTTTGTATAAACTCCGACGAGGACCACACATTTGTACCACTCTATGCCTCACAACATCGTGATCGCAAACATACGGTTAATTTGTTATTGCTGAGCGAGGGTGAAAGGAGACACTATATCCTGATTCGAAACCTTTCCCGACTATTACATGATCGAAACGCATCTAGACACCAAACCTTTCCTTGTCCATTCTGCCTCCACTGTTTCAAATACGAAGCAGGTTTGCAGAGTCATATTCCAGAATGTAGCACTCACGGAGTCCAAAAGGTGCGCTATCCTTCTCCTGACCATAACATTTTGAAATTTTCAAACATACAAAATCAAATGCCCCTTGGATTCACGATCTATGCGGACTTCGAGGCCTTCCTCGGCAAAGCCGACATTGATGCCGGCAATTCGACAAAATTTTGCGACACACATACGCCCAGCGGATTCTGTTGCTTAACAGTCTCGACAATCGCTCAGTACAACAATGAACGGCCGTATGTATACAGCGGTAGCAATGTTATGGACAACTTCTTCGCACATTTAAAATCGGAACAAGTTCGAATAAATAAAATTCTGTCCAGAAACGAACCGATGGCACCTCTTTCACAATTGCAAATGACAACATACACAAATTGTACCAAATGTCCCTCGTGCGACTTCGATCTTACCGTGGAAAATAAAGTAAGGCACCATTGTCACGTAACTGGCCAATTCATTTCGGCGCTATGCAGCAACTGCAACTTGCAGTACAAATACAAGAGGTCGAAAGTCGGTCAGAATGAATATAATTATCTCATTCCGGTCGTGTTTCACAATCTCCGTGGGTACGACTCACACATCATCCTCAAACATCTATCTCGATTTTTTGCGCCGAAAGATGTCTTCGTTATCGCCACCAACATGGAGAAGTATCTAGCTTTCGAAATCGACGGCTTACGTTTCGTGGATTCTCTCCAATTTCTTAATTGCGGTCTTGACACTTTGGTGAACAATTTATCAAAAGGGGGAAATTCTAAATTCGTTCATATGCGTAGACTCCATCCGAACGATGATCAATTCAAATTGTTGCTTCGGAAAGGGGTCTATCCATATGAATATATGGATTGTGCAGAAAGAATGTACGAGACATGTTTACCACCTCAGGAACAGTTCTTCAGCCGACTCACCGACGAACATATCAGCGACGCCGATTATTCACACGCTCGAGACATCTGGTCAAAATTTGACATGCACTCGATGAGGGACTATCACGACCTGTACTTGGAAACTGATGTAGTGCTTCTAGCCGATGTGTTCGAAGAATTTCGTAAGATGTCTTTGGATTTCTATCGGTTGGATGCTCTGCATTATTTTTCGAGTCCAGGTCTGAGTTTCGATGCGTGTCTCAAGATGACCGGTGTCTCGCTGGAATTGATCGTCGATCCTGATCAGTTCCTTTTCATCGAGAAGGGAATGCGAGGTGGGGTAAGTATGATTACTAACCGGTATGCCAAGTCAAACAACCCATATCTCGCTCAAGGATATGATGCCACTGCAGAAACAAGCTACATAATGTACTTGGACTGCAACAACCTATATGGCTATGCGATGAGTGAGCCTTTGCCAACAGGCAAATTCCGATTCCTGAACCCCGAAGAAGTCGAGAATTTCGATCTGAGTTCCAAACATGATGATGATAAGAAAGGGTACATTCTCGAGGTGGATATGGAATATCCACCTCATCTGCACAATCCACATAACGATTACCCGCTAGCTCCCGAAAAGGTGGCGATAACGAAGGATATGCTTTCACCATATGCGGATGAATTGGCCGGAAAGTTAGGGATAAAATTTTCAAATAAAATTCAGAAATTGGTTCCAAACCTAAATCATAAGACGAATTACGTTCTCCATTACAGAAATTTACAGTTTTACGTGGCAATGGGGCTTAAAATCACCAAAACACACAAAATTCTTGAATTTGACCAATCTCGATGGTTGAAGTCATACATCGACTTTAACACGGCTAAGCGACAGATGGCTGCCAATTCATTCGAAAAAGACTTTTTCAAATTGCAAAATAACTCAGTGTTCGGGAAGACAATGCAGAACAATCGCCGGCATCTGAACATTCGGCTGGTGACGAACGAGAGGCAAGCGAAGCGTTACATAGCTCGACCGACATTCCAGGAGTTCAACATTATAAATGAGGACCTTACCGCCATCAAAATGGTAAAGTCCGATGTGATGTTGGACAAGCCTATATACGCAGGAATGTGTATATTGGATATCTCGAAACTGCATATGTATCGTTTTCACTACGAGCATATACAGAAGTTGTATGGTGAAAGAGCGAAATTATTATTCACCGATACAGACAGTTTGTGCTATCACATTCAGACCGCTGATGTGTATTTGGACATGCGTCCAAATCTGATCGAATACGACACATCCGACTACCCCGCCGATCACTTTCTGCATAGCAAAGCTAATGCGAAAGTGATTGGCAAATTCAAAGACGAGTCGAATGGGGAACCACCTTTGGAATTTGTGGGGTTACGTTCAAAAATGTATAGCCTCTTGCTTCCCGGGGATTACGAAAAGAAAACCGCCAAAGGTGTGAAAAAGTCGTGCGTGTCCAAATACATACGGCATCGAGATTACGCAAACTGTCTGTTCGATGAAACCCCGACGACTGCAAAATTTTATACCATTCGAAGTATTAAACATCAATTACACACCGCGGAAATCTCAAAATCGGCTCTTTCACCGTACGACGACAAGAGATATCTGATAAACAATCGAGATTCGCTTGCCTACGGCCATGTGTCGCTTAAATGCTAGGCCCTTCAGTAATATTTGTACTTCTAACCCACTGTCGTGTATATAACTTGTTTGATTTTAATATTTGGACTCTAAGCTCTGCTTCAACATTGCTGCGATGAGTGCGATGTCTGATCACTATTTTAGGACATTGATTGATTCGCCGAGTATAGAATATGGACTCATAACTAATTACTGTTCTGCTGTACATAGAAGATGGACATATCTCCGCATTTAGTACTTGCTTCGATATAGTATATGTTGGGCGCGATAAGCGACTACTTATTGATTTGTTAGCATATAATTGGTTGTATTTAATATTGCACTTGCTTAATTATTATTGTGTTGAAATTAAATTTTGATATTGCCACTCCTGTGTTTGTTTTGTTTCTAATATCACATAATTAAAATAGTTTACATTCACCCATGTTCAGCATTTGAATGCTATAAGATAGATCAGATTTCCATATTAACAAATAAAAACTTTGGATCCAGAGCACATATACTAAACCATGTAAGGTTCCAGAGGCGAATGCTAAACAAAGTAGGGTTGTGGAGTTTGATTGTTACACAGAGTTAGGACCCATCTAGGGTTACAGAACATAGCTGCTAAGCAAAGTAAGGCAGTAGTCCTTTCGTCGGCAGGGAGCCAGCGCATCAGCCAATGTAGGTGTCCTCTGCTGAAGTAGTGGGGCAGTCTAGGCCCTGGATCACTTCCGCCGGTCCGGGGAAGCCCTGGGTCACTTCCGCCGGTCCGGGAACCAGTATAGACGTTGTAGAGAGCATGGAACGAGCGTGCTGCTCCAGACCCTGCCCTTTCATAACTACTGACGGGATTCCGTTGGATGATTCTATACGTGTCTGCGAGGGATCGCCACTGATGACTGTTTCCGGCTCACTGTGACTTATTTTGCTAATTGATGAAATTTTCTTGTTGTTATGACATATAAATACTCTAAATAAATAAATAATTGCTCTGTATATTATATAATCTCTCTATATAAAATCCGTTTATTCCCCATATCCAGAGCAGTCTGGTCTTCGCTATGCCTTTGTAGGTTCCATCACGACATCAAGAAATCTATCGAAAGTAAAATCTCAAGAAGATGTTGTATCGAATCTCGAAACGCGGCTCATAATGGAGTTTTAGAGCATTTCGTCCGATTATACAGCGGACACAATAGCATTGCATCATGACTCAGAGGCTTTTGCTCTTTGTGTCCATAAAAATTATATGGTGCTATTATCTTACGCTCATCAACTTCTTCCTGGTGTTTCTAAGCTTAGAATACGTTTTCTAACTTTTCTTCTTGCATCTTGTTGCAGCAGTTGAAATTCATTAGGCTACTTCGATTGGTGGTGGTATTTGCAGTTTAACGTCACTGTTTGGTGACAAAGACCATTAGCGACGCCCTCCTCCTTTATTCAGGCTTGGAACTGGCACTGGCAACCAGTGGCGGAGTTCACTGCATCTCGTTGCCTTCTCCACAGACAACGATGCCATGGGTAAGCAACTTGCCCAAGGTCTCTCCACAGCAGCTTGCGCCACCGTGTCCCATGCGTGCTAGCCCGAGATATCTAAATCTCTGAATGTCATCTCCCAGCCCGGGGCTTGAACCGCAGTCCGTTGTAACCAACAGACGTTGCCGCTCTCGCTTACCGGTGTAGCTAACTAGACCAACTAGGTTGTCTTACTCGCAAAGATTTAAATATAGTTAGTCTGTGTAATGTAATTCTACCTTTGTCAGTTCCAGCTGTCTTCGCCAACAAGACATGGTCTACGTTACAACAATATTCGCACTGGTCGCACTATCACTGCAAAACTTGTTGCTATTTTGCGACACTGTCATAATTATCGAAGATGATTATTGTCGCCCTCCTCCTTTATTCAAGCTTGGGACTGGCACTGGCAGAGAGCAACCAGTGGCGGAGTTGCTCTATCACTGGAGCATATTTTCGGCTTTATAGAGAGACTTCGCTTAGCCGTCGACTGTTTGAAGTGTGCAGACAGTCATTGCACGTCAATCTACACTTATTTGTCTCACTTTAGTTTGCTGTGTTCGAATGTTTCACGACAACCGATAGTCACGAGTCACGACTATGCATTAAACTGTCTGTTTGATGATACACAGAAACGATTACATATAATTTCACCCTTAGCAAATCAAAACTGACATTAGAAACGTGAGATTTCTAGTTAACACGGTCGGATAATTATCATGACGTAGGCTACTGCGGTAGTCAAAACGTTTCACTCTGTGTGATGGAGGTTTTTGCTTGGAGACGTAAACTTACATCTCTGACAGCTTGTTTCTTATCTATAGAGGCCATTAAGCTTAATAGCAGTCCAGATGCGTCAGGTGAATGCGTGTTGGAATATTGCACACAGAACGGAAGATCATCATGCTCACATGCACCAATCAGATTCAAGCGCATCCAGTTCGCTTCGTATTTTCTATGAATAGGTCTACACCTGCGTTAACTATAATAATAGACGTCTTTAATCGACTGTTTTATGGAAATCGTTATAGCGGTCATCAGTGGTCGATCGCTAGATATAGGCCTAGTGAGTCACGAATAGCGGTGACCAGTGCACTTTCGGGCACCGCGTAGTGAATATAATATTTATATAGGCCTATCTATAAATATCATCATCATCATCATGGTCCATGGGCTCAGTGCCCGTAGGTGTCAACCGCATGGCTCACAATCCGTTTCCATTTGTCTCTTTCCTGTGCCGCTCTGCTCGCTTGGTGTATTTCCGAACCGCACCAGTCCTTGATGTCGTCTAACCACTCTCTGCATGGCCTGCCCCTAATCCCCGCTCCGTCCATCATCCCGAACATGGTTTGTTTGATGAGTCTGTCATTTCTCATCCTGCAGACATGTAAATAAATATATTTATATAAAATTATATATAATTATATATAAAATTATGAAGTTAGTGTATAGGCCTACGGTCCGCGCGACTCCGCCAGCTCTTAAGCCCTGTCGATCCAGGCTAAGATAACCCTGTCTGGATAAAGGAGGATGACGACACAGATCATCTTTAATTGACAAAGTGTCGTTACACAGCAAAAAGCCAAGCTAAGATAACGCTATGAGTTGTCTAAGCCAAAGCATGTAAGCTTATGTATGTATGTATGAGAACTTGTTATAACGTCCCTTCAAGATTTCTACTGAGAGGCGCTAGTAGTTATGAAAGGGCAGGGTCTGGAGCAGCACGCTGGTTCCATGCTCTCTACAGCGCTATACTGGTTCCCGGACCGGTGGAAGCGATCCAGGGCCTCCCCGGACCGTCGGAAGCCCTCAACAACACCTAGACTACCCCACTACTTCAGCAGAGGACACCTACATTGGCTGATGCGCTGGCTCCCTGCCGACGAAAGGACTACTGCCTTACTTTGCTTAGCAGCTATGTTCTGTAACCCTGGATAGGAAGTGTGACAATGCATCTCAAACCTACTCTGCCTAGCAACCACGATATGTACCCCTACTTTCCATAGCATCTACGCTCTGTAACGCTGGATAGGAAGAGTGACATTGCCCTAATCTGTGTATCAACCAAACTCTACAACCTTTGCCCTCTACACCTAGATTGTGGATAGGTGTGACACAGCCCTACTCTGCGTAACACCTACACTCTGGAACTCAACTCTGCTTAGCGGATATGCTTTAGAACCCCAATTTACTAAGCATCGGGATAACCAGAACGTGGACTAAGTCGGAAGTTTGACATTAAGTATCCACCACGATTTGATTAGCATCTGCTCAATAATATGTAGATTGGAAGCATACCAGGATGTTAATATTCTCAACATGGACCATTTCTTAAATTTATTTTACATAATGCATATCGGAACATAACCTTTGTGGTTAATACCATCAACTGTCTTACCAGCCGAAAGTACCGAATAGCATAGTGTATAGTGTACACAGTGTACATAGTTAGTTAGCTGTTTCCTTATAAGAATCACCGGAAATGATAAAAAAAGGTTTATAATGAAACTCACCAGAAACATTCAGATTTCAGCTTTACTTAAGCTCTTATAAGCAGCACGAAGAAAAATTTGAGAATATATTTAAATATGAACAATATAAAATCACACAAACAAGATTATATAAATTTGCAAATATTTTGTGATATTTATGATGCAGATGGTATAAAACTTAGCACAACAATGTAACACAGAGACCATAGACTTCGCTAGATGGCAGTGATGTCCTCACGATCTCCACAAGCGACACAACCTAAGCAACTGCACACATAAGCTTAGATAATTAATTAAAACAAAAGCGGCAAGCAACAATATGACAAGCGTGAAAAACCACAATTTCTAGCTCATGGCCTCTCCGTAATATGATTACACAAGGTGTGGATCAGACTACAACAATATCTCGCAATCTCTATGCTTCTCCAGATTGATTTGTGTTGGATAATTCTAAACAGCGCACGCTGTTTAATAGGCCCAGAACATTCCTAATCAACAAAATAGCCTCCATTTGTTAGTTCTGATCAGATTGTATTAATATAATAATGTGGAAAATGACCTAGTAGTCAGAATTCGATTGAATCCAAGATAGTGAATAACCCGGCCGAAATGATTAAATCGTTTGTGGAGTAGCATCTGTCTGAGAAAAGAGCTGATGTGACAAGGTTTAAGCCGGATATTTAAAACGCGCATGTGTTTAGAGGTAGAACTATGAACCATCATAAGTATTACTTCGCTTGCACACATCGATTAAATTCGGCAGCTTCTTACATACTTACCGTATTCGCATGTTGATAATATTATGATCCCAACATGTATACAAAAAGCCCAATGGGGATTTCCACAATGACCAAGGCATGAGATGCAGCGTCTGAAACTGTGGGAATTTCCCAAATCCCAACATCATCGAAAATCAAATATTCTGTTATTATGGCAATACAAAGTTGCATAATCATCATGATTATTATGACACAGCAAAAATCTACCCTTAGACCTGCCCGAGCAAGTCTATCTGGAGGCCTATAAAAGCAGTTGCTCCAGTATGTAGACCTTCATAATCTGATCAACACCAGCGACGCAACATAGGATAGAAATCGACGCGAGAATGCTTGAACCGCAGACCGTCAACACTACGTCGGCAGATCAACATGGTGAGTTATTTTTATCGCCTGAGTAAAACTAATCTGGTTAAGTTAAGGATAATCTTATAAGAAGTCATGGTATTCTATAGATAAGCTTCAATAATCACTAGATTAATTATAATGGCGTGGCTAGGATAGAATTCTCCCCAGCCGGATGGTTGAGGACGGCCCCAAATGTTTTCATTTACACACTTTCGGTTTTAAGTTTATTTTTTTATCCCAATAGGGCTATGCTTCTTCGGCACCAACAGGATTAATATTTATCGTTTGGACCGTGGAGGTCATCCAACCGCCGCAAGAAGCCGTGCTGTTATATTCAGGTTATACACAGACTACCAAAATTTATCCCAGATTTCTTCCAAGAGATCAAGCCATATCAGTCTTTTATGGATGTTGGCATCAACCAAATGACCTGGGGTTTCGATTGCTTTGCATACGCAGTCTCATATTAAATTGTGGGATTTATATTAGTTAATCGAGCGTATTCTTCTTAAACGTGGATGGGTTGGGAGCGCTTCTGAGTAGACATCATCAATAGGCACTATAGATAGCCCAAAAATACCTTGTTAGGACATAATTTTATCATCTGCAAAGCAAGCTTATTAATGGCAATTTTAGTTTCTACAATAATCGTAAGACCACCATCACTTCAACTATGAATCATGGTCACTATGATAATCTAGGCGGATTATAATTCTATTGAGGCGGTCGTGTGGATCAGCAATGCAATGCGATGTAAATCTTTGAGAATTTATCAGCGCTTATAAAACCACGGCAGGGAGATCAGCTTATTACTAGCGCTATTCATATCAAGGTCGCAATAGCCAGAGTTGGCTTTTCGTTCCAGTGCCAGGTCAAAATCCGAGGGGGTCAAAATCCGAGGGGGTCAAGCCGACGAGACATCGTGATGTTACAGAGGTTGGTGGTGATGGTGGTAGTTGGTGATTGAGGGATGAGCGAATAGTGCTGTATAAGACTTATGCATAATCAAAGTCCACTAGCTTTTCTGAATGGGATCTAACACCCCGTAGGACTAGATACAATACATGTTTCGCAGATCTCTTTACCAATAAGACTTTCTAGTTTGTTGGAACAACAAATATTTTTAGCTAGATACCAATGGCAATCTCCAAAACTCTAAAACACCGATCGAAATCCAGGCCTATCTCATCAGATTTTTCATGAGCATTGAGCCAAAAGGACAGAGCGAAAAAGCAGTCCAACCAGGATTGAGATTGTATTACCTCAAACATACTGATAATATTATTTATTCTAATTGTTTTTAAACATAGTTGAACAATTATATAATAGCTGCTATGTTTCTATTTCTAGATCTGAAGAGACATGCAGAAGCCGACCCTACAACCTCATTCCCACCTAAAAAACAAAGTATGTGACCATACTATTTGATTTAATGATGATGCATATTTATTTATAGGCTATGTTGTGTGTAACCCAAATATATATTAATCATAAGCCACGAGGTAGCTGAAGGTCTTTCTCGGTTCCATGAGTTGGCCAACACATCTCATGTTTAACAACACACTCATATCAAAGATGTTTAGGGTCGCCCTTCTCCTTTATCCAGGCATGAGACTGGCTCTGATACAGTTTGGCCAGTGGTGGTGTTGAATTGTTTGTGATTTGCATTTATAAATAATCAAGTACAATGCCATACATATTCATGTATAGCGATCAGTAGTGAAGATATGAGAACTCCAGCTCACAGTAGTGACGTGCCTAGCCCAGGGGCGGCCGCGTGACGTCAGGTGCCTTAGTATTACCATCGATTAAAGGAGAGCACGCCTATGCTATGAATGTTTAGATACTATAATAATTGTAAATCTAATTTTTAATTTCAAGTTTACAATTTTTAATTTCAATTTTATTTTTAAAATATTCACAATTACAATTTTTATTTTTTCTTCTTCTTCTTTAATTCAATTTTATATTTAAATCCAAGTTTAAAATTTGTGAATTCAAGTTTATAATTTCTAATTTCAATTTAATTTTTAAATTAATCACAAATACAATTAAAACATTTTCCTTAACTCAATTTTATATTCTATTTCTACTCCAAATAACAACACAATTTTAAATTTAATTTGTAATCCAAGTTTAAAATTTTTAAATTCAAGTTTAAGATTTTTAAATTCAATTTTATTTTTATTTTAATCACAAACACAATTTTTTTTTCCTTAATTCAATTTTATATTTTATTTGTAATCCGAAAAAATTCAACTTTTAATTTTAAATCTTAAAATTTTAAATTAAGCATACAATTTTTAATTTCAATTTTATATTTTAATTAATTTATTTATTTATTTCAAATTCATATTTTATTTATATCTCAAAGACAATTTTTAATCTTAAGTATTTAAATATATTTTGTAATTCAATATTTTAGCTTTAATTATATATCAATAAAGACAATGAATATGCTTTGTGTCGTTTCAGAAACGGACAGCTATTGCCGGTACTGCTCCGCTTACAAGAAGACGAAGCTGGATGATGCGGGCCTTTGTGAAATTTGTGCAAAGAGACGGATTTGCAACACGTGCCGTCTCCGTCGTCAGGCGCATTTATTCAATGGCGATTCGCCAGTCTGTAACACATGCGCAAACCCAACATCCAAGCAACTTCGTGCCTCGGTTCGAAACGTCTTTGACGAGGAACAGCTGCCATCCGACCCAAGCAACATAGACGTTAGACTGCTAATTCGCGGGCTTGAGGGTAACATTTCTTCCAGTTTGGAGCACCACTTAGCTGGAAAAGGGTAAGTTCATTTTGTTTTTCTGATTTAAAAATTAAATTTTAAATATTATAAATCTAAACGATATATTGTTATCACAAAATTTATTCATGATTTTAAACATCTCTAGCATGTATTTGGAGATTGGTATTTGTTTGTTATTTTAGCCCTGTCAAATGGTATATCGCGTCAGAATTTAAATTCGAACGTGAAAATCCAGATGGTAGCACCAGATCAACCTCTGCATATTTCAAGTCCAATCCCGCAATTCTCCTGAATACCGAGAACATACACTCCCAACTGGAGGATGCTATTACACGAATAGACACCTTGTCAGATACATTCACGAACGAGGGGTCCGGGTGGACCATTGGCCAAGTCGATAACATTGTTCTTCACACCGCCGAATACGATCCCATTGGGGGGTCGTCGTATATACGAAGTCCAAAGTGGCTGGCGGACAAGAAGGCCACCATTAACATTCAGAACAAAGACAATCTATGTTTTTTATATAGCGTTCTCTCACACGCACATCCAGTGAAGCAAGATGCGGAGCGCGTCACCAAATATAAGCAATTCATGAACGACTTAACCTTGGAAGGCCTAGCATTTCCCATCGAGATTGGTCAGATTCCAATATTTGAAACGAATAATCCAGATTTCGCGATTAATGTTCTTTGTATAAACTCCGACGAGGACCACACATTTGTACCACTCTATGCCTCACAACATCGTGATCGCAAACATACGGTTAATTTGTTATTGCTGAGCGAGGGTGAAAGGAGACACTATATCCTGATTCGAAACCTTTCCCGACTATTACATGATCGAAACGCATCTAGACACCAAACCTTTCCTTGTCCATTCTGCCTCCACTGTTTCAAATACGAAGCAGGTTTGCAGAGTCATATTCCAGAATGTAGCACTCACGGAGTCCAAAAGGTGCGCTATCCTTCTCCTGACCATAACATTTTGAAATTTTCAAACATACAAAATCAAATGCCCCTTGGATTCACGATCTATGCGGACTTCGAGGCCTTCCTCGGCAAAGCCGACATTGATGCCGGCAATTCGACAAAATTTTGCGACACACATACGCCCAGCGGATTCTGTTGCTTAACAGTCTCGACAATCGCTCAGTACAACAATGAACGGCCGTATGTATACAGCGGTAGCAATGTTATGGACAACTTCTTCGCACATTTAAAATCGGAACAAGTTCGAATAAATAAAATTCTGTCCAGAAACGAACCGATGGCACCTCTTTCACAATTGCAAATGACAACATACACAAATTGTACCAAATGTCCCTCGTGCGACTTCGATCTTACCGTGGAAAATAAAGTAAGGCACCATTGTCACGTAACTGGCCAATTCATTTCGGCGCTATGCAGCAACTGCAACTTGCAGTACAAATACAAGAGGTCGAAAGTCGGTCAGAATGAATATAATTATCTCATTCCGGTCGTGTTTCACAATCTCCGTGGGTACGACTCACACATCATCCTCAAACATCTATCTCGATTTTTTGCGCCGAAAGATGTCTTCGTTATCGCCACCAACATGGAGAAGTATCTAGCTTTCGAAATCGACGGCTTACGTTTCGTGGATTCTCTCCAATTTCTTAATTGCGGTCTTGACACTTTGGTGAACAATTTATCAAAAGGGGGAAATTCTAAATTCGTTCATATGCGTAGACTCCATCCGAACGATGATCAATTCAAATTGTTGCTTCGGAAAGGGGTCTATCCATATGAATATATGGATTGTGCAGAAAGAATGTACGAGACATGTTTACCACCTCAGGAACAGTTCTTCAGCCGACTCACCGACGAACATATCAGCGACGCCGATTATTCACACGCTCGAGACATCTGGTCAAAATTTGACATGCACTCGATGAGGGACTATCACGACCTGTACTTGGAAACTGATGTAGTGCTTCTAGCCGATGTGTTCGAAGAATTTCGTAAGATGTCTTTGGATTTCTATCGGTTGGATGCTCTGCATTATTTTTCGAGTCCAGGTCTGAGTTTCGATGCGTGTCTCAAGATGACCGGTGTCTCGCTGGAATTGATCGTCGATCCTGATCAGTTCCTTTTCATCGAGAAGGGAATGCGAGGTGGGGTAAGTATGATTACTAACCGGTATGCCAAGTCAAACAACCCATATCTCGCTCAAGGATATGATGCCACTGCAGAAACAAGCTACATAATGTACTTGGACTGCAACAACCTATATGGCTATGCGATGAGTGAGCCTTTGCCAACAGGCAAATTCCGATTCCTGAACCCCGAAGAAGTCGAGAATTTCGATCTGAGTTCCAAACATGATGATGATAAGAAAGGGTACATTCTCGAGGTGGATATGGAATATCCACCTCATCTGCACAATCCACATAACGATTACCCGCTAGCTCCCGAAAAGGTGGCGATAACGAAGGATATGCTTTCACCATATGCGGATGAATTGGCCGGAAAGTTAGGGATAAAATTTTCAAATAAAATTCAGAAATTGGTTCCAAACCTAAATCATAAGACGAATTACGTTCTCCATTACAGAAATTTACAGTTTTACGTGGCAATGGGGCTTAAAATCACCAAAACACACAAAATTCTTGAATTTGACCAATCTCGATGGTTGAAGTCATACATCGACTTTAACACGGCTAAGCGACAGATGGCTGCCAATTCATTCGAAAAAGACTTTTTCAAATTGCAAAATAACTCAGTGTTCGGGAAGACAATGCAGAACAATCGCCGGCATCTGAACATTCGGCTGGTGACGAACGAGAGGCAAGCGAAGCGTTACATAGCTCGACCGACATTCCAGGAGTTCAACATTATAAATGAGGACCTTACCGCCATCAAAATGGTAAAGTCCGATGTGATGTTGGACAAGCCTATATACGCAGGAATGTGTATATTGGATATCTCGAAACTGCATATGTATCGTTTTCACTACGAGCATATACAGAAGTTGTATGGTGAAAGAGCGAAATTATTATTCACCGATACAGACAGTTTGTGCTATCACATTCAGACCGCTGATGTGTATTTGGACATGCGTCCAAATCTGATCGAATACGACACATCCGACTACCCCGCCGATCACTTTCTGCATAGCAAAGCTAATGCGAAAGTGATTGGCAAATTCAAAGACGAGTCGAATGGGGAACCACCTTTGGAATTTGTGGGGTTACGTTCAAAAATGTATAGCCTCTTGCTTCCCGGGGATTACGAAAAGAAAACCGCCAAAGGTGTGAAAAAGTCGTGCGTGTCCAAATACATACGGCATCGAGATTACGCAAACTGTCTGTTCGATGAAACCCCGACGACTGCAAAATTTTATACCATTTGAAGTATTAAACATCAATTACACACCGCGGAAATCTCAAAATCGGCTCTTTCACCGTACGACGACAAGAGATATCTGATAAACAATCGAGATTCGCTTGCCTACGGCCATGTGTCGCTTAAATGCTAGGCCCTTCAGTAATATTTGTACTTCTAACCCACTGTCGTGTATATAACTTGTTTGATTTTAATATTTGGACTCTAAGCTCTGCTTCAACATTGCTGCGATGAGTGCGATGTCTGATCACTATTTTAGGACATTGATTGATTCGCCGAGTATAGAATATGGACTCATAACTAATTACTGTTCTGCTGTACATAGAAGATGGACATATCTCCGCATTTAGTACTTGCTTCGATATAGTATATGTTGGGCGCGATAAGCGACTACTTATTGATTTGTTAGCATATAATTGGCTGTATTTAATATTGCACTTGCTTAATTATTATTGTGTTGAAATTAAATTTTGATATTGCCACTCCTGTGTTTGTTTTGTTTCTAATATCACATAATTAAAATAGTTTACATTCACCCATGTTCAGCATTTGAATGCTATAAGATAGATCAGATTTCCATATTAACAAATAAAAACTTTGGATCCAGAGCACATATACTAAACCATGTAAGGTTCCAGAGGCGAATGCTAAACAAAGTAGGGTTGTGGAGTTTGATTGTTACACAGAGTTAGGACCCATCTAGGGTTACAGAACATAGCTGCTAAGCAAAGTAAGGCAGTAGTCCTTTCGTCGGCAGGGAGCCAGCGCATCAGCCAATGTAGGTGTCCTCTGCTGAAGTAGTGGGGCAGTCTAGGCCCTGGATCACTTCCGCCGGTCCGGGGAAGCCCTGGGTCACTTCCGCCGGTCCGGGAACCAGTATAGACGTTGTAGAGAGCATGGAACGAGCGTGCTGCTCCAGACCCTGCCCTTTCATAACTGCTCCCGACAACAGCGCGGACACTGGATCGGAGTTGCACGCCGAAGCGCATGGTCGCAAGGCATAAGTTTATCGGGCATATGCCACAAAAAATTTTAAACCAACAAATCGTTACAAAATAGTAAATGTTTTCGATAATTGATTGCAGCTATCAAATAGGGATATTTGGTATTTTTAGACAGATACAATAATTATTGTCAATCAAGTTTCCTCTCACAATCCACGGGCCTTTGCACTCTCATTCGACGTTCAGCCATGAATTTACAACCCTGCCTGAGTCAATAATTGTTATAGACAACTACAGTAACTAGTCGTGACCAGGGCCGGATTTAGGCATGTTCAACATGTTCGGCCGAACAGGGGCCCACACTTTATGGGGCCCCACAAAAATGCGAAAAACTTTTTTTAAAGGAAATTTCGACGAAACGTCTATTTTCCGCAAAATTTCGCCAGATGACTAAAAGAAAGGTCATCAACTTTTTTGGCGGATGAAATGGTATGATTTCCCCGAAAATTTTGGTCGATGACTAAAAAAAAGTCATCAACTTTTGTGTCGGATGAAGTGATGAAATGGTACGATTTTCCCGTCCCGGAAAATATTTTCCCCCGAAAAATTAAAAAATTTCGCCAGATGACTAAAAAAAAAGAATATCCGCAAAAATTTTCCGAACAGGGCCCCCACAAAAATTTCGCGAACAGGGCCCCCACATTGCTTAATCCGGCCCTGGTCGTGACGCAGTATTTTAACGTTGACGGGCAGGTGAGAACGCTAAAGATTACACAGTGACACTTTGGAATGCAGTTTAAAATATGGAGAGGAAAACGGCATGGAGGAGGGTGACTGGAAGGAGGGCAGGTGGAAGGCAGGTGGCGGATGGAGGGATAGCGGATGCATGAAGGACTGATGTGCCACTCAGTTGGTCTGCGGAAATTATTCTTTACCGATGCACTCACTTTGGCTCTGTCACCATTGACTGGAACAACGCTAATTGACCAAGCAAAACGATGATTGGCCGCAAAATACAATTCACAAATATCCGCAGACTCAGAGCTATAATACAGATCAGTGTTCGTTTAGCGTAACTAAATGCATTGAATGCCGCTTTGTGACCATCTATCTGTCTAGTGAATGTGAATGCAAATAACTGTGAACGAACGACGTTTAGGCTACGGCAGAAAGAGAATATACACTTAGAAACACGTAGCCCAGTTACACGTCTTTCAATTAACTAATCTACCCTATAGTCTATTATGAAAGTCTTCTGAGATCAATGCAAAGTCTCATGGGCGGAGTTTATCAGGGGCTAGGAAGTGGGGTGGGGGGGCTAAGCCCCACCAAGAATGCCCAGATTCAACTTTTTACCATGAAAATGGTATTCTTTTTCGGGGTTAGCCCCCCCCCCCCCCAATAAGCCCCAGCCTCGGGGTTAGTTTCCCACCCCACGAATGGAAACCAAACTCCGCCCATGTGCAAAGTGTCAATATGGCCCAACGATTTTCTATGGTTCGGTCTGCCTAGACTCTAGACGCCTGCTTCCAAGGTTTTTCCACACGATGAGTTCAATTCCATTCGTCAGATAGCGCTTAGTCTGTGCATTTTTAGGCGGCATTGCGTTGGGAGCGTCCTGAATTATTATAGGTCAGCATTACACGAATCGCTGTGTCGATTTTGGCAAATAATCAATGAATAACAGAGTTTTCGAAAGATAGCAAACCACAAGAAGTTACAAAGCAAAATAATATGATCCACCGATGGTAACAGCTACACAGCAGGGCTTTTTAACGCGCAGCTCTACGCAAAATGACTAGAAAAAGGTCATCAGTTTTTTCGTCGCCAGCTTGCGATATTTGTGGCAACAACTTGGGACACATTTCTCAACAAACGGGAAAAGGTCATCAATTTTGTTCGTCACCGAATTGCGGCATTTCTTGGGAACATTTTCAGAAACGACTAGAAGTTTTCGCCCAAAGCCGCTCTAAAAAAACTTTCTGGTTGTGCAATGTGCAGTTCTACAAATTTCTATAAAAAGCCTTGTTACACAGAAAAAATACGTGTTTAATCATATTTCCAACGATGCTCAGCCTGTTTTGCGCGTAGCCTCTAATTCGCTCTTTGTACGTTTTGGTTGGTTTTCTTTCGACGACATGGTAGGAACATTTCCAGAAAAGCCTGTCTAAACTTCCGACCGCTGGCGAAGTACACGATGAATTCGAAGGCGTTGTTGGCATTATAGGTGAGTAAGCTAGAGCGATATGCTAGGTTGTAAATTGCGGTCTCCTTCAGCGACAGAGAAATCATATCAGATCTGTGTTGAAATAGTGGAGGTTCACGACGTCGTATGGGATGTTGAGTACGAGAAACATGGCGCTAATTCCGATCAGCATAACAGTTGCGGACGCCACTGGTTTCGAGGTAGAGGCTGCGACTCCCATCTGTGTTTTGCGTTCCCAGTGGGACTTGACGATACGTGTGATGGTGAGAATGTTCCCGACTATGATAATAAAAAACGGAAACATGACTCCCACGATGGTGGCATGTATTGACACATAATTGTACATCACGTAGCTCCAGTATTCGTTTGCTGGTCTGCAAAAATAATCGAACTTTGGTAAGTTATTTTCATCGACGCCGACAGCGATCAGTCGAATGTCAAAGGCGAGGAAGATGACGGGTTGTACGGGAAACAGAATTAAGGCGCAAATGATCCAAGCGATCACGATACGGCGCTTGCTGCACAGTTGTTTACAACGGAGAGGGAACCACAGAGCAATCGTTCGCTCCACTGTCAACGGTATCAAGGTCCACGAGGCGAGTTGGTGTAGGTATACAGGCAGAGCTCGGTATAATTTACAGCCGAAACTTGTGGCATCTTGTATGCTGATCCCAAACGCCCTCTTCAACCACGTATCGAATATGTCGGTGGTGAGAACTGCGATGTCCAGCACGGATAAAGCGGACAGGATGAATCCTGTGGCCGAATGACGGAAATCACGATGCTGGAAAGTGACAAATGACACGGCGTTTCCGAGAATTCCGATGACGAGCAAGAATGGCGAGACGTTTCTGTACAGCGCCACCGAAAGTATTTCTTGCCATAGATCTTCCTTCGCAGATAAAATATTTGTAGTATTTGCAAGTGTTCCAACAGTTGCATTGTGTGTTGCATTCGACTCGGACTCAAGAGGATCCCAGGAATCGCCTTCTGGACGTCTGCTTACGCCTGTGCTGTTCAAGTCAACATCATTGGACAAGCTATCTGTTCGTTTCAAGATGTTGCCATCATTTGAACCAGTGAGAAGCGTCGTATTAGTTTTAGTATCGTCGTCGAGTTCTGTCTGTGTTAGTAGGCCCACTGTCGCCATTCTGTTAGTAGCTGTTAAGTTTTCTGCGTCCGTAGCCGCACCCAGCGTCCCCGTTTCAGGCGATACAGGACCAGCAACATTTGCACCGCCGATCAAATTAGAATTGGTCTGAATAAAAACCTGCGTTAGATTGAGTTGACTGTTGGTTGCATCGTAACTGGTTGCGATGGTGTAGTCTATGGTTACGCATCTTTCTGTGCAGATGCGTGTAGAGCGATGTTGAGCTGTCCTCTGCGAAGTGTCAACTTTGGTCATTGTCGATGTAGAATTGGAGTTTGATTCAATGACCGTTACAGACTGCGCAATTACGACGATGTAAGTGACGAACGTGAGGAAAAGTAGTTTCCGGCTGAGAGAAGCGTTGATGGTCATGGTCGCCTGCATGCCTGACGAATATCGAGTAGGATAGCCTTCTTTTGTCTTGGAGGAACTACTTTTCAACTGGAAGAAAAAGGATATAATGCTAAAATCAGTTTCTTGAGTTCTGCTGTCAATACAAATAAGATATGCATAGATTCTCTCGCTTTTCCTACTCTCTTCATGCTTTTCGTCGTCGTCGACAATCATTATAATCATCGTCATCATCATCGTCGTCGTCGTCATCATTGTCATAATGATAATAATCAGTTATTACGTGAGGCATTTGTGGGGCGCGGTGGTGTAGTAGGTATTTTGTTGCCTTGCAGCTGCAGGGTTGCAGGTTCGAATCCACCTCAAGCCGCCGCGTAGGGACCTTGGACAAGTCCTTCACTCGCAATTGCTGCAGTGTTTGCGCTGCAGTTGGGAGCGCCTTTGAGTAGAGAGCTTGAAGGGGCGCTATAACAAGTGCGCATGCGTACATTTAGGGTATTCATCTATGAATACAATTGAACTCCTCAATGTTAGTCCAGACTTGCTTCCGCTTTTTGGATATAGGCCTAATCCATTTCAATCTATTATTCATAGCAGACTTTCTCTTCCCTCTCCCTGGATATGTCACTATACGAAAATTGAAAAATAAATTTGAAACAAAAGTCATTTTTTAAAATTTATTTGGTAAACTTCTAAGTCGTAGCTCATGAATGGGACTTTGCCGCGTGTTTCCAGCAGGCCATCTAGACTTCTTGAGAATGCCTACCGACTGTAATAATAATCACCAGCTGCTATAATTATGACTTCCGTGTGTGAACGTCTTGCGTTGTTAAGTTTAGAATAATTTTATTATACTTTCTCCTTACCTTCTGGTCCAGGTTGCAACGATGTATTTTCAGTGCAATTATTAAATACACGTTTACACGAGAAAACTGTTAGATTCTGAGGAAACGCACAAATAAAATAAACGTCTTGATCGACTTATGAACAGCCTACACATTCAGACTTACGCTACTCTGTCTTCTGACTGGTAAGCTTATTGCTTTAAAATCATTTTGTCTCTTTATCATTGCAGTGGGCGCTGCTTTTATAGAGACTTTGTTGATACACAGGTCCTTCAGTTTGTCCATGTAATTTAATATCCATTATAGGCATACACCAATCTGCTATTGTATACATACGGATCATTTCAATTAGTCTGTTTTCTAATATTAAATTTTCATAACGACCGGTTGTCACGATATAGGCTATACGACTCTATACGACCTAACAAATACACAGGCGTATAATTTATAGACTAAGCTTACACAGTACACACATAAATTATTTTGAATTATGCCAATTTCTGTTTTTAATCAACAGCCTCGCTCGCTAATTACTAATTGCGTGCTACCAAGCCGTAGCTAGGGGTGTTTGAACACCCCACCCCAACTGAAATAATGTAGAAATGAAGTTATGCATTTACTAGCATGCGATGTAAGAACTGCGGGGATTTCATTTTGAGACTCCTGTTTCAATGTGATATTTTATTTTGCAATAGATAACGCTTCTCTCCAAACCCCTTAGTCAGTTGATTCGGTTGCTTGTCGGCATGCTCAACTTCTAGATAAATACCCCCCAAACAAATTCTGGCTACGGCAATTTTCGGCTCCAGGATTTCAGTTTTGGGGGCTGAACTCGCGGAGGAAGTTTTCCATTTTCATTCGACAAAATTTCTGACGACTTTTTAAAAGTCATTTGGTTCATTTCTGGGGGGGGGGCTTATCGTGAAAATATGTCATTTTTCCGTGTAAAAACCTGGATGGTCTTTTTAGGGGGGGCTTAGCCTTAGCCTCTGGCGCCACTACTGGCTACGGCCTTGCGTGCTACGGACAGCTTTTTGCAATCTTAATCAATCCCATGGATTGCAACATTGAGCTTAAAACTCATGAGATACAACAGTTTCAAAATTATCTTCTCAAAACCATGTTCATGGACACGCATCTGTCTGTGCCTGAACCGCAGATGATGGTAAAATGGCCTTGGTCCTTCCTCTGAGTTACTGAGTAGCGTCATCATAATCATCGTCGTCAACACTGTCTCATTATCATCATCATCGTCGTCGTTATTGATATTATCATCATTTTCGGTAATCATAAGTTATGTTTTTCACTAGACAGCGACAACCATAGATCGAGTATTCGTGACTTGAGGTTTTAATTTTCGTAAATATTAGTGATTTGTAGGATTTTTTAATATTCGTATAATATAATATTAAAAAATCCTAATAATCACAAATATTTACGAATATTAAAACCTCAAGTCACGAATATTTAATATTCGTCAATATTCGCTAGCGAAATAAAGTGAGACATCAAAACCGCAATGTTAGGCCTACTCGATCGGTAAAGCAGTTTAAGTATCAGCAGGCCTACAATGTATGTCTCCATGACATTCACTCTCATTCAGGGCATGCAGGACAGGGCTGCGTTGAAATCTGCATAGTGCTGCTTGATATGTTGAGATAAGTTTTGCTTGTAAGCATGCACTGTTATTTTCTGCGTCGGCATTAAATAACCTATCTAGGCTATTCATTCTGCTACAACGACATTATGTAAACTACCGTATCGAAGCTCTTGATTACACAGAAACAACAGCTGTGCAGTGGGAAGTATTAATAATAGTATTAATATAATATATATTAGAAGCTTATAACGACTGTATGGGAATTTAATAGTCGGTAGATGGCGACTATTGACTAAATTAGTCGCTAGAGATGTTGTAAAACTATAGTGAACTTTATCTCTATGTTTTCTAGAAAAATGGCGGAACAGTCACATGTTTGACAGAGTTCAATTTCAGTTCATCTCGTTATTGATTACAAAACTATTCTTCTACACTCGTTGTATTGCTCTTTTTCTATGAGGAAGAATGGGCAGTCAAAGATTCTGAGGTTGTGGAGGAAACTAAAAAGCCAGACGACTAACATTAACATCAACCACGCCATATACCAGCTGTCTACGGGAATCCGAAGGTCAACTCTACGTGTTTGCGAGGGCTCGCCACTGGTGACTCTTTCAGCTTACTTTGTTTTGTTTTGCAACTTGTTGTTATTTTTCGCTTGCTATGACTGTGTCCACTTAACATCACTTTGGCTAGTTAGCGCAGAGAGCGCCCCTGAGTAGTTGTCAAGAAGAGGCGCTATATAAATTATCAGAATGAATGAATGAATGAAATGAATAACATTTGACTAACTGTCTATATGAATATCGCAGGGTCACGTTGGTCAGCCCACGACCCTCCAAATTCATTCAGAGGGTCATGGTCAATACACTTTGGGTCAGGCCTAGCATCGGTTATAGAGACCTTGATGATTTAAACAAAAAACATAATAAAGTTAAGCATAAAGAATTTCTTGAATGAATATAATATTTTGCGAACATAATATATTCATTGGCAGTTTTAATATTCGTTATTATTCATGATTATTTGCAAATCTGAATATTCGTAATAGGCTAGCCTATGCGAATAATCGATCTATGGCGATAACTGTGCCCGGATAGGCTAAACGATTTTGGTTTTCTTTGGTCATACTTTGTCGAGTCCAGTGCTCCACTCAATCCTAGTCAAAAGCTGTCGATCTCACCATTTATTATGGCTAGAAGCTGTGTTTTCTGTTCAGCCAGATCAGTCTTGCTCTTCACTGCACCTCAAGGAACAATTAACTCTTTCCCGCCGGATGGGGTCACCCGTGACCCCATTAACAGCATAGGTATCAAAACAATTCCGGCTGGAGAGGTTATCTATCCAGAGCAAAATCCCATCCGTTTCTTATAATTATTTACCCTTGAAACGTATATCTATATATATAAAAATGTAACCGCGTTTGGCTCCTTGCAAGTGTTCTCCGAACTTTCTGCGCCGATTCCTTTCAGAACTTCACCAAAACCTTTAGTTCCAACACGGCCGGGTTTTCAGAATGATTTTTCGCAAAAAGCGCAATCTTTTCAACAAAAAAAACAACTTTGAAAATTCCACCGTTTTCAACACATAGCCTACGCCCGTCAATATGCCTTGCATACCAATTCGGGCATGTTTGTTCCGTAAATTTCTTTAGCGCATTTCATTACGGCCTTCGCATTTCATTACGGCCTTCTTGCTCAAGCGTTTTATGGCGTGATCCGCGTCGCCATCGCAAAGGGAAGGGGAAGGGGAGGGGGAGGGGGACGGGGGAGGGGGAGGGGAGGGGGGGGGGGAGGGGGAATGTTTAAAAGAATGTTTTTAATGTCATCAAAACATGTCGTCTCTTTACTCCAAAGTTCGAAGTCGTCGTATGCCGTCAAAGGCCGTTTACAACAATACAATAGTGTTCAAGAAAATTTAAAATAAACAACGAATTGTGCCGCACATACAGTCATTATCTAGGTATTTAGGTATTTAGTGTGCGACACGCATTTAGTTTAGGCCTAAGGGTGTGATGACCTACATGTAGGCTATAGGCTTTAGGTTGAAAATAATGACTAAAATAATGACGATGAAATATCTCGGAGCTACATGTACGTAGCACTTGTTTCTACTTTTCTGCCGTAAGCAGTGGCAGGACAAATAATCATGGTGACCATGGCTTTTTTAACGTGCATTTGTAGGCCTACACAAAATGTGCAGCTCTAGATGGATTTGTGTAGTTGTAGAAGCACTTCTGTACAGTTAAAACTATCAAAAAATGGTCATTGTACTCCGATTTGAAACAATTTACAATGGAGGATGAGAAGGAAAAGAAAGAATTGTGCAGTTCTATAAATTCCTTTAAAAAAACAGCCGTGTTATGGTCACGGATGGAAAGACATCCCAATGACCAGTTGTGGTTCATCAGATTTTCGACGATGCTGCTCCTGTGTCTGAGCTACGTCCCTGGTTCGATTTCAATGCGTTTTGGTTGGTCTTCTTTCGACATGGTAGGAACTTTTCCAGAAACGCCTGTCTAAACTTCTGACCGCTGGCAAAGTACACGATGAATTCGAAGGCGTTGTTAGCATTGTAGGACAGCATAGTAACAATATGAGCTAGGTTGTAGATGGCCTTCTCCTTTTTCTCTAACGAACTGAAATCCGTGCTGGTATAGTAAATTAACACGATGTCCAATGGGAGGTTGAGTATCAGAAACATGGCGCTGATTCCGATCAGCATACTTGTGGTGGACGTTATGGGCTTTGTGGACGAGGCTGCTGCTCCCATCTGTGTCTTACGTTCCCAGCGGGACTTGAGGATGCGAGTGATGGTGAGAATGTTCCCGATCACGATAATTACAGATGGAGCGAAATTATCAATGACTGAACCATATACAGGCCACACTTTATCTACCAACTGGCTCTGGCTATCGTTTGCTCTAAAACAGATGTACTTATTTTGTGTTATGTTATCGTCTTCTAAGCCGACTGCGCTTTGTGTAGGCGTCAAATCAAATCCTAAAGATACGATAGCTTGCCCGGGAAGTAAAATTATGGCGATAATGACCCAAATGATTACAGTACGACGTCTGCTGCATAGTTCTTTAGAGCGGAGAGGAAACCACAGGGCAATTATTGTTCGCACAACTGTGAACAGGACCACAGTCCATGAAGCGAGATCGTGTAGGTAGTAGGATAAAGTTGAGACAAATTTACAGTTGAATCGCGTAAGATCCAGAATTCGTATACCAAACGCCGCCGACAGCCAGCGAACCATAAGGTACATATTAAGAAGCGCAATGTCCATAACGGACAAAGCGGTCAGGATGAATCCAGTGGACGAGTAGCGGAAACTGGGGTGTTGGAAAGTCACAATTGACACGGTGTGTCCTATAGTTCCGAAGATGATGAGGAATGGAGAAACACGTGAAAGGAGCGTTACTGAAAGTTTCTCTTGCCAGTACTCTTCCGCTACAGGCGCAATGCTTGTATTCTCTCGAGTTACATTTTCTGTTGTATACGATTGGGATTCAATCTCCAAAGAATCGCTTCTTAGCAGTCGGCTGGCGTCCGTGTTGTTCTCGTAAGTGTCATTAAACAGACCATTTACTCGAGAGATGCCTCTATCATTGCTATCATTGTTCTCAATTTCATTTGCGTCACCAACTTTAACCCTTACAGTTGTATGATAATTGACAACCGTTTTATGATCGATAAAATTGAAACTGGTCTCAATAACTGGTGTTGAATTGAGTTGATGCGGGGTGGCATCGTTACTGGTTGTAATGGCATGGTCAACGGACCCGCATCTGTC
This sequence comes from Lumbricus rubellus, assembly GCA_945859605.1. Taxonomy (NCBI): domain Eukaryota; kingdom Metazoa; phylum Annelida; class Clitellata; order Crassiclitellata; family Lumbricidae; genus Lumbricus; species Lumbricus rubellus. Next base: position 11,492,826 of record OX243822.1, on the reverse strand, counting down.
TGTTCCTGGATCGCATATGACGGTAAAGGTACCTTGATCTTTCCTCTGAGTAGTGTCAGCGTCGGTCTTTGTAGATGAATAACCTAAGCTCGATCCAGTTGCCATTACTGAGAGGGCAACGACGATGAAAGCAAAGATCGGGAGAGACATCCAGCTGAAAGCAGCCATCTTCAAAGCTGGTCTTTTGGTCACAGACATCACGGATATGGAGTAGTATAGACCTAGCCTATATATAAGCCAATGAGATAACCTGCTACTATTATGAATTACTCTTCTTCTAGTTTTAGACGAACGTCCTTTCAGCTCTCTGAAACAAAATGCAAAGAATATTGAAGATGTCGGTTTGGTCAAGTTCTTCTGTCAATAAAAGTCATACATGCAATACGTCTGTCTATCTAGCTGTCTCACTCTTTCTGTGTCTTTTCTTTAACATCTCTTTTCACACCTATCATCGTCGACAACAATCATAATCATCGTCATTGTCGTCGTCATCATCATAATCGTCGTCGTCGGCATGATGATCATCAGTTTTTTGTTTGCCATTAGACAGTGACGGGTGCCAGTAAACAATAAAAATTGCTATTGCTTCCTTACATTTGTCGAGTCGAATGCTCCACTATACGAGCAAGTCAAGGTCTATTTAGTTCCTCATTAATTGCCCTATATAGAATTTGTTTGTTTTCCCCATATCCAGAGCAGTCTGGTCTTCACCATCGCTGCAGGGTAGGTGCTAACACAACATGGGGAGATCTATCGAAAAGAAAATTTAATGGAGATCTTGCATCAAGTCTCAAAACGCAACTCGTAAGGGCGTTCTAGCGTATGTCTAATCTGATCTAATCTAATCTAAACTAATAAAACATTTGTAATGCGCTTCTCACAGCAGAGCTGTTCATGAGCGGTCTCAGCGTGACAGGCCCATGAACGGAGAAAATGTCTCCAAGCAGCGAAAAGATGCAAGCAAATTTCCTAAAAGATGCATGTGAATTTCCTATATAAAAGCAGGTGAATTTTCTAAAGATGCAGATGAATTTCCTAAAAGATGCATGTGAATTTCCTATATAAAAGCAGGTGAATTTTCTAAAGATGCAGATGAATTTCCTAAAAGATGCCCTTGCCGTCCGACTACAGTGGACACAATCAATCATTCCATAATGACTCAGAGGCTTTTGTCTCCTTATGATACTATAGTATAGCGTACGCTCATTAACTTATTTCTTGTGCTTCTAAGCTACACATACATTATACGTTATCTGCTTGCGTCCTGCCTCCCAATTAGGTCTAATAATTATTTGTTTGCATGTGCACTTGTTATAGCGACCCTTCAAGCTTGCTACTCAGAGGCCCTCTCGAATGCAGAGCGGGCACTGCATCGGAGTTTCACGCCGAAGCGCTGAGCAATTGTGAGTGAAGGACTTGCCCAAGGTCCTTACGCGGCGCGGTGGATTTGAATCTCGAACCATCCAGCTCCAAGGCAACGACGCCACCGCTACACCACCGCGCCCCACTATTATAAGCCTATGTACACATGTACGTGTATAGTATGCTTTGTCGACGGACAAGAGCTACGTTGGTTGCCAGATGAAATCCTTTGCAAACGTACCACAATACTCGTGGAGATTTAATTAAATAATTATATTTAGTCCGTGATGATTATGGTTCTCTGCCCGAACGGCTGTTACGCCCCTGTGGATGAGATGCGTGAGGTGGTTTCCCGTTGCCTTCCCCACAGACAACGATGGGTGAGCAACTTGCCCAATGTCGCTCCGCAGCAGCTTGCGCCACCGCGTCCCACACGTGCTAGCCCGAAATATCTAAATCTATGAATGTCAAATTCCAAGCCCGCAGTCCGTTGTATCCAAACGACAAATGCCGCTCTCACTTCCCCGTGTAGCAATAACTAGGCCTGTGTATGCCTTTGTCAGCAGGCCCGCCGACAGAAATTCAGGGCCCCTGGGCTGAGCAGTCAGTCGCGGGCCCCTAAACTATCTTCATGCTTTTTGACCAAACATTTCAATAAAATCAATAAAAATTACAGAAGGGTGCTTATTTTTGTAGAGCAAGTATATTAGTATTAAGAGTTATTAAAAGATTCTTTAATGAAACCTCAACCTGGCCATGCTGTGACTGCAAAGTATGATCATCAGACAATTGCAAGTTTTTCCTCCCATTTTCAGTGGGGTCCTAACATCAGAATTTTCAACACTGATCTTTCGTTTCTTCAGCATGTCATCTAAACCACAAATACTAAACATCCTGAAATCTTTCATAAAGTTATCTGCGATATTAATGATGTTATGAGCTTCTAAATGTCGCTACAAATTAAGACGTGAGTTCCAAAACGTCAAAAATGAGGTCAACCCAGACGTCTTTAAAATTTAATATCTTCAAAACTACTAAAGATATTTATCTAAAATCTGGCATAGTTTAATCTAATACCCTAATTAACAGTCTGTAACACTTTCATTGAAATCTGAGATGGTCGACATGGAAATGTCTGAAAAATGTGTTGATTTCGCACGGAATGACCCCTATGTCACATTATAGGTGATTTTGCTGGGCCCGCAGTCCGCAATCAACATATGAAAATTTTAAATTCCGTGGAGCCCGGGCCCCCTCCGGGCCCCTAAAAGTCGCCGGGCCCCTGGGCAATTGCCCCCTTTGTCCCCCCCTCTCGGCGGGCCTGTTTGTCAGTTCCACATATCTTCACCAACAAGACACACTTTTCAACAATATCCGCACTGGTCATTCTATGAATGCAAAACGTTTTGCGATAAGAGACAACGCAAGAATAGATTTTATATATAGGTATTATTAGTATTATTAAACCTGTCTGTTCTGTTTAACATAAGAAGAATGACATCTTTAGTTGGCTAAGTATTCATTATAATAATTTAGCTTTAGTTACGGTACCAGTCTAGTCAGGCCTAATTCACACCGTTCTTATCTCTATGCCTTGATCAAACTTTCCTTAGCCTACTTATGATGTTAATAAACCTGTTACCAAAAGTAAGAACGAAAGATAATATTCGCATGTAACCTCAACTCTGTCTGTGGTCCGTAACACTGTCAACAACGATCTTCCATTACCCAGGTTGCTCTGCCCCGAGTCCTTAGTGACATACCCTTATAAATGTGCGTGATCGATTTGTATCCTCTATGCTTGGTAGCCAATCCCATCCCACTTTGCTATGTGTCCTTTTTTAGAGGGCCTGGCCTCTCAGGAGCACCAGCCAATGGAATGAGAATGAGATGATGTGTGTGTACGTGCTAAGGTTGACAGAGTGCATTATACACCGTGGTTCTAAAAAATAAGCCAAATCGTATGGTTTTATTATTTAATCAATTAAGATGCTCAAAATGTCCTACTCCTGCTTGCACGCAAGCTTTGAAGCGCTGGCGCCGTGCATTGGGCAACAGCATCGTCGATTATCCTCTGGTCCAGGCCATCCCACACTTAGAAAAAGCGTTGCTTCCGATCGTTTATATCATGAATTGTTGTCTGGTATACTCGGCCTTGCATCACGCTCCACACTTTATAGTCGGCAGGATTCAAATATGGGCTGCTTGGATACCATAATGTGGGAGAAATGAAGTTTAGCGTCTATCTTGTCAGCATTTCGATGGTTTCCTTGGCTCTGTGGGTTGGGGCACTGTCCTGTTGAAAAATGCAGCCTTCTGGGGCTAGATTTCTGATTACAGGTTTAGTTTAGTTTAGTTTAATTCGCTTAATATTGGGAATTTTTTGTAGGATTAACCATCAGACATTAGAGATTAAATCTAATCATTGAATCTAATAAAACGAGTTTGTAGACTAAAATTTCGGCATATGAAGTTGGAAGATTCATATTTTTTATCCGTTAAACTTTATTGCTTGAAATTTTGCAATCATTATTTGAAAGGAGAGATATTTGAAAAACAGGTTGGTTTACTTTTTTGAACCACAGTGTAATTATACTATGTCACTATATACTCAAGTCATGTATCCTTATCTATAATTTAATATGTATGATTTCATGCCTATTTTCTTCTCATGATAGAAGTGTTCAAACAGCCATCGCACCAAAAAAATTGCTTCTCTTTGAATGCTTCATAGCAACTGGTTGTCATGACCACGCATTGTGGGTATGTTCGTCGCCTTGCAGCCGAAGGGTTGCAGGTTCGAATCCACCTCAAGTCGCCGCGTAGGGACCTTGCATGGGCAAGTCCCTCACTCGCAATTGCTCAGCGCCTCGGCGTGAAACTCCGATGCAGTGTCCGCTCTCTGCATTCGGGAGCGCCTCTGAGTAGGAAGAGCTTGAAGGGGCGCTAATAACAAGTGCGTATACAAACAACGACTGTTTGATAATTATTATAGGCCTACACAAGAAATGATGTTTATCATTTCACCCTTAGCAAATCAAAATGACCATAAGAACTGTGAAATTTTCACGAAGGTTTCACGTTCTGTGATGGAGCTATTGCTTGCAGACGTACTTGTACATGTACGTCTCTGCTAACTTGCTATACGGAGATGCTACTAACTCAACAAGAGCCCAGATGCGACAGGTGAATGTGTGCTGGAATAATATATTTACACGAATGAAATTCATCATCTTTAGTCAATCAGAACCAAGCGCATTCAGTTCTTTTCTAGTCGTTTGGACCTCGTGCATTGTAATATATTTGCATCTGCGCTAACTAGACTTATTTGATCCACTGCCATACGGGACTCATTTATAGCCAGGGTGAGAATTGCCGGGGGGTTAGGGGGTTCAACCCCCAGTCTTTCTTAGAGCCCCATGTTAAAGTATGTTTTTCATACTTCAATTTCAAGTTTATCATAGGCCACCCCCCCAGTTATTTTTCCTCAATTCTCATACTGTTTATAGTGCTCAGTGTCATCAGAAAGTCACGAGTCACGGTGACCAGTGCACTTTCGGGCACAGCGCATAATGAAAAACGTTCATGTACCCATTTTTAAGCCTTTGTAGTCTAGGCTACATGTACATGTATAATTATGTATATTTGTGCACTTGTTGTAGCGCCCCTTCAAGACATCTACTCTCTTCTCTCTCTCTCTCTCTCTCTCTCTCTCTCTCTCTCTCTCTCTCTCTCTCTCTCTCTCTCTCTCTCTCTCTCTCTCTCTCTCTCTCTCTCTCTGTCTGTCTGTCTGTCTCTGTCTCTGTCTCTGTCTGTCTGTCTGTCTCTCTCTCATATTACGTACGTACATACATACATACATACATACATACATACATACATACATACATACATACATACATACATACATACATACATACATACATACATACATACATACATACATACATACATACATACATACATACATACATACATACATACATACATACATACATACATACATACATACATACATACATACATACAATGTTATACAATCATGTAGTTGCAACTCCGTAAGGTTGGTTCAATCTGCTTTCTTATAGGATTAAATTTCGATCGTGCCCGCATGCATTAGTGTTTCGCTCTATTACGTCATAAAGTATACTCTAGTATCAGTTTCTCATCATAATTATCTGCTTTGTTCACTAATCGCTAATTGCGTGCAAGCAGTTTTTTCATATTAATCAGACTAATAGTCGTTATAGGTCTACCTAATTCTATGCAGAAGATATTACTGCAGCTTCGATTCTCTGGTGTTACCTGACTTCATACGGTAGGCCTATTCAAAAGCGAATGTGATCAGAAAGTGAACAGAAAGTGAACAGAAAGGAGCGTATTGGTTAAACTCTGCCTATCACAACAGGTCATGGGCGCCCGCACATAGGGGCAAAAGGGGGCACTTGCCCCCCCCCCCTGGAAAGTTGAAACCTATTTTTATAACTGCTACTTTTTATGTTGTTAACAAATTTCTTTGCACTTAGGTAACTATATTTATAATAAAATTTTGAGTAAGTGAAACTGAGACATTTATATTTAGAAACCTCTATGAAAAATACCCGTGCATGTTCTAACTCTCCTGATTTGCATTTTCAACTTCTTGCTTCTGGTAGACTAAAGGATAACACGATGGCGTAGAGAGCGAGAGGTAACGAGTTCGAACCCCCGTTGGGCGGACATGCTTTGTAGACCGCTATTAACGTCATGTAGCCTGTTGCAGGCGGCCTGTTCTGTTGGTATAGTCAAGATTTGTGTGTTCTGTGATCTGCATTCTTGTGAATTGTTTAAACTGCATAATTGTGCACTGCAACCGGTTGCGTTCTTTCAACCGGAATGATGAAAAAAGGAAAATTATTAGTATAAGCATGATCATCATCATCATCATCATCATCGTCATCGCCACCGCCACCGAAACCGCCACCGTCACCGTCATCGCCATCGTCATCATCATCATCAACATCATCATAATCATCATCATCATCATAATCATCATCATCATCATCATCATCATCATCATCATCATCATCATTATTATTATTATTTTGAATGAACGTCTGGGTCAGACCTCGTCTTCAGGGTGTGAGGCAAAAGTAGGCTACCTTTGAAAGCGACCAGGTTCTAGCGTTGAATAAAAACGGACAGACGTTGAAAAAGAAAGAAAGCTTCACGAAGATAGAAGAGATGCGTCTGCCAATTTCATTGATGAAGTCTGAGGCCGACGGGTTGAGCAGACCCAATGTCTCTATGGCCACCAGCTGAAAGATGTAGAAAGTGGGCAGGCCTCCGTATTTTTGTTCTTTGCGGATGGCCGCCTGCACTGATGCAGGCCCGACCAAACCGTTCGGGTGGGTTATGTACGTGGCGGCACACGTATGAACGATGGTGGCATCCCACGCCAAGTATTTCCCCTCTGACCAGGGTATGAGGATTGTCCCGTCTGAACTTTTTTCATCGGATTTGAAGAGACCCGCCGGTTTTTTGATACTTGGAATTAATGTCAGCCCGGAGGAGGGCCGCCAAATGGTGTCATTTATGGCGTGGTGACGAAGGGAACTACACTTGGCTCTCCTACAGGCGAAGCCATGATGGCCGTCGGGGTCAACTCCCTCGCCACAGTGGCATGTGTGAAGACCACACAAGTCCAAGGCCAACCTCAGGCCCATTGCCACCCGGACAGCCTCGTTATTCAGAACAAGGCTACAGTCGGCAATTGCTATTGTTATTGTTGTTATTATAATTGTTATTGTTAATGTTATTGTTGTTGTTTTATTATTATTATTATTATTATTATTATTATTTTCATTATTATTATTTTTAGTATTATTATTATTATTATTATTATTATTTTCATTATTATTATTATTATTATTATTATTATTATTATTATTATTTTCATTATTATTTTTATGATTATTATTATTATTATTATTATTATTATTATTATTATTATTATTATTATTATTATTATTATTATTATTATTATTCTTCCTCCTCCTCCTCCTCCTCCTCCTCCTCCTCATTCTCCTCTTCTTCTTCTTCTTCTTCTTCGTCTTCTTCTTCTTCTTCTTCTTCTTCTTCTTCTTCTTCTTCTTCTTCTTTTTCTTCTTCTTCTACAAGATGTTTTATTTTCAAGACAATGTTAAAGCCCATTTTGATGTTACTCAGCTCTTACGAGGTAGGAATAGGGCAATGTAGGTGTAGGAATAGCGCCAGTTGACTTGAATGCAAAAAAAAGATTTGTCCACTTAAGTTTAGTTGTTTTTTTTAAATGCTACCTAAAAAATTTCATCGTTTTTCTATCTGAACATGGAAATACATGACCATTGTACACGAGCTGCAATAAATCTCGCAAATACTATATATTCTAACACAAAATGTGAAAACCTTTCTGTTTTAGTTCGTGGGACAAAAATATCTGTGCAATTCCATGCGTGTTAAACAATCTTCCCTGTCTATTATAGCACAACTGTTTTAAAGGATTGTTTTACAATTGCACACTAAAAAAGCCCTGGCCTACACTATGCTTCGTGCACTTTAAAATCTACAGTACTGTTAATACGGTATTTGATTGAAGCACAATGTGCGTAACATAATAATATAGTGAATGTTTGATATGCATGCATGCTTCATTGAATTGTAGGCCTATTCTGCACGTAGGCTATACACTGCACAAACATCACCTTGCACAATGCACATCTCCGTAGCCCTAGAGTCAAGTCTCTTCCTGGTTTGATTCATGCTTTAAAGGTCGATGTCGAGGCTTCGTACAAAGTGTTTCTAAGGTTCTACTGCAAGTAATGGCAGAGCATAATTTTATATGGTCCACGGCTGGAAAAACATCATAATGACTAGTTGTGGTTCATCAGATTTTCGACGTAGGCCTACGTCTCTCGATCGCTCTCTGTGCGTTTTGGTTGTTGGTCTTTCGACCACATGGTAGAAACGTTTCCAGAAACGCCTCTCTAAACTTCCGACCGGTGGCAAAGTACACGATGAATTCGAAGGCGTTGTTGGCATGGTAGGACAGCACACTAACACAAACAGCCAATTTGTAGATGACATACTCCTTTCGTTGGAACGAGCTTAAATCTATGCTCGCATAGTAAATAAATACGATATCAAATGGAAGGTTGAGTATCAGAAACATGGCACTGATTCCGATCAGCATAGATGTGGTGGACGTTATGGGCTTTGTGGACGAGGCTGCTGTTTTTCTCTCCAAATGGGACTTGAGGATACGAGCGATGGCGAGAATGTTCCCGATCAGGATAGCTAGGAATGGAAGGAAATCTTCAATGACTGCAGTGTATATAGTACACGCTCTATTGATCAACCGGCTCTGGTTATCGTTGGCTCTCTCACAAGTGTACTCGTTCTTGGTTATGTTATTGTCATCGAAGCCGACTGTAGCTAATGGAGGCCTTAGATCAAAAGCTAAAAGTACGATGGCTTGCCCGGGAAGTAAAATTATAGCGATAATGACCCAAATGATTACGATGCGACGTTTGCTGCACAGTTCTTTAGAACGGAGAGGAAACCAGAGAGCAATTGTTCGCACAACTGTGAACAGGACCAATGTCCATGAAGCGAGTTCGTGAAGGTAGTAGGTTAGAAATATGACAAATTTACAGCTGAACCGCGTCAGAGTATGAACTTTGATCCCAAACGCCGCATCCAGCCAACGAACCATAAGATACGAATTGAGAACTGCAATATCCATAACGGACAGAGCGGTCAGGATGAATCCAGTGGACGAGTAGCGGAAACTGGGTTGCTGGAAAGTCACAATTGACACGGCGTTTCCTAGAGTTCCGAAGATGATGAGGAATGGAGAAACACGTGCATAGAGCATCACTTTAAGTCTTTCTTGCCAGTAATCTTCCGCTACAAGTACAAGGCTTGTATATCCTCGCGTTACATTATCTGTTTCGTACGATTGGGATTCACTCTCCAAAGAATCGTTTCTTATGAGCAGTCGGCTGGCGTCCGTGGTGTCCTCGAACGTATCATTAAACAAACTATTTCCTCCAGAGATGTCGCTATCATTGGCAGAAAGAAGCATCGTGTCATTATGAGTGACCTCAATTGCTACTTGTGGTGTGACTTCCGCCATGTTTTTAGGTTCTTTTGCGTGGCTCACTTTCACCATTACAGTCTTATGAGACTCGACAACCGTTTCATGAAGGACAAAATTCAAACTGCTCTCAATACTTTGTGTTGAATCGAGTTGATGCGCGGTAACATCGTTTCTGGTGTTAATGGTGTGGTCCACGGACCCGCATCTGTCTGTTCCTGGATCACAGATGACGGTGAAGGTACCTTGGTCTTTCTTCTGAGTAGTGTCAGCGTTGGCCCTTGCAGATGCGGAACCTAAGCCCGACCCTGCTGCCATTACTGAGAGGGCAACGACGCTGAAAGCAAAGATCGGGAGAGACATCCAGCTGAGAGCAGCTATCTTTAAAGCTGGATCCACCATTAGATACGCATGCTTTTGAAGCTACTGCTGCGCTTCATAACTGCCTTGATCGACACAAGAAGACATAATTTTATGCAAACTTACTATTTCGTCGTACTAACGCAGATTTATAGAACAGAAGCGTTTTAAATAACATTTAACTAATTTTGTCTGAGGTAGGCCTACGTTTGGCCAACAATGCTGACGTGAAGATAATATGCCCGCACTGGTCGCTTAGTCGTTGCAGTAAGCGTAACCGCCGGCTTTATAGACTTTTCTGATCCGAAGATTCTTTGAAGCTCACAAAACGACCACCGCGAACCAATTTACCCTCATGCGATTGATTTTAATCAGTGTCTCTTCGAATAGTTCATAACAATTAGTTGTCACGACATTGCACCCACCATGATGGCAGTTTAGTATGTATAAGCCTATATATGATCATGTATATATATATATATATATATATATATATATATATATATATAGGCCTATATTATACAGTCAATGTATTTAATATGATTATGTCATTTGCTCATTTTAAGCTTCTACTTCGCTCACTGATTGCTAATAATATTGCGTGCTGGTAGCTTTTTCAAACTAAAGTCTATCGTGACAAAGACGTAACCTAACGCCTAATCGACAGCATAATTACTATGCCTGCATGTGGTAGGCCTACTGCATTTATTGCACTGGTTGCTGCAACTGAATAATGGACCATTTTATGAGAACTTTTCAACTCTGGCTTGTCATACAAATAAAAAAAATGCCCTCAGACGAAATTCGCATGTGTGACTTTTGCCGTGACGGTGTCCTGTCGAAAGGACGCCCGACAATATGGCGCCCGGCAGAGGGACGCCTGCCGTGACATAGACTCAAACAGTTTTTGACTCTCTTGCTTTTCAGTAGGCCTATAGACAATATCTAGAAACTAAGAAAGTTTAGAGATGATTAGTGTCGCCCTACTTCTAAATCTAGGCGTGAGACTGGCACTCACAGATTGCAGCCTTGCAGTGGCGGAGTTCCCAAGGTTGTTTAGTTCAGTTCTCTCCGGAAGTCCTTCACGTCCAAACCTAATTTGTTTATAGCCTACTACCCCATCATCAAATTGTTCAAATTTGTCATTAATTCATTACTTTGTCTATTTGGCAAAAAATAGCTGTAGGCGGTGCACGGTTAGGCTAGGCTAGATAGGCTAGAAGACTCTCTAGAAAGATATGATCTTATGAAAATTCATCTTGCTTGTGTAGATTTATAAACATGTAGTCTCTGTGAATTAACGTTACTTGCTGAAGTCGTCTTCGTTCAAAGAGCCCCACCATAACGGAGGCCCATGGGCCCTACCATGCACCCTAAATCCGGCCATGCCTCTGATTCACCGCCTGTTGCCAAGTAGGGTTGGCCTTATGCATAGACAAACAAGGCTCTTTCCTCTGGCACCAATTTCTATGATCAACATTTCCAAAAAGTGTAGGCTATTTTAATAGTTTTTAAAAACAAACTCATAACCACTTTCAGTTGAATTGAATATTCTTAAACCTTCAGTGTGCTAATAAAAAAATTATGATAAATTTCTCAGTTGAGCGGAGGCTATACAAGGTTCTGCAAGTACATCTGAAGATTCTGACGTTGGCTAAACAACTGAGTTAAAATCTGAGGGCGCCAAATGTATGCCTATATTTTGCCCAGGTCGCCAAGATGCATGGATTGTCTGGCTTTCCATTTGGGCAAAGGCCGGCCCTGCCAATGCCAAGAGTTCTCTGCATGATGCATACCACTCAAAGCAAAAGGATATATGTCTTCAAAGACAGTTCTTGCTTAATCAGCTGCAAACGAAAAGAGTAAGCTTACAGGCCTAACATTATTTTCACAGTTCACATGCATGCTCTACATTAAGTTTCTAAATCAATAAAATAATGAAGTGGAAAATAATGTACAAAGTGTTTCTACGGTTCTACTGCAGGCAGTGGCAGAGAAAGCAAAAAGTATGATCCAAAAATGGAAATTCGTCCAAATGACTAGATGTGGTTAATCATATTTTCAACGTTGTTGCACCAGTGTCGGAGCTACGTCCCTCGTTCGAGTTCAATGCGTTTTGGTTGGCCTTCTTACGACATGGTAGGAACGTTTCCAGAAACGCCTGTCTAAATTTCCGACCGGTGGCAAAGTACACGATGAATTCGAAGGCGTTGTTAGCATTGTAGCACAGCACACTCGCACAATGAGCAAGGTCGTAGATGGCTCTCTCCTCTTTCTGTAACGAGCTTAAATCTGTGCTCGTATAGTAAATGAACACGATGTCGAAGGGGAGGTTGAGTATGAGAAACATGGCGCTGATTCCGATCAGCATAGTTGTGGTGGACGTCATGGGCTTTGTGGACGAGGCTGCTGATCCCATCTGTGTTTTCCTCTCCAAATGGGACTTGAGGATGCGAGCGATGGCGAAAATGTTCCCGACCAGGATTACAAGAAATGGAAGGAAATCTTGAATTACTGCACCATATATGGGACACGCTCTATCGATCAACTGGCTCTGGTCATCGTAGACTCTCCGACATGTGTACTTATCCTTTGTTATGTCATTGTCATCGAAGCTGACTGTGGTTTGTGGAGGTCTAAGATCATAAGCTAAAAATACGATGGTTTGCGCGGGCAGTAAAATTATGGCGATAATGACCCAACTGAATACAGTACGACGTCTGCTGCATAGTTCTTTAGAGCGGAGAGGAAACCACAGAGCAATTGTTCGCACAACTGTGAACAGAACCAGAGTCCATGAAGCGAGTTCGTGTAGGTAGTAGGATGAAGCTAAGACAACTTTACAGCTGAATCGCGTCAGATCCTTAACGTTGATCCCAAACGCCGCCGACACCCAGCGAGTCATAAGGTACATATTAAGAACTGCAATGTCCATCACGGATAAAGCGGTCAGGATGAATCCAGTGGACGAGTAGCGGAAACTGGGATGTTGGAAAGTCACAATTGACACGGCGTTTCCTAGAGTTCCGAAGATGATGAGGAATGGCGAAACACGTGCAAAGAGCGTCACTGAAAGTCTCTCTTGCCAGTAATCTTCCGCTACAAGTACAAGGCTTGTATTTCCTCGAGTTACATTGTCTGTTGCATACGCTTGGGATTCCGTCTCCCAAGAATCGTTTCTTAGCAGTCGGCTGGCGTTCGTGTTGTCCTTAGGCCTATAGGTGTCGTTAAACAGACTATTTACTAGAGAGATGTCGCTATCATTGCCCGGGAGAAGCTTCGTGTCATTTTGAGAAACATCAATTGCTATTTGCGTTGTAGATCTAACTGTCGAACTCTTTTCAGGTTCATTTGTGTCGCCCACTTTAACACTTACAGTTGTATGAGAATCGACAACCGTTTTATGAAGGACAGAATTCAAAATGGTCTCAATATTTTGTGCTGAATCGAGTTGATGCGTGGCAGCATCGCTACTGGGGGCAATGGCTTGTTCCACGGACCCGCATCTGTCTGTTCCTGGATCGCAGATGACGGTAAAGGTACTTTGGCCTTTCCACTGAGTGGTGTCAGTGTCGGTCTTTGTAGATGCGGAATTTAAACTAGATCCAGTTGCCATTACTGAGAGTGCAACGACGAAGTAAGTGAAGATTGCTAAAGGTTTCCAGCTGAGAGCAGGTACATTTGTCTTCAAAGCGGTTCCCATGGTCACCAACATCACGGAAATGGAGTAGTATATATGTATAGTCTATGTATAATTGTATATAAGTCAATGAGATAACTTGCTACTAATATAAACAATCTGTCTTTTATTTCAGACGAACGTCGTTTCGGCTCTCTGAAACAAAATTCATCATCATCATCGTCATCGTCGTCGTAGGCATGATGATCATCAGTTCGTTTGTTTACCATTAGACAGTGACGGGTGCCAGAAAACAATAAAAAAAAGTCACTATTGTTTCCTTACATTTTGACGAGTCGAATTCTCCACAATACGTGTAAGTCAAAGTCTATTCTGGCCTAGTTCCTCATTAATGGCCATAATATATAGAATCCGTTTATTTTCCCCATTTCCAGAGCAGTCCGGTCTTCACTATGCCTGCAGGGTAGGTGCTAACACAACATCGGGAGATCTATCGAAAAGAAGATTTCATTTAGATCTTGTATCGAGTCTCAAAACACGACTCGTAAGGGAGTTCTATGTTAGCGTATGTCTAATCTGATCTAATCTAATCTAATCTAAACTAATAAAACATTTGTAATGCGCTTCTCACAGCAGAGCTGTTCATGAGCGCTCACAGCGTGACAGGCCCATGAAAAGAGAAATGTCTTCAAGCAGCCAAAAGATGCAGGTGAATTTTCAAAAAGGTGCAGATGAATTTCCAAAAAGATGCAGGTGAATTTCCTAAAAGATGCAGGTGAATTTTCAAAAAGATGCAGATGAATTTCCTAAAAGATGCAGGTGAATTTCCTGAAAGATGCAGATGAATTTCCTAAAAGATGCAGGTGAATTTCCTAAAGAATTCAGGTGAATTTCCTAAAAGATGCAGATGAATTTCCTAAAGAATGCAGGTGAATTTCCTAAAAGATGCAGGTGAATTTCCTAAAAGATGCATGTGAATTTCCTAAAAGATGCAGGTGTTTTTCCTAAAGGATGCAGGTGAATTTCCTAAAAGATGCAGGTGTATTTCCTAAAGGATGCAGGTGAATTTCCTAAAAAGATGCAGATGAATTTCCTAAAACATGCAGATGAATTTCCTAAAAGATGCAGGTGAATTTCCTAAAACATGCAGATGAATTTCCTAAAAGATGCAGGTGAATTTCCTAAAACATGCAGATGAATTTCCTAAAAGATGCAGGTGAATTTCCTAAAAAATGTTCTTGTCGTCTGACTACAGTGGACCCAAGCAATCATTGCATCATGACTCAGACGCTTTTGTGTCCTTATGATGCTATAGCGTACATGTACGCTCACCAACTTTGCCTATTAATTGTGTTTTTAAGCAACAGATACGTTTCTGCTTGCGTCGTGCCACACAAATAGGCCTAATAATTATTTGTTTGCATGTGCACTTGTTATAGCGCCTCTTCAAGCTCTCTACTTAGAGGCGCCTCCGAATGCAGAGTGGACACTGCATCGGAGTTTCACACCGAAGCGCTGAGCAATTGTGAGTGAAGGACATGCCCAAGGTACTTACGCGGCGAGCTGGATTCGACCCTCGAACCCTCCGGCTCCAAGGCAACGACGCCGCCACTACACTAATGGGCCCCACTATTATTATGTACATGCATAAGATGCTTTGCGCATGGACGGACAAGAGCTACATTGATCGACAGATGAAATCCTTTGCAAACATACCGCATGGTCTTTTTACTCTTGGAGATTTAATTAAATAATTATATTTAGTCCGTGTAGGCCTATATTGTTATCTTACCTTTGTCAGTTCCAGCTATTTTCGCCAACAAGACAGACGTTTCAGCAATATCCGCACTGGGAACTCTATCAGTGCAAAACGTTTTGCTATTTTACAGCACTGCCATATCAAAGATGATTAGTATCGCCCTCCTCCTTTATCCAGGCCTGGGACTGGCACTGGCAGAGTTCAGCAAGTGGCGGCAATTGGCATCTGTCGCTTTTATAGAGACTTCGCTTAGTAGCCGACTGTTGGAAGTATCGTGATTCCTATCCGTCATGTTGTCAGTGTCTGAGATCCCTTATTCTGTCGGTACAGCGAAGACTTAACTTACTTACTAAAAGTGGAAGAGTCTAACTATAAGAGACAACCCAAGAATAGATTTTATATATAAGTATTATTATTTTAAACCTGTCTATAGCATAACAAGAATGGTATCTTTAGTTGGCTAAGTCTACATTATAATAATTTAACCTTAGTTACCAGTCTATATAGTCAGGCCTAAATCACACCGTTCTTGCCTCTATGCCCTGATCAAACTTTCCTTACTTATGATGTTAATAAACCTATGTTAATAAACCTGTTACCAAGAGTGAGAACGAAAGATGATATTCGCGATGTAACCTCAACTCTGTCTGTAGCACTGTCAGCAACGACCTTCCGTTACCCAGGCTGCTCTGCCCCGAGTCCTTAGTGACATACCTTTATATGCGTGATCGATTTGTATCCTTTATGCTTGGTAGCCAATCCCATCCCACTTTGCTATGTGTCCTTTTTTAGAGGGCTTGGCCTCTCAGGAACACCAGCCAATGGAATAAGAATGAGATGGTGATGATGATGATGATGATGATGATGATGATGATGTGTGTGTGTGTGGGTGTGTGTGGGTGTGTGTGTGGGGGGGGGGTGTGTGGGTGGGTGGGTGGGTGTGGGGGGTGTGGGTGGGTGGGTGGGTGTACGTGCTAAGGTTGACCGAGTGCATTATATATAATTATACTATGTCACTCTATACCTATGTCATGTATCCTTATCTTTACTACATGTATGTATGATTTCTCTGCATGTCTATTTTCTGCTCATGATAGAAGTGTTCAAACAGCCATCGCACTAAAAATTGCTCTCGTTTGCCTCTCTTCGAATGCTTCATGACAACTGGTTGTCATGACTACGCATAGTGGGTATGTTCGTCGCCTTGCAGCCGAAGGTTTGCAGGTTCGAACCCACCTCAAGTCGCCGCGTAGGGACCTTGCATGGGCAAGTCCTTCACTCGCAATTGCTCTGCACTTCGGCGTGAAACTATAATGCAGTGTCCGCGCTGTAGTCGGGAGCGTCTCTGAGTAGCGAGTTTGAATGGGTACTATAACAAGTGCACATGCATACTTATTGTGTATCATACGCGTATATGTAGGCCTACAAAGGTTTATTTGTAAGGTTGGCCTACGTATAAATGTATGAAGTTTCCATGTGCCGTGTGTTTGCAAGTGCCCCTCATCATAAATAATATCTACTTGATCTTATGTGTAAGATCATGTAGGCCTATAGACGAAGTCTAACCAACATGTTCTTCCCGTATGCTACTTGGTAACAAAGTGAGTGCGTCGAAAACTTCGTTTTTTTGCAGAAAGACGTACATGTAGGTCAACGCGGAGAATCGCATTTGCAGATATTTTTCTATGTAGAATTACGGCAACCATAATGGAAGAAGTCGTAATCATGGAAACACTGCTTGCGCACAATTAGTAATAATAGTGAGCGAAGCAGATGATTACACTGAGAAACTGATATTATAAAGGAAGCACTAACACATGCGGGCATGACCGAAATCTATAGTCGGATAGGAAGAAAATTTAATTAATCGCAAAAATGAGAAAGAATGTCTATTCCCACAGAAGTAATTCCTATCTGTATGGTACAATATGCATAGGACGTACATATGTATTGTGTATGTATGCGCACGAAAGTCATTATGCAGGCCTAGTTTCCACAGAGTAATTTCCAAGACTTAATTAACTGACGAGAATTTTCAATCAGCATTATGTTTGATAAACTACAGGCTTAGGTCTAGGAGGTAAGACTTACGTTGCTTAAGACAATGCGTGCTGATGGAGCATAGAGTTGTGATTAGTTGTGATTAAATCTGAAACGAGTATATAGGCCTACTGGATAGCCTATGACTTCTGTTCAGGAGACCGAAATCTATCGCTGATGCTGTGTTAAAATGCGTTGAAAAAATGAGTTGGTCGCTCGACGTCAGAGGTTTTAGACCAGTGGTTCCAAACCTTTTTTGACTTTAGACAGGGCTTTTCAGCGTTCAGTTGTAAGCTTACACAAAATGTGCAATAATTATATATTTTGTGAAAATCCTTTTATATACGAGGGCCATAGGGATTTCTACTGTTTCAATGAAGTCTATGGATGTTTAACTAATTGTGTCAGACCAGTCTTTACCGGACTTTCCAGCAGGGACAATGAATCAGATTAGAACTTTAGAAGAGACTGACTCATCTCCTCTGCCCGACCGACGTTAATTTTTTTAGGTTGGCAAGGCCGTAGCTAGGGGGGTCTCGGGTGTTTGAACACCCCCGACATGGAAAATGGAAAAAATAATATAACGCATTTACTAGCAGATGATGTAAAAACCATGAAATTAAACCATGAAACCCTTCTGAACTAAAAACCGTAGAAATAATAGAATGCACTCACTAGCTCATAATGGAAAAAATGAAATTAGACGAAAAATTTTAATAAAGCCGTTTCCGACGACTAAGAAAAGGTCGTCAGAAATTCTCCTCCGAAGAAACACCCCCAAAATCAGATCCTGGCTACGGCCTTGGAGATTGGAGAATGTTTAAGTCTAATTTACTGCCTATAGTATACTAACTTAGTAAGAAAGATTTCGAGGGTAGGCTACATGATTAATTTAACTACAATTTAATTGATTCCAAAAATACTCCCATTTGATCTGTTTCCTGATCTATTATCATTTATCATATTATAATATAGAATTTTTTCTTTGGTAAATAGGCCCCAGTAGCGGGATCACTCCCTTCGGGTAGCCTATTGCTACCTACATTTCACAGAAATGATTGTACACTAAGCTTCACCATCGTAATAAATTGTTAACTGTAATTAATCACCTTGTGTACTATTATGAATGAAATTGTCTGTTTGATATTCTTGTGATCAATAAACAAGTTCAAGTTCAAGTAACTACAACATGATTCATTTGACTACAACAGTTACAAAACAGTTACAACATGTCAATTGAGATATTACTTTAAAAGACATACATACAACCCGATATCAAAGCATCGAAGATAACAAAATGTGTTGCTGCTGTCAGGCAGTCCTACCGCAAAAATTATATAATGGTCCACCGATGGAAGCAATATAATCAATATGACATTCTGCTTTGTCACACTTCCGACGATGTTAGCCCAGAGGCGGAAACACGGCATCTCCCGTTCGTTCTGTGTACGTTTTGGTTGGGTTGCTTTCGACGACATGGTAGGAATGTCTCCAGAAACGCTTGCCTAAACTTCTGGCCGGTGACAAAGTAAACGGTGAATTCAAACGCATTGTTAGAACCATAAAATAGTACACCGATACAAAGACCCAGATCGTTGGCAGCCCTATCTTGCGGCGCAGATTTTGCATATGTACCGGCAAAGCAGAAGACCGCGATGTTGATGGGGAGTGTAAATATCAGAAACATGGTACTAATTCCGATCAGCATAGCTGTTGTAGACGCCATTGATTTCGTAGTCGAATCCACCCCCATCTGTGTCTTGCGTTCCCAGTTGGACTTGAGGATGCGAGTGATGGTGAGAATGTTTCCGATCAGGATTACCAGGAATGGAATGAAATCTCCCATGACAGCGAAGTATATTTGCCAAGTACTTTGGACCAAATGATTCCAATAATCGTTAGTTGTTGTGCAAACATACTTGACGTTTGTAGTGTTATTTTCATCGACGCCGACTGTAGTTGGTATAGGCCTAAGATCGAAAGCGAGAAATACGAAAGTTTGCGGGGGAAATAGAATTAAGGCGATAACGACCCAAATGATTACGATGCGACGTTTGCTGCACAGTTCTCTACAGCGGAGAGGAAACCACATGGAGATAGATCGCTCAACTGTCAACAGGACCAGAGTCCATGAAGAGAGTTGGTGTAGGTAGTATGCTAGAGCATTGTATACCTTACAGGAGAACCTTGTGGCCTCCATAATATTGCTCCCAAATGCGGCCTTCAGCCACCAATTCATGAGGAACGTATTGAGAACTGCGGTGTCCACCACGGATAAAGCGGTCAGGATGAATCCAGTGGACGAGTGGCGGAAGTGACGATGTTGGAAAGTGATGACTGAGACGACGTTTCCAAGAGTTCCAAAGACGATCAAGAATGGAGGGACGCGTGAGTACAGCGTCAACGTAAGTTCTTCCTGCCAGAAATGTTCTTCCCCAAATGGAAAAATTGTAGAATTCTCATGTGCTTCCCCCCTTGCATTCTGTGTGGTATTCGACGGTGGGTCTCGATCCTTGGAATCGTTTCTCAGCGGCCTGGACCAGTTTTTATCTCCAGAAATGTTGCTGCCATTGCCATAGGATGATGATAGCGTTGTATCATCTATGTGAGAACCGTCGATTGCCGTGTGTGTTAGAGCTACCTTCGCCACATGGTTAGAATCTGTTGTTTCATTTTCTTTGTCAAAGAAACCCATTGTCTCCCATTCACGTGCTTGAGCCGTGACTTCCATCGTTACAACACCACCGTCAGCAATAAAACTCGTCTGAATAGCCTGCGTTAGATTGACTCGACTGTTGGTTACATCGTTACTGTTAGCAATGGCGTAGTCAATAGATAAGCATCTTTCTGCGCAGGTGCGAGTAGATAGTCCATGTGCTGTGCTCTGGGAAGTGTCAACGTTGATCATTATCGATGTGGAATTGAAGTTTGATCCAGTGACCGTCACAGACTCCGCAACGACGCTGGACATATGCATGTAAGCGAAAATAGGAAGCAGGGGGAGAAGAATGTTCCAACCCAGAGGAGCGTTGAAGGTCATGACCACCAGCAATGCACGTAGGTGGAATATTTCTACAAAGCAAACGTTTGGCTAAGATATACATGTACAATACAATACAATTAGTCATTTATGCCGCGCTTTAACAAAAACATGTCTTGCACAATAGCGCACTTCACTACAAATCTAGTTATAATGCGACGAAAACAAATGAGTTTTTAACTTTGATTTAAAATCTGCAGTACATGTAGATGAGCACTGGCGAATGGAGGTCGGAAGGATCTCTCGGCTTCATTATTTTTCCAGTCCGGCTGTCAACACAAAAAATGAAATATTCGCATGCCGCATGATCCTTATCCTCTATATAATCCTATAAGCTTACAAATCGTTAGCAAACCGTTTGAAAATAATATTCAGTTATATAACATGACCTCTGGTCTTTTTGACAAATACATTCGAACGCTGGTCAATCACTACAACACCAAAACTGAAGTATGTCGAATGTATTCGCTACCGATCTAGCAAAATTCGGAAGCAAAATATAACCTTTGATGAATTGGCAACCATGCAGTCACATAATTTTACAGATTTGTGAAACCTGTAAATTATAAAATATTTAGCCTCCGTAATTTAATTTATTTTACCTGAGTAAATCCAAGTTATTTTCATCGACAAGGATCGCGATTCATCAATAACAGGACTGGTGGCTTTTGTCATTGCAGTGGCCCTCGTTTTATACTACTTGGCGGATTATGTAAACAGCCATTGTACTATAATAGGCCCAACGCCAATTTAACCTGCATGGTGTGACTCACTTCAATAAGACTGAACTCGAATATAACGCGAATATACGTGTAACGTTACAGCCGGTTGACACGACCTTGGCTACATCTTCATATATATTTGTGCATATGTATATTATATGTATACACTTATATACAATTATGTATAATTATTGTTATTAAATAAATTTGTAACGCGCACAAGGTCACATGCACCGAAAAGTGAATCTGAGGCAGTGTATAGATACATAGGCCTATTATAATGAATGCATATAATTGTATATATATATATGCATATGTATATGCAAATGCATATGTATAATGTACAATTATATGTAGCCTTTATGTTTATTTAAATGTGTATGTATATGTATATGCATATGCATATATTATGTATATGTATATTGTATATGTATGAATTGTATATGTATATGTATATGTATATGTATATGTATATGTATATGTATAAATTGTATATGTATATGTATATGTACTTAAAGTATTATATGTAATAGGTCTATGTCTCTTCATACATTTTTCTTAACACTAATTTCGCATTTTAGTCACCTGCTTCTTTCAGTAATTGCTCATTCCGTACTATAATACTAATGTTTAGTAATCTTAATCATACTAATCATAATCATCAGTCCATAGTTTGCAGTATGGATCTCATGTTCCAACACCATAATATTATTGCCAAAGCCATAATCAGGTCATAGTTTGCAGTATGGATCTCATCTGTTCAAACACCATCTTGCCAAAGCCATAATCGGATGCCAAAACTGCAGCATATTGCCTTTGACCAGTACTGTAGACCTATCTTCGCTTACATGCACATGTCCAGACCGTTAAGATTTAATCCAGCTAATCACAACTGCAAACTTCTGCACTAGCGGCTCATTGTCTCGGATCCATTCATGACTCTATGAATCTGAACTAAATTCTCTAATAATCCAATTGTTTATCACCCATAATGATGCTTGAAGATGCTGGTTAATTAATTCTTAGATATTAAATTACTCTACCAGAACTATTGTATTGGTCTAATAGCTTTTGGGCGCATAATATGTTCATCTATTAGGCGGGAATGAAGCTACGAACATCATATTAATATGAAAAGTAATGGTAGCCAAAAGTTTCCTATTGGTGTGGGGTAAAGAAAAGGTGAAAAGTTTTAAAAATATTATGTCTTCCGCCCAAGGCCGCAGGGGTACCCGGCGTTGCCCGGGAAATTTATTAGTGGGAGTCATAACTATGGAAACACTGTTTGCGCGCAGTTAGTAATAATAAATTAGTGAGCGAAGCAGGGCCGGTAGTCTTGGGGCCTCTTATACGGAGCGTACATGACGTTTTCGGCGTATATCTATCCTGCTCTCGAATAACGATATAAAATGGTAGTCATGGAGCAGGCGCAGACCTGTACTCTCTGAATAGCGGTACTCCCATTCTGGACCAGCTATAAGTCTCTACTCCCTAAGATGGCGTCTGTTTATGACTCGAAACTCGCTGCATTCGGCGACACCTTACACGTCAAAACGTGTTTAAAACATCTGCAATGAACTCGTATCCTTCGTCGACGGCGAACATTATATTAGCTTTTATTTTCGCCGTCACAAAATATTAAAATTTGGCTAAATACCCTAGGAAATTGCATTCCAAGCGCGGAATGAATACCAATTTGTGGGTCGCTTGCCCAACGTGTCTAACGTAGCGGCCGTTCTATCTGTTGTAATTAGTTTGTTCTAGCGACAGCTTGCATATTAAATTCCACAATAAATCAAACGCATGCCACGTGAAACTGGATAGTTCGAGAAACTAACAAGAAATAGCTCCTTTAAGAATTTTAATTCGGCGATCACTAGCTGAAACCGGTTACGGTTTCATCATATTCTATCCACACATCACCGTTGTATTTAAAATCTTTTTCACTTTCTCGCTATGTAATTTGATTACTATACATCTAACTTTCACTCACATAATTATTATTTTCTCTTGTCAAGTCTCTGGATTTGGAATTTAAACTATATTAAATATGAATCGTTTTGCTTTTCGGCTGCCTATCTACTTTCTTACTTCTTGTCGGAGACAATGCATATAAATATAGTAGGCTATGCGCATGCGCCACGACCTAGTTTCTATAACCACGCTTTAGTGAGATAAATTGATAATCCATGGTCTGCGCCTGCTATATATGACTTCCATACAAGTGTAAAACCCGTTAAGAGATTTAACAAAGCCCGTGAACAGCCTTTTCGCATAGCGTACGCTATTCTATCTCATAACTATCGGCCCAGCTGATGATTAAAATGAGAAACTATAGGCTACTACTTTGTAAACTAAACACCAACACATGTGGGCATGGCCGAAATCTAATCGGATTCGGATAGGAAACAAATTTAATTTAATTAATCGCAAAAATGTTCAGCCATGTCCCTTCCCACAGAAGTAGTTCCTATCTGCAGGGGTTATTTTAAGAAAATTTCTCAACTACACATAATTATCAGAATAGCATCCTACATCGGGTAGATTGGTCATTATTGAGACTAAGGCCTAATTATTATTATTATTATTATTATTATTATTATTATTATTATTATTATTCTTCTTCTTCTTCTTCTTCTTCTTATTATTATTATTATTATTATTATTATTATTATTTTTTTTTTTTTTTAAATTTTTTATTATTATTATTATTATTATTAATAATAATATTATTATTATCATGATAATGTAACTGGCTAAGTTTATAAATCTACTTCTCCAAAGAGCATTGTCTAATCTAGTCCCCATCCGCTGGGGGGGGGGAATCAGATTTCAGGGGGAGACAATCGAGTGTCCGAAGGAATCTCGTGAGCCGAGACTGGTAGGGGGGGAGAGGTATGGGGAGGGGATGTCCCCTCCCCACCAGAAATTTTTTGAATTTTCACATTGCAATGGTACCATTTTAAGGTGTCATTTTAATAAATTATCCTACCTGTACTTTTTCACAGCCTCATCAGAAACTTTTGAATTTCTACATTGCAATGGTAGCATTTTAAGGTGTCATTTTAATAAAATACCTGTAATTTTTCAGAGCCTCATCAGAAACTTTTTGAATTTCCACATTTCAATGGTACCATTTTAAGGTATCATCTTAACAAAATACCGCTACTTTTTCAGAGTGTCATGAGAAACTTTTTGAATTTCCACATTGCAATGGTAGCATTTTAAAGTGTCATTTCAATAAAATACCTGTAATTTTTCAGAGCCTCATCAGAAACTTTTTGAATTTCCACATTGCAATGGTACCATTTTAAGGTGTTAACTTAACAAAATACCTGTACTTTTCAGAGCTTAATCAGAAATTTTTTGAATTTCCACATTGCAATGGTACCATTTTAAGGTGTCATCGTAACAAAATACCTGTACTTTTCAGAGCCTCATCAGAAACTTTTTGAATTTCCACATTGCACTGGTAGCATTTTAAGGTATCATCTTAACAAAATACCTGTACTTTTTCAGAGTCTCTTCAGAAACTTTTTGAATTTCCACATTGCAATGGAAGCATTTTAAGGTGTCATTTTAATAAAATACCTGTAATTTTTCAGAGCCTCATCAGAAACGTTCTGAATTTCCACATTGCATGGTAGCATTTTAAGGTGTTATCTTAACAAAATACCTGAACTCAGTGGCGTAGCAATAGGTCGTGCAGCCTGTGCAGTGCACAAGGGCCCCGGCTGTAGAGGGGCCCCCGCAGTCACAGTCAATTTTTACTTTAAGAACATTCAGAATGTATTCAAATGATCAAATCCACATTATACAACAAACTTGAGTTACAATTAGTTAAATTTAAATTTAAATTTCGAGTGTGAGCTAGGCCTATGCAAAAATAGTCTATCGCAAAAGCCATGCACTTTTCATAGCCTCATTGTTTGAAATCTTGGGGTTCAAGCATTAAAGAGGCCCTCCAAGAAAGCCCTGCACAAGGGCCACCAAAAACCTTGCTACGCCACTGCCTGAACTTTTTCAGAGCCTCATCAGAAACTTTTTTAATTTCCACAATGCAATGGTAGCATTTTAAGATGTCATTTTAACAAAATCCCTATACTTTTCAGAGCCTCATCAGAAACTTTTTGAATTTACACATTGCACTGATAGCATTTTAAGGTGTCATCTTAAAAAAAACCTGTACTTTTTCAGAATCTCATCAGAAACTTTTTGAATTTCCACATTGCAATGGTAGCATTTTAAGGATTGTGACATTTGTGTGTAAAAAAGTAACTGCACAAAACCTGATTTTCAACTGCACAAATTCGTTTTCCAACTACACACTTTGTGTCCAGCTGCACGTTAAAATAACCCCTGCC
Organism: Lumbricus rubellus; assembly: GCA_945859605.1. Lineage (NCBI taxonomy): Eukaryota > Metazoa > Annelida > Clitellata > Crassiclitellata > Lumbricidae > Lumbricus > Lumbricus rubellus. The sequence goes on along the minus strand of OX243822.1, from coordinate 11,467,423 downwards.
TATCTGGTGTAGACCTATACATTGCACATGCTTATGAATGGATGCGAACGAATGCTATTATTTGGTTTTCACAGAGTAATCTCCAAGAAATAATCAACAGCTACTAACGAGCATTTTTTAATCAGCATTATGTTTGATAAACAACAGGCTTAATTTTAGAGGTAAGACTTTCGTTGCTTGAGACTATACGACGCGCTGATGTGTAAAGTTGTGATTAGTTGTGATTAAATCTGAAACGGCTGTAATAGGCCTACTGGCGACCGAAATCTGCAGCAGCTGCTGCTGCTCTGTTAAAATGCGTTGGAAAAAATGAATAAAATCAGTTGGGCGCTCGACGTCCGAGGCTTTAGACGTCTCCATGATCGTTCGGAGGACCAGATCTGTTGGATCTTTGAAGGAGGCCTTGTTTTTTTATCGAGCTGATTGTAAATATCATAAGGAGAAGATCTACTTTTGATGGTTAGTCCAATAGTCGGGTTAGGCCTATTGATTGTCAGAATCAAATAATTTCACGCTATCGTAAAAAGGGATGGGATAAGATGACTGTGGCATTGATCCGGTTGCAGAACAATTAGGGGTAGGCCTATTTCATGAATCTGCACACAAAGAATAGCATCGGCTTCATAACTCGCTTCGTATAGCCCAAGTTCATTGCCTTCCGACAAATCCATCGATTCCATAATAAGTTCCACAATCAGAATAAAGTTAAGCCGCAATGTGAATTGCTGTAAGCCTTGGACTCCCTAGCCTTTCTTAGCGCCCGCACTTAGGCCAATCTTCTTTTCACACACGACTTCACGTTGACTATTGTCTGAACCCAAATACTCAATAAATGACAATAATATTTCCACAATTCTCCTACCGAGACAAACATGTTCGATTTTGTAAGAAAAATTATAATTATCAATACTAATCTTATATATATTTTAGTAAGTCTGTGTGTTTGTTTGTGGCTTTGTTAGATAAGCTTAGACACGGCCACAGTTTTGAAGCAATTGACACCAATCCTTCGCAGGGAGGTCGGGGTCGACCCTGGACAGGTCATTGGGGTGGCCATCTCGGCCAACACCATCTTAAAGTTCATCAGGGAAAAATCTCTCCTACGAGACATCTCCCACGAGAGGCGGCCGCCATTTTTATGTCGCCTAACGATGTCGTTGCTAATGCTATGTTGAACTGCCACGTGCAGCAGTGATTTTAAGTTAATCAAAGTCCAATTTAGATAAATCAGCAGGATTTGTGGCAAGTGACAGAGGGAGGGATGGAGGGAGGGGAAGAGAGGGATGGAGAGAGGTAGGAAAGAAGGAAGTGTGTAAAAATTTTGGCAAGTAAGGGAGGTAGGGACGGAGGGAGGGACTAATTAACAAAAGCACTTATACAAATTCACATTTCCAATGTTGGCAGGTTTCAGCAAATGGAAGCAACTCTCCTCTTCAATAAAGGATAATTTGTAGTAATATCCTACTCCACATGATTTCGGTAGCCATGATCTTCAACGTTCTTCTCAGCTGGAACCTTCTTCTCCCCATCTTCAACTACTGCGTCGTTGCGCAGTCTGTAATGGTCGCTGGTTCAGACTTCGACTCCACATCAACAATCATGGCCAGCTTTAACACAAGTCAGAGGAAGATCCAAGATCTCACTACCAGCATCTGCGATAAAAGATGCAAGTCAGTGGAATACGATATGACTACCAACCGCGATGCAACGACGAGTCAACTCAACTCGACGCAAGTTACTCCGACCAGTCATAACCTTGTCCGTACTGCAACAACGTATGCTAATGCTCAATCACCCGTTACTTTAACAGAGGCGCTTGCAGACGTTGACCCAACAACAGCTGGTGTTAGCAAAATGGCAACAGTCTTATCGAAGACACCGATCGACGATCATTCTCAAAACAATACGACGCTTTTCTCTGACAATGCAATCGTTATCACTCAAGGAAATAACTTGTTCAACGATGTCGTCTACGAGAACAGCTCGGACATCAGTCGACTCGTAAGAAACGATTCTTCGAACGCATTCAACGCAACGGACAACGTAGCGGCTGGAACACATGGAAATACAACAATCTTGTATGTGGAGGAAGTCATCTGGCGAGACCTCCGGCAAAACCCCAGGCAAGAACTCTGGCAAGAGAGACTTCAAGTGAAGCTAAAATCGTTCGTACCTCCATTCCTAATCATTTCCGGAACTCTAGGAAACATTGTTTCAATTGTCACCTTCCAACATCGTAATTTCCGACACTCGTCCACTGGATTCATCCTGACCGCCTTATCCGTGGTGGACATTGCAGTTCTCGATACGTACCTCCTGGGTTTCTGGTTGAAGGCGACGTTTGGAATCAAAATTCAAGATGCCACGACATTCGGCTGCAAAGTATTAGCGGTGACAGGATTCTATCTCCGCGAAATCTCCTCTTGGACGTTGATATTGTTAACAGCTGAGCGAACGATTGCTCTCTGGTTTCCTCTCCGCTGCAAAGAACTGTGCAGCAAGCGTCGCATCGTAATCATTTGGGTCATAATGGTCGTAATTCTACTAATCCCACAAACACTCGTAGTTCTAGCTCACGATCTTGTACAAACATCAAACAGCTTCGATGACAATAACGTAGAAACGATCGTGTACACTTGCAGGAAAGTCAGCAGGTATTGGAGCCACCTGCTCTCCAGCGTGTGGTTTATATATGACGCTGTCATCGGTGATTTCTTTCCATTTCTCGTCATCGCGATAGGGAACATTCTCACCATCACTCGCATCCTTAAGTCCAATTGGGAACGTAAAACACAGATGGGAGCAGCAGCCTCAGCCTCGAAACCAATGGCATCCACCACAGCTATGCTGATTGGAATTAGCGCCATGTTTCTGATTCTAAATCTCCCGGGCGACCTCTTATTTCTCTACTATGTTAACAGAGATCGTCGATCGTTCACATATGAAGAGGGGGTTACCTACGAGTTGGTTAATACCGTCGGTTTACTGGTTTCTAGCACTAACAACGCCTTGGAATTCATCGTATACTTTGTCAGCGGTCGGAAGTTTAGACAGGCGTTTCAGGAGACGTTCCTACCATGTCGTCGAAAGACCAACAACCAAAACCAACAGCGAACGAACTGAAGACGCAGACGAAGACGAAAATGACGACGAAATGGATTTAAAGCACGGGAGTTAGATCGTCAGAGATGTATAAAACGTCTTTTCATTAATTAATGTTTCCATCGGTTGACTATAATTATTTTCTATTATGTTCTATTTCAGTGGTTCTCAAAGTGGTTGTCCGCGGACCGGTGCCGGTCCGCGGAGTCCTGATCACTGGTCCGTGAAGAAGTCTGAGAGTGAAAAATAAATTACAATTATTTATTTATACATTTAAAATTTTGAAATTATTCGAATTGTTGTTCCAAATTTATTCAAAATTCTGTCTCAAACTTTAAAATTACATTACCAGTGCCTTGTTTTATCTTGCACAATGGGTGTACAAACAATTTTTATTAATTAGAAAATCCCTAATTATAAATAACCCTATAATTAGTTTTTTTAAATAGGCCTACAGTTCGCTTTTGTTTGCGCTTGCCATTAAAGTTAGCGGTCCGCGAGCTTCCCAAATAAATTATTGCCGGTCCGTGGCCTACAGAAGTTTGAGAACCACTGTTCTATTTGATGCCTGTTGTACAACTTTATGTAGGACATCGAATCCTTTAGGCCTAATTCATCATTCGTTCTTTGCGAAAACATTTGCACCCCGGTGTAGTTTTTGATCTGCTATTCAGGACGCTCCCGAACCAGCACCTCCTAAAAAGGAACGGTCTTAAGATTATAGTTAAACGAAGCATTCTGGTAAAACCTAGTCAACAGTCCATCCGTCAGAGAGAGCCCATGGTAAATTGCCCATCGGCTGACCATAGGGGCTCTGTTTCTGCCAAAAGTAATCACACTTCCTAAAACGTAGGCCAATATGTTTCTAAGAGACATTTCCTAAGAGACAACTTGGTAAGCTTAGGCCACAAACTAGATAAAGTTGTGTAGCGGATCTACATGTATGAAAATGGACACATGTTTCCCATTCTTTAGTTACGCGGTGTGCTGATTTATACGTGCATTTGAATCAATTAAAGATAATTTGGATATTTGTTGTCCCAGAGCGAAGAGCTCGACGGACTGCAAGGTCGGAGACAGGTCGACAAAGGATAAACAGACATGATGGAGCACAACCAAGTAGGCATCTCCAAACAAGTGCAGCAACTCTGTAAGAAATGCGCTGTTAAACTGGGAGCCAGTGAAGAACATCACGCACATAAGCAGAGGCGGGGGGCATATTCAGGGATGCGACCAATGATCAATTGATCAATGAGCTAATGCTGTTAAATCAATATTTCATTACTAAACGTTTGTTGTGTGAGTCAAAACAGACACGTTGTGTGGATTTAATTTATGTACATTGTAGACACTTTGGTGCATACTTTGTTTAGAGACACTGATAATTGGAATATATATTTTTCTCAACTTCTTTTCGATTAGGCCTACAGAGACATTGATCATTTAACCCTTATAGGGTAACCGGGGGGTAAAAAAAAACCCCAGCCTGCTTTTTTTCGTATACTTTTCTTGAATAAAAGAAAATAGACTTGTGCTTTTGTGACTTTTCCTAAATATGTTTTTTCTTCACAATGTCGTTTTCAGTTGTGCCAAATTGCGCTGCCACCTAGCGGCAGACTAGTGTGAAAAGTAAGGTTTCATATTCCAGTACTGGATAAATCATTTCTACACTATGTAGATGTAAGCATAGTAGTTGATAGAACTGAAAATTGTTGGAGATATGTGGTTCTTGTATTTTTGCATATGAATTAGCCATTCTTTGTTGTATGATTTCTATTTCAGGTTGCATTATATTAGTGTAGTTTACGTACTTTTGCATAAAGCTATCGAAAGAACTAGGTGATTATACAACGCCACAAAAGGCGCCGTGGACTCATTCGACCAGGAAACAAAGGGATACACTTGCAGTTACAGGACCAGAAGATGGCCTCTTCTATTCTTGGTTGATTTAGCAGCTCTCAACGCGTATATCATAATTATAGAAGTTGCAGAATCCAACATGGCGAGATCACGCACATTCAGTAGGCCTACGTTTGGACAAGCGCCGTGTGTTCCTGCTGGAAGTTGGTCATGAGCTAATCAGACCTCTTATAATCACGAGTCATCATTTTAATTCAAGATTTGTTACTCATTACGTTCAACAACGTCCATGTCTATCATATAAATTAAACAGAACCGAAATTGGTTACAGATTTCCCTAGATTTGACGAAAATAAATTGGGGGTATTTTTTTACCCCCCGGTTACCAACAACTGTAACCGAAAAGGGGTTACCCTACACTGTTAGAAGTAATGGTTTTGTATATGGTATGTAAATGGTATTCCATCCGTGGTCTCTATCTCTACCCTATTAAGGTATACTGGAATACCATTGACAAATGGTATTATGGGATACCACTTGGGAAGGTTTTCAGATGGTAATAAAAAGGTTTGTTACAAAACCAAAACCGTTATAATATGGTTTTAGTAAGGTATTCTACTAAATCATTGCATTGGGTTTTTAAATGGTAGTAATAGAGTTATGTTCAATACCTCATGAAATGATATTTTACCAGGTATTCAACTAGTGCCTTGTAAAACCATTGGAGAATTGAAAAGGTATTGTGATATACCATAACCAGTGGCGGTTCTAGGAATTTCGCTTTGGGGGGACTAAATCGGGGCTAGAAAAATATTGGGGGTCCTAAATTTTCCACGAAAATTCTGACGACCATATTAAAAGACATGACGGGTGTTTGACATTTTCGCGCCCACTCCACCCACTACTCTAGCCGCCAGGCCCTACACGGGTATATTACATTAACGTGTTACTTTTATAACGTGTTACTCCCATCACCGGATAAAAAGTACTGTTATTCACAATATTGTATATTACATGAGCAACAGGTACATCAATATACACAATGCAATAATAATAATAGTGTCTCTGTTGAGAAAAATGTATAAAATAAATTGCATTATGGAACCAAAAAGCAGTATGAGTTCAGAAATAATAATGCTAGTGTTCAGAACTTGAAAATTAGCCGTCGAAGTTGAAGGACTACGCAGAAAAAGGCATTAGTCGCAAGTCGGTCGGTAGGTATGTAGAAGAGGCAAAAGTAACCAATGGCGGAGGTTACTCCAATTGCCAGAGTCGGTCGTCCTCCACCGAAACCAAAACACTCGGCATATTTACTTAACAACTTTCTCCGCCAAATGTCTAACTACGCCTGGCACGGAAACCTTGCACCCCATGCAATACTTTTCGATGAAGAGGCAGGTGCGACTCATCGTCTCAGGATAACGGACTGAAAAAACCCAGAACACAGCGTACCAGGCTTCAAACGCCTTTGTGTACGAAGACGTAACGAGCAGTTCGATGTTGTCGAAGTGCAGAGTCCACTGCTGGCTGCCACTGACCGACACGATGGATGGTACTGGATTACTGGTGCCCTAAAAAATTCAAAAGCCACAACAACCTCAACAATGGGGAAAGGTTAATCTCTTTATAGTCTCAACACACCATGGGCCATGCTTTTCTGCGCCACCAGTCGTGTACATGTAATACAATACAATCAGGTTGCAACTCCGCCACTAGGGGAACCTATCGCGCCGGTCCAAAGCCCGGGTAAAGGAGGAGGGTTGACCTGAGGAGAGTGGACGTCTCCCAGGTCGTAAAAACCAACAAGGTCTGAAAATCCTATATCAGAAAAGAAAAGAGACAATCATGCAGAAGGCAATAAGGCGGAAAATGGGCCTGTTTGGACATATCGCTAGAATGAGTGACGACAGGAAACTCAAAGCAGTGGTGTTTGGAGTAATGGATGGGAAGAACAAGAGAGGAAGACCACGTAGAGAATGGACAGATGACATAGAAGACTGAGGTCAAGACACTCTGCAAAGACTGTATCATATGGCGCAGTACAGAGACGGATGGAGAAGGAGAATCAAACTGACACTGGAGGCCTATATGAGCATGAAGCTCATGGTTCATGATGATGATGATGCATGGTTTTAGATGCATTTTTTGCATACTAACTTACAAAAGGTTAAAATTGCAACAAGCAACAGTGAGAATTACATTACCTGCATCGATAATTGTCCACATTGGACTCGCTATAACACGGATCCGGTACACTCGATATTATGTTATATATATGTACTGTAATGGTTCAACATACCTTGGCACGCTCCAAGAAGATGGAGTCGGTCTTGTCCGCGAGGTAGAGGGCCAGGACTCTCACTCCCAGAATTACCGACAATCCTGTCAACAACAAGATAAAGTTACAGTTAATCACCCAATTTATATCCTGCAACAAATATCCTTTTAACTCGCAACATAATGTTCATTAATAATTTTAACGACCACAAAAAGGATGGAAGCCTGACTGAACCTTGGCCTAGTGGACGCCACCTGGATTGAACTAGGACCACATCTGTATGTGAAGCCACAGCTTAACTGCTACACTACATCACCTACAATTAGTATAACAACTGTACATAAAGAATGTGCTTAAGAATGTGTTTGTAACTATGAATAACAGCACACAGACAAAAAAGTATAGTAAATATTCAGCAGTGGCATTATAATCTACAATATAATCATAAACAAGGTCTTTACAATAAATAATATGGCAATTAGTGAGAAATAACCTTTGTGAGCTTCCTCATCAAGAGTCTCGTCCATCCTGCGACTGTGCTCACACAAGATAGACTGCAAGGAATCTGCCTCGGAGCCCCGACGGAACTTCTGCTTTGCAGCGATGACCAGAGCAGCGCTGAAGTCTCCGAGTCGTTTGACGGCTCGGACATCAACGTTGTAGAGGTTCATCGCGTCACCCACGAGCTGCAAAGTAATTTTCATACTTGCATTTTTAACATGTGCAGAATCCAGTAATTATTCTAGACACTTGCAGTTCAAACAGTACCAAATCTTGGATTTTGATGTGGCCTCGCATAACCACTTGGCCATCATGGAAAGCAAAACAGTTCCCTTAACAGCACTTTCAAACCATAAGTTGGGTCTCTCGTTTCCATAGCCTAGTTTACCAATGGACCGTATGCTGCAACGGGTCAACACAAAAGGTTTAAAATCAATAGCATGAGACCTTGACAAGAATGCACTAACATAAAGATGAATGTATTTCATCTCTGACCAATATTTGCAATCCATATTACCAACAAAGTAATACACAGCCAGAACCTTGTGCTTACCCCTTTTGGATCCGATTGGATTACAAACCTCAAATTCATCGAGGTAGAAGTGCAATCTTATTGCATCGGGATGATCAGAAAAAAAGGATGGTTGGCATAAATACTCCCATCAACATAACTTGCCATGTGATAAGCGTCTTCGAAAACAGTCTTGCCTGACTGAATCTGTTGCCGCACATCAACGTTCGAGAGCATGAGCTTCAAAACTGAACTGACTGGTATGTAGTGAAATGATGGAGAGTTACCAGGACGTCTTGGTTCAAAGACAATTTCAATTGGCTTAGCAAATTGGAAATTGTCACAAATAAATCTGTTTAACTTGTAGTCAGTATTTATATGTTGGAAAATATCATCAAACATCGAGGTCTCATTTAGAAAAATATGTCCCATACCTGCTGATGGCGAAGTAATGCTTTGTTCTTCACAAACAGTTAAGAAAACTGACTTGTATGTGTCATGCAATTGTGAAACCAATAACTGCATTTCGTCAATAATATCTTGTTGTACACACACTGGCAGAATGTGTTTTTCTCTCAATTTAAGAATAGAGAAGGCCATGTGCTTTTCAAGGTCACTTACCGTCTGGTCAAGCGAGGCAAGTGTACATTTCTGATCATCAAGAATTTCCGTAGTACAAGCATGTGCACAACCTTCTTCAGTAGTAATTATTGCAACATTATCAAGACTTTCCACATCACTGGCGTCAATAACCGATTCAGACTCTGCAGTTTGAACATTCTTGTGCTTTGCCGCCACATGACGAACAAAATTCCTTACCTTATGGAACGTATCATTGCAACCTTCAATATTGCACGTGACATAGAAATGTGCAAATTTCTCGTGAAACAATCTTAAATGCTTACTGTACCGATACAGTGTTGTTTTGACAATGCCACAGTGCGTGCAAGTATACATCATCATGCAGTTCTGGTATGATCATAAGTGAAAAATTAACTAAATGAAATGTTCAGTAATGTTTAGCATTCACCTAAGAATTTGGGTTTGTAAGCACCAAAGCCGTGCTGGTCCAACCATACACCGACTTGCTCTTCCGTCCATGTCGATGCGTCCTCCATTTAAAAACACGCCTGCAAAGTCAACATAAAGTTACAAGGATTATTACTAATGACAGATATTAAATAATGGTCAGTGTTAGGATGAGATCGGCGATCTCATTTTATAACATGTTGGATAAAATGAGCTCGGCTATATTCAACCACCTACGGACAAAACTAACCCTAACACTAACCCTAAGACTAACCCTAACCCACCCTCACGACACTTAAACTAACCCTAAACGACCCTCGCCGTGCTTAAATTCTAGGTATAAAGTTTTTGATGCGGTAAGGTCGCCATTTCGAATACTGATGCTGTTGCGATGGACACGCGACGTGATTGGTCGACGTCGCCCGATCTCGTGTTAACACCGCTAAAATTAGATCGCCGATTTCGTTTTATAATTATTCATAAATATTACACGAGGAATACACACAAAAAATAGGGCCGGCGTTACTAAGCGCGCATCCTACTAAATTTCCGGCCGGCCGTTGCGGCCTTCAATCAAACCGTAATGGAGTAACAGGCTGAAACTCGGCTACCACTGTGGGCCTCCTGTCACATTAATCAAATTCCCGCCATTAGTAATAGTCGTCGTTACATGGTTCAGTTTATTAATATTTTGTGACAGAATATGAGGATAATGATAACCCGACTAAAATCAATGGGCACACAACACATGCATTGCAAAAAAATTTGGATTTAAACAGATTAAAACATTAAAACGTACCTTCTCTCTCAGTGATCACAGACGAAAAGACAACTTCCGTTGCAAAAATAATTTACGAAAGCTACTCTTAAACAAGTAAGTAAAAATAAATTTCTATGACGCATCGCAGAGTGCCCTTATGCGCCGCATTTATATTATAACGCGCGTCAATATTGAAATATATACATAATATAAAAATCATAAAATTAAAATTATAATACTATGCTCTTATCCTTACCTCCGGCCTCCGTTAATTTTGTCTTGAAATCAAATTTACATTCCCTGTGCATCCAGAACTTTTCATCTGTTTTTAATCATATTAACAGTGGAATAATTAGCTTTAACTAGACGTTAATTCCTATAAACTCCAGCGTTCTTATATAGGGCCTAGCATAAATGTGTGCTCAACATATAATACAATAATGTTATTCAACGGTTGAATTGACTAGGCCTATATTTGGAGTCAAATTAAGTATATTCATTCCTTCATATCGAACATTTATATAGCGCCCCTTCAAGAAAACTGCTCAGAGGCGCTCCCAACTCCAGCACGGCTATAAAGAACAGTCTTAAGATGAGAAAAGAAAGTAAGAGAAAGGGTCCTGCATGGGGAAAAGGCGAAGCTCCGAGCGCGCATGCATGCATACATGCATGGTTGTGTAGAAATCTATAAAAACCAGTAGCATTTGTAATATAGAATTGCTTGGACAATCACCAGACATATATATAGCCGTAATGTCGACAGGACTCCACATTCGTAGGCCTATGCCCATTGCAAATGCCTCGTACATATGGAGAATCTGCGTGGCATAAACATCGGGGATGGTCCGTTAAGGTGATTTCAAGAACCATTTCAAATGGTTTAGAAACGGTTTACTGCTAACAAAAACCGGATAGGTATTCTATCAGCTGGAAAACCTTGAGTACTTTATAATACCATTAAAAAACTATTTAAAAAACCTCTACTTCTAACAGTGTATAAGGGTTAAGCATGTTTCATAATAGGGGGAAATCTGGCCTTTTGTGGGGGTGGGGGAACGTCCAAGAGTTACTGTCCGGAAGAGTACAACAGGTCCGGGGAAATATGACCGATGGTAGCCTATATTCCTTAACTCAGGTGAACCAACATGCATTTGTTTTTAAATACAGAAAGACGTCAAAACACCTGTGAATCGCATTTCATGCTCATCATTCATTTTTATTCATCAACATCATCACAAACCATAGGCGCAACGCCAATCTCTGTCTGAGTCTGTCTCGTGTCATCTCCCAGTTCCTACAGGCTAGCAGGTCTACTCCATACCATTATATCTTGAAGCAGCTGGACCGCCTTGTCTGCTTGAAGAGAATGTTACGAAAGAGGCTTGAAGGAAAACCAATAGGACAAGCCCGTTTGTGTCCAATGCCCTCTCCACTGACTCTCTCCACCGGTCTGTCCTGACCGACCTGTGCATGTCTGCTTCACATCATGACAACTTGAAGCAACTGGGCCGCTATGTCACTTGTGTCGTGGTTTTTGCGGATTTCAATCGTCTTGGTCTTCTACATTTTTATTCATCAACCAACAAATCAAACGTTTACGAATATAATAGAAGTGTATTCGCGAGAAATCGTTGAAATAGTTTACATTTCGTTGCCTAGAGGGAGGTCTTACAACCCAACTAGATGGGCCCCCGGTGCTGTGATACCTTAAAGATGATAGCCATTAGGTCGGGGTGGTGTGGTCCAGCCACAATGATAATGCTACATTAAAAACAGCAAGCACTTTAATGATTTGAAATTTACAGATAATGGTATTGTAATTGTAATTGTAAACGCACATTCAAATAACGCTCCTTCAAGAGAACTCCTCAGAGGCGCTCCCGACTCTGCATGACACCAAACCACAATCACAAACAGATTGGTTTTCAAACGCTTGCGGAAAAGGGACAAAGAAAGACAACGAAGTTCATTACGGACACTAATTAGGTAACTTATTCCAGAAAGACGGACCAACCATAGCAAAGCTTCTGTGCAGCACAATATTAGTAGGCCTATCTAGGTAGAATTTTGGCAACTATTAATTAGTCTGAATGACTATTAATTAATCTGAGTAATTAGCAATTAGTGAGCGAAGCAGATAAGTAAAATGCAAGACTTAAGCACTACATGACCGTCATCATTCGAAATACTACCACATGTACCTTGCATAGGCCTACATGTACATGTGGACTTAGCCGAAATTTAGGCCTATGAAGTAAATTGAAACAGCCGCAAAAAGTGCTACCATAATCATCTCTTCTCACACAAACGCTTTGTATTTGTATTGTATAAAATTATTATATAATGCAATAATGCAAGGATATATATATATATATATATATCATAGATAGGGCCTACGTATTAGATACATGTAACTACAGGTATGTAGTAGGCTATGTAGACTTGCGTGATCAAATGTATCTATAGACGCGTAAAAGCTTATAATAGGCCTATTATTATGAGCCCTAGTTTTGGCAGAATATAGACTAACTTCAATTGAAAAATTAATTAATTAACTAATTAACCAGCATCTTTAATCAGCATTATTGGGAGAAAAACTATTTGATTAAGTTCTGAGGTTTGCTATTTATTGCCTGCGTCAATGTGTTCTAAAGAGTCAGTTGAATTCAATCTCGATGGAAGTTTGCAGTCGCTTCTCTGTTATGAAAGGCGTTGAATAGAATAAGTTGGGCGCTCGATATCAGATGCATTAAAAGTCTTTGCGATTGTGCGAGCACCACACATCCTGATCTGTGAGTGCGTGAGTAATTTATTTATTTAACAGTAATTATAAATTAAAATAATAGAATCTTTCAAAATATGTATACTCAATTTCATCCATTCAGTTCATCCACCCGACTTCCATCCACTATCTTTCCAGATTGCCTCATTTCATCCACCATCCATCCCCCTACCAACTACTTTTCCTTCAAGTGCCTCCTGCTATAGCCGCCCTCCTTTGGCCATACTTCAAGTATCCCTCTTTTCAATCGCCCACCGTCCAACCATCTGCCATCCGTCCAACAACAACCCATTCCAACCGGCCTCTTCGCGGCAGCTTTTTTCTCAAACCATCTTCCATCCAGTAATGATGCCATGGTACATCGCTGTCAGAGTCTAACCAACTTTCGTTTGGGCTGGTGCACAGTCGTGACAACAAGCGTTACGAAATATTCGAGTCATTAGGGTGGTCCAAAGATTCATCCAAATTTATTTTTGCCATGTGTTGTGGACCGCACTAATAAGTCATGATAATAATAAGCCTGCTCTATTATCCAGACGATACGTTTCAAACTAATCACCAGGTGCACAGTTTTTTTTTATTGAGTAGATAGGGCCTTGCCTTGATAGATTTTGCCGATGTTATGGTAGTAGGCCTACCATCGGATATTGGAGATCATGACGACTATGTAAAGAAAATAAAGACAGACCAAAATGCCAAACGTTAATGTAAATATCCATTTTTATCGATGGACAAAACTAGACTCTGACTATAACATCGAGTGGGGCACCGGAAATGATGAATATGACAATCGTTCATTCGTAGGCTACCCATCGCCGCAAAATGTCTGGTATTAGATCTGATAACTATCATGCTAGCGACAATGATAACGACGACGACCGTAATGATGATTACTGTTGACGACGGTGATTAATAGTATGAATAGAGGAGAAAGAGATCTCGAGAACGTGTAGGGGCCTACGTTCATCGAACATATTATTAGCGTGCTTCAACTAATTTACATAGGAACTTGCACGAATTCATATGCTCAATGTTGGCATGTTGCAGGCAGCCGGAGAGTCTTTCCCTTGAAATAAAGGTCAGTTTGTAGAAATAGCCTATTCAACTTTATATTACTGATTTCGGTAGCCATGATCGTCAACGCATCGCCCAGCTGGAAATTTCGTCTCCAAATCTTCACCTACTGCGTTGTTACGCATTCTGTAATGGTCGCTGGTTCAAACTTCGACTCCACATTGACAATGACCAACATTGACACAAGTCAGATGAAGATCCAGGATCGCGCTAACAGCATCTGCGGTAAACGATGCATATCTTTTAAATACGATACAACTACCAGCAACGATGCGACCAACCGTCAACTCAATGTAACGCAAGTTATTCAGACCGGTTTTAACGCTGTCGGTGTTGTAACGGTTGTCCATTCTCAATCGAAAGCAAAGGAGACGTTGGATCCGTTTGGTGACGTTGACGAAACAACAGTTGCTGCTGTCAATAAAATGGTAACAGTTCCAACACACACAGCCAGCGACGGTTCTCAAAATAATACAACGCTTTTCAAAGATATTGACTTCGACATCTCTGAAGGAAATAACTTGTCGGACGATAGAGGACTGCAACGGGACTCTTCTTCTGAACTTGACCTCCAATCGAATGCAACACAAAAAGCAACTGTTGCAACAATTGGAAATGCAACAATCTTGATTGAAGAGGAAGACTATTGGCAAGAAAAACTTATATTGACGATGTTCTCGCGCGTCCCTCCAATCCAGATCATCATCGGGACCATCGGAAACGCCGTGTCAATCGTCACCTTCCAGCATCGTCATTTCCGTCACTCGTCCACTGGATTCATCCTGACCGCTTTATCCGTGGCGGACATTGGCGTGCTCAATATGTACACCCTGCCTTCGTGGCTCACAATGGCGTTTGGAATCCGCATTAAAACCGTCACAAGTCTCAACTGTAAGATATTCTTTTCTTTATACGTTTACCTAAACCAGCTCGCTTCTTGGAACTTGATTTTGTTCACAATGGAGCGAACACTTGCTGTGTGGTTTCCTTTCCGCTGCAAAGAACTGTGCAGTAAACGTCGCATCGTAATCGGTTGGGTAATTATCGCCAGCATTCTACTTCTACCGCACACCGTCATATTTCTAGACGACGTTCTTGTACCCGCTACAGTCAGTTTGGATGCAAATAACATGACAAAGGTCGAGTACGTCTGCTCCACAGTGCATGATGAATTCTTGGACCAGCCTCTCCTCCAAATGTTTGGAATTTTGGACGCAGTCATCGCAGATATCCTTCCATTTCTAGCCATCCTGATCGGAAACGTTGTCATCATTGTTCGTATTCGCAAGTCCCATTGGGAGCGTAAGACACAGATGGGAGCAGCAGCCACGACCTCAAAACAAATGACGTCATCTACAGCCAAGCTGATCGGAATCAGCGCCATGTTTCTGATTCTCACCGCCCCATGGGATTTCCTGTTCTTCTATTACTACAATACAGATGCGGATTCGCTCCAGAGGAAGGAGAAGGCTATCTACGACCTGGCTTATTGCGTTGCAATTCTGTGCTCTAATGCGAACAATGCTTTTGAATTCATCGTTTACTTTGCCACTGGTCGGAAATTTAGACAGGCATTTCTGGAAACGTTTCTACCATGTCGCCGAAAAACCAGCAACCGAAACGTACTGATGGCGAACGGAGTGCGCGGAGTGCACACAGGAAAAACGTCGTCGGATAATGTGATAAGCATGTCATGATTTGCTGTGTTTACAACTGTGGACCATATTTTATTTTTTAATGTTTCTGCCTGCAGCAGTAGAAGCACTTCGTATGTTTCAATCTTTGTTCCGTAGTTGACAACAGCCAACATTGACACAAGTCAGATGAAGATCCAGGATCTCAGTACCAGCATCTGCGGTAAACGATGCATATCTTTTAAATACGATATAGCTACCAGCAACGATGCAACCAACCGCCAACTAAATCCAACGCAAGTTATTCAGACCAGTTTTAATGTTGTCAGTGCTGTAACGGTTGTCCATTCTCAATCGGAAGCAAAGGAGGCGTTGGATCCGTTTGGTGAAGTTGAAGACACAATAGTATCCTCAAGTCCAATTGGGAACGCATAACGCAGATGGGGCCTCGACCTTGAAACCAATGGCGTCCACCACAGTTATGCTGATCGGAATCAGCGCCATGTTTCTGATTCTCAACCTTCCATAAGACCTCCTATTTATCTGCTATGTTAACACAGATAAGGATTCATTGCCGAGGAAGGAGAGAGCCATCTACAGTCTGGTTAATGTTGGTTTGATGTTGTCTAACACTAACAATGCCATTGAATTCATCGTGTACTTTGTCAGCGGTCGGAAGTTTAG
Organism: Lumbricus rubellus; assembly: GCA_945859605.1. Classification (NCBI taxonomy): domain Eukaryota; kingdom Metazoa; phylum Annelida; class Clitellata; order Crassiclitellata; family Lumbricidae; genus Lumbricus; species Lumbricus rubellus. The sequence continues at coordinate 11,451,208 of OX243822.1, read as the reverse complement.
ACAGGCGTTTCTGGAAACGTTTCTACCATGTCGTCGAAAGAAAACCAAAGAAAACGCACAGAGAGCGAACGGAAGGCGCAGCACAAGCACAGGAGTCACATCGTCAGAAATGTAATGAGACGTATTTTTGATTAAATTAATGTTTGCATCGATGGACCATAATTATCTGTTCTATAACTGCTTGTTGTGCAACTTCACGTAGAGCTTCGAAGCCTTTATTTCTAATTCATTATTTATTCATAAAAAAATTGCACACCGTATAGTTTTTTATATAGTATATTTTATGCATGAGCGTAACTTTTCCACAGAAAGTGGTGGTGACTATAATTCCTCTGCCACCACTCTTTTCTTCCCTGTCTTTGCTTTCCTGTAACTAAAAAGAAGTGCTTTTTGTGGTTGAAATCAGGGTGAGAATTTCCGGGAGGGAGTTGTGGTGGGGGTTTCATTCGCACAGTCTTTCGTACACCTCATAGTCAAGTCTGTTTTTTATTGTTGTCTATTCCTCTGCCACCACTCTTCTCTTCCCTGTGTTTGCTTTCCTGTATCCTTTCCCTCAAATACAAATTTACTATGCTTTGTCCGCCACTTTAGGTCGCACGAAAAAAGAGCTTTGCGCCAAATGAATTCGATAATTTCACCTTCTACATAATACTCGATATCGTGGTGTCAAGTCCAGACTAAAACAAAAAGACGATTTTCGCATAATTGCTAAATCAAACATATGTAAGTAAGGACCGCCATTAGGTAGTGTGATCTACTAGGATCCTTTCTTACTAAACTTTAAACTGATTTTTAGGGCGCGCTGGAGTCGCGTGCGCCTCTGAGTAGTTTTTATCTTGAAGGGGCGCTATATAAATTTTCGAATGAATGATTGAATATGTATGCTCGCATGGTTGCATGCGTGTACGGTGTAGGTCTATCTATATAAGGGCTTTTTAAACGTGCAGTTGTACAGAAAATGTGCAGTTCTAAAAGTATTTGTGCAGTTGTAGTCTTGTAGAAGCACTTCTGTACAGTTAAATCTAGCAAACAGGTCATTTTCCTCCGATTGGAATTAATTTACCATGGAGGATGGGAAAGGAAAGAAGGAGATGTGTAGTTCTAAAAATTCCTTAAAAACAGCCCTGATGTATATATGAATACACAATAATACACATAGACGATAGCACTACAGAAATGTTTCACTGGGGTCAAAATTCTATTGGCTCATTACAGTCTCAGTTTCAATTTCATGTGACTTGACTATCTGCCATGATAGGCCGTTTTGCGCTTTTAATAGATGAGAATCGAATTTTTAAAATGTGGTTAAAATCAGGGTGAGAATATCCGGGATGGAGTTGGGGTGGGGGTTTCATTCGCACAGTCTTTCTTGAACATCATATTGAAGTCTGTTTTTTACACCCCAACTCCAAGTGGATCATGGACCAACCCCTAGTTCTTTTTTCACAATTCTCCCACTGAGTCACCATCTAGCGAAAGACCGCGTATTCCGCCATCTAGCGAATGTACGAGCTGTTGAGAGAAAAGATACTCGAGGCTGCTTTAGATCATCGACTATATTATCTTATCCGTCATTTATTACAAAGAAAAAAACATTATGCCATTTCGTAGAGGGAATGTGGCGCTATATTGTCTTGCTAAATAATTTGTCTTTTCATTACCGGAAGTGCTCAAAATAAATTTTCGTACATGTAGAGGGATGAATTGTTGAGAAATTTGATTTATTTCAGATTTTTTACTATCTTTGTCAATAGTGATATTCAATTTTTTCCACCTCTGGGGTCGGTCCAATGGACCCCAGGTGTGCGTTATAGGATTAATTATTCTGAATAACTATTAATTAGTCTGAGTAATTAGCAATTAGTAAGCGAAGCAGATAAGTAAAATGCGAGACTTATGCACTATATGACCGTCATCATTCGAAACACTACCACATGTACATGTACCTAGCATACATGCGGGCATAACCGAAATTTATGAAGTAAATTGAAACAAGCGCAAAAAGTGCTACCATAATGATCTCTTCTCACACAAACGATCTGTATTAAATTTTGTATTGTATAAAATTATTATATAATGCAAAGATATATATATATATATATATATCAGATAGAGCCTACGCATTAGATACATATAACTACATGTATGTAGTATGTAGACTTACGTGATCAAATGTATCTATAGACGCTTGAAAGCTTATAATAGGCCTATTATTATAAGCCGTATAGTTGTGGCAGAGCATAGACTAACTTCAATTGAAAAAATTAATTAATTAACTAATTAACCAGCATCTTTAATCAGCATTATAGGAACATTAACTATTTGATTAAGTTCTGAGGTTTGGTATTTATTGCCTGAGTCAATGCGTGCTAAAGAGTCAGTTGAATTCAATCTCGATGGAAGTCTGCAGTCGTTTCTCTGTTATGAAAGGCATTGAATAGAATCAGTTGGGCGTTCGATGTCAGATACATTAAAAGTATTAGCGATTGTGCGGACACCACATCGATCCTGATCTGTGAGCGCGTGAGTAATTTATTTATTTAACAGCAATATTAATTTAAAAATAAGAGAATCTTTCAAGATTTGTATACTCAATTTCATTCATCCAGTCCATCCACTCGACTTCCATCCGCTATCCTTCCAGATTTTACCTCATTTCATCCATGGCACTATCCTTCAAACAACTCCCTTCCTCCAAATGCCTCCTATATCCGCCCATTTTCCGGCTGCCATCCACCAGCCATCTAGTCACCTTCCTTCCATGCAGTTGCTTCCTTCCTGTCGTCTCCTTCCACTCAGCCTCTTTCCTGTAAGCTTTATTCCAGCAGTTCTTCCTTCAGCCAGCAGACGTCTTTTCTTCCGGCATCCCTCCTGCATCCGGTAGCGGCCCGCGCTTCCGAGCTTCCGAGGGTCCACTATAATTCCGAATATTCGTTATATTTTGTTCGTCGTGCTTTCTCAATTGTAGGTCCATCTGTCTGGAATAATCTCTCGTCGCAGATACGCCTGCTACCTAGGATTGACTCGTCTGTGTTCTACAAGCTCCTTAAAACTTTTTTGTTTCGCCGTGGTTGGACTGGGAGCGCTTCTGAGTGGACTTGTTGAAGAGGCGCTATATAATTTCTTGAAATGAATGAATGAATGTTATCCTTGGTGGTTAGGGTTGGTTAAGGTTGCAGTTGCGGTGGGTTATGGTTAGGGTTGGGGTTAGGGTGGGTTACGGTTAGGGTTGGTGTGGGTTATGGTTTGGGTTGAGGTGGGTTAGGGTTAGGGTGTGTTCTGGTTAAGGTGGGTTAGGGTTAGGGTGGGTTAGGGTTCGAGTTAGGGTGGGATAGAGTTAGGGTTACTGGGGGTTAGGGTTAGGGCTGGCGTGGGGTGGATTAGGGTTAGGGTTAAGATTAGGGTTAGGATTAGGATTATGGTTCGAAATAGTGGACCATCGGAATAGTGGACCCTCGAAATAGCGGACCCAAACGCCTGCATCCAGCCTCCTAGCCCTCACTTCAGCAGCCTCCATCCAGCTGCCATCCGTCCAACAACAACCCCTTCCACTCGGCCTCTTCCCGGAAGCTTTTCTCTCAAACCATCTTCCATCCAGTCATCCACCTTCCAGGCGCCTTCTTCTAGTCGCCTTTCTTTCAACTGTCATACCTCCAGAATTACTCTTTCCAATCCCCCCGCAGTCCGACCACCACTCTTTGAGATACTCTTGATGCAGTTGCCCTTCTTCCAGCCGAATTTTTTAAGCCGCCCACCCTACCGCCCCTCATTGCAGCCATTCACTTTTCAGAAGGCTTATTTTTCTTCCTTCCGCCCTTCATCGATTCGTCATCCTTCTAACAATCTCTTTCCAGCCGTTACCCTCCAGGCAGCTTTTCTCTCAAATCGACCTTCTTCTAGCTGTCCAATTCCTAGCTGCGCCGTATAACAGCCCATCCTCCCTCCTTCATTTGGGCTGGTGCACACTGCACAGTCGTGACAACGAGTGCTACGAAATATTCGATTGAAGTTACATGTAGGCCTAGCTAATATACGCGAGGGTAATTGGTATTGGTGTAGGATGGATGCGCACTTCAAAGAATCTGCAATCCCTATAAAAACGAAAGGTACTGTAATGATAAAGCTACCATGCAGTGCGGATAATGTTCTAACGCCAGTCTTGTTTATGAGTTTAGCCATAACAGTAGGAAGCAGAATTAAATTACATAGACCAGAATGCTTTTAAATCAGCACCAGTGAGGCGAAGTAGTAAGTCTGCATTTTATTTTTTTCTTGTGTCGATAAAGGCATTGATAAAGGAAACACCTTTAAGAATCGCATCAATAGCTTCATAAGGCATGTGTATCGCATGCTCGATCTGAACATATGCAATCAATTATTATGTTGCTATAGGCTATAAATGCACTTTAGGCATAATTGTAGCAACCCAAAGCCCAAAGTCATTGATGAGTGGAGGATCTAGAATTTGTCGACTTTCGATCGCCACCATGAGTCATTAGGGTGGTTCAAAAATTCATCCAAATTTAATTTTTTGCCACGGTTTGTGGACCGCATTAAAGAGCTCTTTCTATTGTCTAAGACTTTTCTTTTTGACCAGGCCTGGGTTGGGAGCGCCTCTGAGCAGAGATCTTGTATGGACGCTATATAAATTTATGTGATTGATTGAGATTGTCCATTGTTTCTAATCACTGAGTCATTAAATTGTTAAGCTATTAAATAACCTCCCAGCTTTCATTCTGAATTTATTATTATTATTAGTTTGGTGAAGACTTAGGTTAGATCCAACTCCTACAGTACTAGGGCAGTATTTCGATCATCTAGTAACTTTTGTGCCTCATATTCCGTCTAAGGCCATAGAATCATCGAATGTGTAACCGTGCTTTAATTTAGTTAAGGTGCTTACTGTTTAGTTAAGGTGTTTGCTGTTTCTTTCTTAATGTTCTTTTGTCTCATTAGGCCTATACCCTACCGGTATGTCAAGACCACTCTATGGCAACGTAATGTCCATGATCATCATGGTATCTCCGCCCAAGACAACGTCTGACTCTCCTGTGCAACAAAGTGGAACTATTAGCATTATTAGCCTACTTAAACACAGCTTTATTTTACTTTATTAACATCTTTCTTTGATGCTTCTTTTGATTTGATTTGTTGCTCCCGTTGCCAATAAATGACTTGAAATGAATCGAACATATCGCGTGCTGCAACTAATTTACATAGGAACTTGCACAAATTCACATGATCAATATTTACATATTACAGGAAGCTGGAGCATCTTTCAACTGAAATAAAGGAGAGTTTGTAGAAATGTTCAACTCCATGTCCCTGATTTCGGCAGCCATGATCTTCAACACACCGCACAGCTGCAAACTTCTTCTAATCTTCACTTACTGCGTCGTTACGCATTCTGTAACGGCCCTTGGTTCAAACTTTGACTCCACATTGACAATGACCAACATTGACACAAGTCAGAGGAAGACTCAAGATCGCACTACCGGCATCTGCGGGAAGAGATGCATGTCTACAAGCGACGATGCTACCAACCGTCAACTCAATATAATGCATGTTCTTCGGACAAGTCTTAATTCTGTCGGTGCTGTAACGGTTGTCCAGTCTCAATCGCCTGACGCGGAGACGTTGGGTCAGTTTGGTGAGGCTGACGTCACAACGGCTGCAGACAAAATGGCGACTGTTTTAGCACACACAGCACTTGACGATTCTATAAATGATACGACGTTTTTCTCTGGCAATGACAGCGAAGTCTCTGGACGAAATGACTTGTCCAACGATGCTCATGAGAATAGCACGGACGTCAACCGACCACAGAGGAACGGTTCCTTGGAACTTGTCGCCCAGTCGGATTCGACATATAATGAAATGGTTGGAACACCTGACATTGCAACAACTGAAATTGCGCTAAAAGATATATGGCAAGAAAAGCTTTCGGCGACGCTGATGGCGTGGATCCCGCCATTCCTGTTCGTCATCGGAGCTGTTGGGAACACCGCGTCAGTTATCACTCTCCGACATCGTTATTTCCGTTACTCGTCCACTGGATTCATCCTGACCGCCTTATCCGTGGTGGACACCGCGATTATTGGTGACGGGTGGTTGTTGTCAGGGTTAGCATACAGCCGTCCAATGAACTCGAGATCCTTTTGTAAAGTAAATTTTGTTTTATTCTACTACCTGCATCAGCTCTCGTCATGGACCCTGATCCTGTTAACAGCTGAGCGAACCATTGCTATGTGGTTTCCTCTCCGATGTAAAGAACTGTGCAGCAAACGCCGCATCGTAATCAGTTGGGTCGTTATCGCCACCGTCCTATTTCCCCCGCATACCTTCGTATATCTAGCATACGACATTTCGCCAACGACGGTCGGTTTGGATGACAATAACATAACAAAGGTCGTGTACACTTGCGGCAGAGCCAATCCGTACTGGAGTCACTTGGTCTCCAGTGTGTGGTCTGTATATAACGCTGTCATCGGTGATTTCTTTCCATTTCTAGTTATCCTGATCGGGAACATTCTCACCATCACTCGCATCCTCAAGTCGCATTGGAAACGCAAGACACAGATGGGAGCAGCAGCCTCAGCCTCGAAACCAATGGCATCCACCACAGCTATGCTGTTTGGAATTAGCGCCATGTTTCTCTTGCTTAATCTTCCACTCGACATCCTATACCTGTACTATTCCAACACAGACAAGAACTTGTTCCCGAAAGAAAAGAGGGCAGTCTACGACTTGGCTTATGTCGTTGGTGTACTGTCATATAACACGAACAACGCCTTCGAATTCATCGTGTACTTTGCCACCGGTCGGAAGTTTAGACAGGCGTTTGTGGAAATGTTTCTGCCATGTCGTCGAAAGAAAACCAACCGAAATATAGCACAGAGAGAAAACGGGAGGCGCAGCACAAGCACAGGCACAGCGTCTTCAGAAATGTAAATGAACTCAACATATATTTTTGAGTGATGTTTCCATCGGTGGACTATAATAATGCATAATTGGCATATTGTGTTAGTGTGTTGACCTACAATGGCAACAACTCGATTCGAATTCATCGTGTACTTTGCAACCGGTCGGAAGTTTAGATTTTTTAAAAATATATGTATATATAGCTTTGGCTTTTATTGGTCCCTCCCTATGGAATGGACTTCCCCATCAGTTCGCTCTGCCATCCTCTCTGGTAGTGTATCCTCATCTTTCTCTCGTCTAAAAACTTGCCTGTTTTCTTGGGGCTGACCGCACTGGGAGCGCTTCTGAAAGGCTCTTGCTGCAAGAAGCGCTTTATAAATGGTAAGATACAATACAATACAGAGAAGAATTGGGAGGCGCAGCACAAGCACAGTAACAGCGTTTTTTAAAATGTAATTAAACTCTGCGTATTTTCGCGTAATACATGTAGGCTATGTCCATCGGGGTACCATAATTATTTACTCTAAGACTGCTTATTGTAGGACGTACAGTAAAACTGCAAAGTTGTTCTTTTATTAGGCTCTATTCATTCATTACGAAGATAATTAATTTTTTTGTCCTTACCCTCCGTGTTGTTTTAGACATTCTAGTAGCCTAAGGGCGGTCCCTAAAAATATACCTACCGTTGTGAACTATAGGCCCTGTGTTGAAGAGAGTTTAATTGTTCACTTCGTTATTGTCTGTCAATAAACTAGCTTATTTTGCAAAATCTGATGGAAAGTTTGTCTTGTTGCGTAGGCGCTGTATAATATTATTTTCTGTCGCTCGATTTCAAAGTTTGGATTTCGAACCCATTTAGGCTAATATCATGACGGATAAGAAATAGTGACACATACGGTGTGCTCTAAATCGGCCGGATCCCAGGTATCAGCTCGACAAGCGTACAGTGAGTGAGTGTGAGTGTTGGGTGGGTGAGATGTGTTGGGTGGGTGAGTGAGTGACTGAGTGAGTAGGTGGGTGAGTGAGCGAGTGAGAGGGAGTGAGCGAGCGAGCGATTGAGTGGGTTGGTGGGTGAGTGAGCGAGTTAGTGAGTGAATGAGTGAGTGGGTGTGTGGTTGTGAGTATGTGTGTGTTGGGCGGGTGAGTGACTGAATGAGTTGGTGGTTGAGTGAGTAAGTGAGTGAGCGAGTGAGTGAATGGGTGGGCGGGCATATGTTTGGTGAGTGGCTGAGTGAGTGAGTGAGCGAGCGAGTGAGTGAGTGAGTAGGTGTATGTATTGGGTGGGTGAGTGACTGAGTGGGTGTGTGGGTGTTGGATGGGTAAGTGACTGAATGAGTGTGTGGATGAGTGAGTAAGTGAGTGAGTGCCAACTCTATGAACACAAATTTAAAAGTCACTTTAATAGTTTAACCTGTTTTGCTGGAATATTGAGGGCATTGAAAAACTCCGGTGACCTGACAAAATATCGCCGACAAAATGTCGCCGTCGCCGACAAAATGTTAGCAGTGGCAATATATATTATTATGTCGCAAGACAAGACAAAAATGTCGCCGACAAAATATCGTGGTCGTAATTGAGTAGCCTAAATACTAGTTTATTGTAATAATTTACCATCTCAAAATAAAAATCGAATGAACTGGTTAATAGTTAAGTGTCAAAGGCCACCTACTCCAAGTCACAATTTCAACGAAGAAAGCCACAAAACAGAAATACAAAGCTATAGAGTGTGCAAACAAACTTTCAGCACATGATATTGCTACAAAGCTACAGTGATATTAACAGTAAATCTATAAAATTTATGTCTCCAAAAATCTACACGAATAATTATGCTACACTAGCATTCAAACAGTTCATAGAACATTGATAATAAGAATTCCTGCGATGTCTCCCAAATGTTGAATGAAATCTTTGCTTCTGTAGTCGGTGACGATACTGCTCTTGGTGAAGGCTGCAAATGCTACAAAACCATCACTTTCTACTTTCTCTTCCCTATATACCCATCTACTTTCTTCTCCCTATACTCTCCCCATCGTCCTCTGTGCGGGTTCTTGGGGGTCATCCTTGACTCAGTCTCTCGGGCATGCTTGTTTCATCTCGAAAGAATATCGACAGCTACAAATACGCTCTACTCTTTGTTTGTATGTGCACCTGTTATAGCGCCCCTTCAAGCTCTTTCTACTCAGAGGCGCTCCCGAATGCAGAGCGGACACTGCACCGGAGTTTCACGCCGAAGCGCTGAGCAATTGTGAGTGAGGGACTTGCCCAAGGTCCTTACGCGGCGAGGTGAATTCGAACCTCGAACCTTCCGGCTTCAAGGCAACGACGCCACCACTACACCACCGCGCCCCACAAAACTCTTGACTCTGCATTGCTTGATTAAAACACTTAATCACTGCTTTATTTTGACACGACTTGACTACTGCAACTCAGTACTTTACGTTCTCCCTCAATGCACACTGCTTCCTCTGACTAGAATACTGCATCAAGCTGCAAGACTGTGTCTTGAAATCTCTCAACGAGACAACGCCTGCTTTTCGTCCTTTACAGCGGTTTCCTTTTTGTGAGCGTGTTCACTTCAAGGTGGCGTTCCTCGTGTAGGTCTACAAAGCATGCGCAGATCAGCCGCCATTCTACATACTTATTTATTTATTTCTCCATTTCTATAGCGCCCATTAAAGCTCTATCTAGGTGTTCCAGACTTCAGCGCAGATAGGCCTACTGCATCGGAGTTTCACGCCGAAACCCCCGAGCGATTACGTGTGAAGGACTTGCTCAAGGTCCCTACGGAGGCTTATCTTCTATGGCCGCATGGTGGTGGGCTACATCGGCGATGATTCCTTGAAGATGATGGCCATTAGGTTAGGCTGGGCCGCTGGTGTGATCCGGTCATAAGTATAATGCAACTTAAAAAACAGCCAGCACTTTAACCCTGGGCTACCAAGCCTTTTTGTAACACTGAATATCTTATCTTATCTTATCTGACAATTTATAAAGCGCTTCTTGCAGCAAGAGCCTTTCAGAAGCGCTCCCAGTGCGTTCATCTCCGAGAAAAAAGGCAAGTTTTCAGACGAGAGAAAGATGAGGATACACTACCAGAGAGGATGGCAGAGCGAACTGATGGGGGAAGCCCATTCCATAGAGAGGGACCAATGCAGGCAAATGATCTGGATTGCGCCATGGCGGTCCTGACTCGCGGGACAAAGAGGTCAAGCCGATCAGAGGACCTAAGAGGACGCAGCGAAGTGGCAGAAGGGGGGCGAAATATCTGATCACACAGATACTTTGGAGCAAGACCCATTTGAGACTTGATGACCAAAATTAGGACCTTAAATTGTATACGGGTCGAGAATGGAAGCCAGTGAAGTTGTTCAGTCATGAATGAAGAAATGTGGGAGAATCGAGGAAGGCGGGCAATGAGCCTAGCGGCAGCATTGAGTACAGATTGCAGAGGAGCTAGGCGAACCTTGGGTAGACCAATAAGAACAGAATTACAATAGTCAAGCCGAGAACAGACAAAAGCATGAACAATTGAGGTAAATTGAATACCAAGGGGGTGGTTAATACCCCTGGATTTTGGGTTGGCTTTGCGATTTCATAACGTGCAATACACCGATGGATTCAGCATTCATTTCGGCACAAAACGATGTATTTCGGTTTAAAATATATGAATGCACCTCGAAATTATTAATTTTTTCCCATGGGTACCCTAGAGATTCCACAAAACGTGTACTTACGCATAAGTAAAATGTTGGATTCTGTGTGTGTAGAACATGATTTATGTATGCAATAATAGTTTATATAATAGAATCAAATATTCAACTATAAAATCTAGTAATAAGTCTTTTTAGGTAAACTCAAAAGAAAACATTGCATATCTATCGACAATCAATATGAAATAGGCTAAGAAAATTATGCCATTGTCGGTTTGCGTCGTTAACAAAATCGACATTTGCACACACTTTAATTTATTTTGAGCACTTCCGGTCATCAATAGACAAATTAATTGGTATGGAAAAATAGCCCTCAATGCCCTCTATAGAATGGCATAATTTATTTCTCTTACAAAATAAATTATGAATATGTTATAATAGAAAAAACATGTAAATTTTCTGAAAATAAAACACCTTTTTATATATTTTAATTTATTTATTTAAATCTTCTCTATAGACTGACGTACTTGACTTATGACTTTGACGATGTTTTCCCACGTGACAACCTTCCAGCTATGGAAAATCTCCACTTCTCTCTCTCTCTCTCGGGCTTTGTGTGTAGCCTAATGTATGGACCAACCCATCTCCCAACAGTCCTCACGTATCATGTCGACCCATCTCTTCTTTGGTCTTTCCTTTTTCCTTTTTCCATGCACATATACGTTGACAGCTACCTTCGGGTAGCCTATCTCTCATCCCGCATTCTGGATACGTGGCCAAAGTAGCGTAACCGTTTGCTATAGAATGACATAATTTATTTCTTTAAGAAATAAATCATGGATATAGGTTATAATAGAAAACAACGTGTAAATTTTACGAAAATAAGAGTATTATAAGACACCTATATATATATATATATTAATTTATTTTGAGCACTTCCGGTTGTCAAAAGACAACTCAGTGACCATCAAAATGTAGCCCAACATACCCTCGTTAGAATGGAATAATTTGTTTCTCTTTATGTTAATTGACCGATAAGATATGGGCGAAAATCTAAGGGGTGGTATCCACCCCTGCATGGTACCTCGGGTATAATGGGTGTAACGTTTGAACGGTGTGAGGTATCATCTCACATTTTACCTCAAAATGTGTTCCAATGAATCCCCTACAGCTACCTAAAAGGTAAATTTTTTATTCCATACGGGACAAGTTTGAAACCGATAAAATCTAGGAGGGGACGGTGGATACCACTCCTTGGTAACCCGAGGGTTACCTGGTAATGGAATTGAAATTTACAGATAATATTCTATAGGTAGAACAACTATTCATTAGTCCGAGTAATTATACAGAAAGACTTTTGCACCCAATAATTAGTAATTAGTGAGCGAAGCAGATGATTATAAAGAAAAACGTATGAAGAACTATATGATTGTCATCATGCACGCGAAACAGTAGCCTACTACTTATAATATTATAGCCTATGCGGACATACATGTATCTGAAATTTATTAAGCAAATTGAATTAATCGCAAAAAAGTGCTTCCATGTCCCTTCCCACACAAGCATTTTGTGTCTGTCTTATATATAATATCGTTATATAATGCAGATATATTATATATACAGGGTGGCCCAGAGGTTTTTGTTCCTGTGTGTATATATATATATATATATATATATATATATATATATAATATCAGAGATAGGCTACATGATATATATATATATTTATTTGTAGGCCTATATAATTATGTATAAAATGTATAACTACATATGTGACTAGACATGTGCATGAACACGTGAAAGCTATAATAATTATGGGCACCTCTAGATTTCGCAGAGTAATTTCAATTGAAAGAATTATTTAGTTAACCACCATTTTTAATCATCATTATGGGAACATAAGGTATTCGATTAGATTCGCAGGTAGGGTATATATATCCTATGAGTCAATGCGTAGCCTGCTGAAGAGTCAGTTGAGTTTAAATCTCGATGAAGGTCAGTCGCTTCTCTTGTGTAAAAGGCGTTAGAGAAATAATAGTTGGGCGCTCGATTGTCATATGCATTAGAAGTCTTTGCGATGGTGCGAGCGACCACATCCTGTTCTGTGAAGAAAGCTTTATTATGAAGCTGTGTAGGAAGAATTGATTATAATCGGTGAATAACCTAGGATGCCTGTGGATGTAGGATCCGATGTTACGGAGATAATCCTCATCAGAAGTTCTACTTTTGTTGGTTAGTCCGATAATTATTCAGTTTATAAATACAGTCAAATTTACGGCCATGATTTTCAATGTTCTGCCCAGCTGGAACATTCTTCTAATCTTCACTTGCTGCGTCGTTGCGCAACGTGTAACGATCGCTGGTTCAAACGTAGTTTCCACATTAACAATGACCAACATTGAAACAAGTCAGAGAAAGACTCAAGATCGCACTACCAGCATCTGTGGGAAAAGATGCATGTCAATGGATATGACTACAAGCGACGATGTTACCAACCGTCAACTCAATCCAACGCATGCTATTCAGACCAGTCTTAATTCTGTCGTTGGTAAAACAGTTCGCCAGTCTCAATCGCCTGACGCGGAGACGTTGGGTCCGTTTGGTGAGGCTGACGTCACAACGGCTGCAGACAAAATGGCGACAGTTTTAGCACAGACAGCAACTGACAGTACCCAGAATATTAATTCGACGCCTTTCTCAGGCAATGAAGATAGCGACATCTCTCGAGAAAATTACTTGGTCAGCGACGTCTATGAGAACAACAGCACGGGCGACAAAGAGCTGCAAAGGAATTATGGCTCTTGGGACCCTGATCATAGGTCGAATGCAACGGTTGGTGAGCGAGAAAATACTACAAAGCTTATTATTATTCTAGTGGCAGACTACTACTACTGGCAACAAAGACTTGCAGTGACGCTGCTGTCATGCGTCCCGCCATTCCTGCTCATCATCGGAGCTGTTGGGAACACCGCGTCAGTTATCACTCTCCGACATCGTAATTTCCGTTACTCGTCCACTGGATTTATCCTCACCGCTTTAGCCGTGGTGGACATTGCAACTGTCGTTGCGAACCTTTTTGGTTGGTGGTTGGCGTTTGCGTTTGGAATCCGAATTCAAGATGCAACGAGATCAGGCTGTAAAGTAGGTTGGGGCTCAGCCGTCTACGCACGCCACCTAGCTTCATGGACATTGATCTTGCTAACAGTTGAGCGAACCATTGCTATGTGGTTTCCTCTTCGCTGTAAAGAACTGTGCAGCAAACGTCGCATCGTAATCAGTTGGGTCGTTATAGCCGTAATTCTAATTCCCCCGCAAACCTTCACATATCTAGCTTACGATCTTGTACCAACTGCAGTCGGCTTCGATGATAATAACGCAACAAAGGTCGTGTACACTTGCGGCAGAGCCAACGAGTATTGGAGTCACCTGCTCTCCAGCGTGTGGTTTGTATGTGACGCTGTCATCGGTGATTTCTTTCCATTTCTCGTCATCGCGATTGGGAACATTCTCACCATCACTCGCATCCTCAAGTCCCATTTTGAGCGCAAAACACAGATGGGAGCAGCAGCCTCGACCTCGAAACCAATGGCGTCCACCACAGCTATGCTGATCGGAATTAGCGCCATGTTTCTGATATTCAACCTCCCATACGACCTCCTTTTTCTCTGCTATGTTAACAGAGATAAGGATTCATTGCCGGGGGAGGAGAGAGCCGTCTACGACCTGGTTAATGCCGTCGCTTTGATGTTGTGTAACACTAACAATTCCATTGAATTTATTGTGTACTTTGTCAGCGGTCGGAAGTTTAGAGAGGCGTTTCTAGAAACGTTCCTACCATGTCGTCGAAAAAAAACCAATCGAAACGTACAGAGAACGAACGGAAGGCGCAGCACAAGCACAGGAATAACATCGTCAGAAATGTGATGAAACTTCTTTTAGATTAAATTAATGTTTTCATCGATGGACCATATTTTGTTCTATAACTGACTGTTGTACAACTTCATGTAGAGCCTCGACTCCTTTATTTCTAATTCATTATTTATTCATTAAAAAAATTGCACACCGTTTAGTTTTTTCATAATGAGCGTAACCTAACCACAGATAGTGGTGGTGATTATTCCTCTGTTACCACTCTTCTCTTCCCTGTCTTTGCCTTCCTCTATCTCTTCCCTCAAATACAAATTTACTTCGCTTTGTCCGCCACTTAAGTTGCACGAATAAAAATACCGTTGCGCCAAATGAATTCGATAATTTCACCTTCTATAAAACTCGATTTCGTGTTATCAATTCCAGACTAAAACAAAACAGACGACTTTCACATATAATTACTAAATCAAACATATGTAAGTAAGGACCACCGTTAGGTAGTGTGATCTACTAGGATCCTTTCTTACTAAACTTAAAACTGTTCATTTTGGGCGCGCTGGTGTCGTGTGCGCCTCTGAGTAGTTTTTATCTTGAAAGGGCGCTATATAAATTTTCGAATGAATGATTGAATATGTATGCTCGCATGGTTGCATGCGTGTACGGTGTAGGTCTATCTATATAAGGGCTTTTTAAACGTGCAGTTGTACAGAAAATGTGCAGTTCTAAAAGTATTTGTGCAGTTGTAGTCTTGTAGAAGCACTTCTGTACAGTTAAATCTAGCAAAAAGGTCATTTTCCTCCGATTGGAATTAATTTACCATGGAGGATGGGAAAGGAAAGAAGGAGATGACATTGTGTAGTTCTAAAAATTCCTTAAAAACAGCCCTGATGTATATATGAATACACAATAATACACATAGACGATAGCACTACAGAAATGTTTCACTGGGGTCAAAATTCTATTGGCTCATTACAGTCTCAGTTTCAATTTCATGTGACTTGACTATCTGCCATGATAGGCCGTTTTGCGCTTTTAATAGATGAGAATCGAATTTTTAAAATGTGGTTAAAATCAGGGTGAGAATATCCGGGATGGAGTTGGGGTGGGGGTTTCATTCGCACAGTCTTTCTTGCACATCATATTGAAGTCTGTTTTTACACCCCAACTCCAAGTGGATCATGGACCAACCCCTAGTTCTTTTTTCACAATTTTCACACTGAGTAGCCATCTAGCGAAAGACCGCATATTCCGCCATCTAGCGAATGTACGAGCTGTTGAGAGAAAAGATACTCGAGGCTGCTTTAGATCATCGACTATAATTATTATCTTATCCGTCATTTATTACAAAGAAAAAAACATTATGCCATTTCGTAGAGGGAATGTGGCGCTACATTGTCTTGCTAAATAATTTGTCTTTTCATTACCGGAAGTGCTCAAAATAAATTTTCGTACATGTAGAGGGATGAATTGTTGAGAAATTTGATTTATTTCAGATTTTTTACTATCTATGTCAATAGTGATATTCAATTTTTTCCACCTCTGGGGTCGGTCCAATGGACCCCAGGTGTGCGTTATAGGGTTAATTAGTCTGAATAACTATTGATTAGTCTGAGTAACTATTAATTAGTCTGAGTAATTAGCAATTAGTGAGCGAAGCAGATAAGTAAAATGCGAGACTTATGCACTATGTGACCGTCATCATTCGAAATACTACCACATGTACCTTGCATAGGCCTACATGTACATGCGGACATAGCCGAAATTTATGAAGTAAATTGAAACAACCGCAAAAAGTGGTAAACCATAATGATCTTTTATCACACAAACGCTTTGTATTAAATTTTGTATTGTATAAAATTATTATATAATTCAAAGATATACATATATCATACAATAGATAGGACCTACTTATTAGATACACATAACTATGTAGTATGTAGGCTTACGTGATCAAACGTATCTATAGACGCGTGAAAGCTTAGGCTATATAGGCCTATTACTAAAAGCTCTAGTTTTGGCAGAGTATGGACTAACTTCAAATGAAAAAATTAATTAATTAACTAATTAACCAGCAGCTTTAATCAGCATTATAGGAACATTAACTATTTGATTAAGTTCGGAGGTTTGGTATTTATTGTCTGAGTCAATGCGTGCTAAAGAGTCAGTTGAATCCAATCTCGATGGAAGTTTGCAGTCGCTTCTCTGTTATAAAAGGTATTGAATAGAATCAGTTGGGCGTTCGATGTCAGATACATTAAAAGTATTAGCGATTGTGCGGGCACCACATCGATCCAGATCTGTGAGCGCGTGAGTAATTTATTTATTTAACAGCAATATTAATTTAAAAATAAGAGAATCTTTCAAGATTTGTATACGCAATTTCATTCATCCAGACCATCCACCCGACTTCCATCCGCTATCCTTCCAGATTTTACCTCATTTCATCCATGGCACTATCCTTCAAACAACTCCCTTCCTCCAAATGCCTCCTATATCCGCCCATTTTCCGGCTGCCATCCACCAGCCATCTAGTCACCTTCCTTCCATGCAGTTGCTTCCTTCCTGTCGTCTCCTTCCACTCAGCCTCTTTCCTGTAAGCTTTATTCCAGCAGTTCTTCCTTCAGCCAGCAAACGTCCGTCCTTCCGGCATCCCTCCTGCATCCGGTAGCGGCCCGCGCTTCCGAGGGTCCACTATTCTGAATATTCGTTATATTTTGTTCGTCGTGCTTTCTCAATTGTCTGGAATAATCTCTCGTCGCAGATACGCCTGCTACCTAGGATTGACTCGTCTGTGTTCTACAAGCTCCTTAAAACTTTTTTGTTTCGCCGTGGTTGGACTGGGAGCGCTTCTGAGTGGACTTGTTGAAGGGGCGCTATATAATTTCTTGAAATGAATGAATGAATGAATGTTATCCTTGGTGGTTAGGGTTGGTTAAGGTTGCAGTTGCGGTGGGTTATGGTTAGGGTTGGGGTTAGGGTGGTTACGGTTAGGGTTGGTGTGGGTTAGGGTTTGGGTTAAGGTGGATTAGGGTTAGGGTGTTAGGGTTCGGGTTAAGGTGGGTTAGGGTTAGGGTGGGTTAGGGTTCGAGTTAGGGTGGGATAGAGTTAGGGTTACTGGAAGTTAGGGTTAGGGCTGGCGTGGGGTGAATTAAGGTTAGGGTTAAGATTATGATTAGGGTTCGAAATAGTGGACCATCGGAATAGTGGACCCTTGAAATAGCGGACCCAAACCCCTGCATCAAGCCTCCTAGCCCTCACTTCAGCAGCCTCCATCCAACTGCCATCCGTCCAACAACAACCCCTTCCACTCGGCCTCTTCCCGGCAGCTTTTCTCTCAAACCATCTTCCATCCAGTCATCCACCTTCCAGGCGCCTTCTTCTAGTCGCCTTTCTTTCAAC
This sequence comes from Lumbricus rubellus, assembly GCA_945859605.1. Classification (NCBI taxonomy): domain Eukaryota; kingdom Metazoa; phylum Annelida; class Clitellata; order Crassiclitellata; family Lumbricidae; genus Lumbricus; species Lumbricus rubellus. Next base: position 11,433,371 of record OX243822.1, on the reverse strand, counting down.
TGTCATACATGTACTTCCAGAATTACTCTTTCCAATCCCCCCGCAGTCCGACCACCACCCTTTGAGATACTCTTGATGCAGTTGCCCTTCTTCCAGCCGAATTTTTTAAGCCGCCCACCCTACCGCCCCTCATTGCAGCCATTCACTTTCAGAAGGCTTATTTTTTTCTTCCTTCCGCCCTTCATCGATTCGTCATCCTTCTAACAATTCCTTTCCAGCCGCCACCCTCCAGGCAGCTTTTCTCTCAATCCGACCTTCTTCTAGCTGTCCTATTCCTAGCTCCGCCGTATAACAGCCATTCGCCCATCCTCCCTCCTTCATTTGGGCTGGTGCACACTGCACAGTCGTGACAACGAGTGCTACGAAATATTCGATTGAAGTTACATGTAGCTAATATACGCGAGGGTAATTGGTATTGGTGTAGGATGGATGCGCACTTCAAAGAATCTGCAATCCCTATAAAAACGAAAGGTACTGTAATGATAAAGCTACCAGTGCGGATAATGTTCTAACGCCAGTCTTGTTTATGAGTATAATAGCCATAATATAATTGAAGGAGGCAGAATTAAATTACATAGACCAGAATGCTTTTAAATCAGCACCAGTGAGGCGAAGTAGTAAGTCTGCATTTTATTTTTTTCTTGTGTCGATAAAGGCATTGATAAAGGAAACACCTTTAAGAATCGCATCAATAGCTTCATAAGGCATGTGTATCGCATGCTCGATCTGAACATAATTATGCAATCAATTATTATGTTGCTATAGGCTATAAATGCACTTTAGGCATAATTGTAGCAACCCAAAGCCCAAAGTCATTGATGAGTGGAGGCTCTAGAATTTGTCGACTTTCGATCGCCACCATGAGTCATTAGGGTGGTTCAAAAATTCATCCAAATTTAATTTTTTGCCACGGTTTGTGGACCGCATTAAAGAGCTCTTTCTATTGTCTAAGACTTTTCTCTTTGACCAGGCCTGGGTTGGGAGCGCCTCTGAGCAGAGATCTTGTATGGACGCTGTATAAATTTATGTGATTGATTGAGATTGTCCATTGTTTCTAATCACTGAGTCATTAAATTGTTAAGCTATTAAATAACCTCCCAGCTTTCATTCTGAATTTATTATTATTATTATTAGTTTGGTGAAGACTTAGGTTAGATCCAACTCCTACAGTACTAGGGCAGTATTTCGATCATCCAGTAACTTTTGTGCTTCATATTCCGTTTAAGGCCATAGAATCATCGAATGTGTAACCGTGCTTTAATTTAGTTAAGGTGCTTACTGTTTAGTTAAGGTGTTTGCTGTTTCTTTCTTAATGTTCTTTTGTCTCATTAGGCCTATACACTACCGGTACGGTATGTCAAGACCACTCTATGGCAACTTAATGGCCATGATGATCATGGTATCTCCGCCCAAGACAACGTCCGACTCTCCTGTGCAACAAAGTTGAACTATTAGCATTATTAGTCTACTTAAACACAGCTTTATTTTACTTTATTAACATCTTCCTTTGATGCTTCATTTGATTTGATTTGTTGCTCTCGTTGCCAATAAATGAATTGAAATGAATCGAACATATAGCGTGCTGCAACTAATTTACATAGGAACTTGCACAAATTCACATGATCAATATTTACATATTACAGGAAGCTGGAGCATCTTTCAACTGAAATAAAGGAGAGTTTGTAGAAATGTTCAACTCCATGTCCCTGATTTCGGCAGCCATGATCTTCAACACACCGCACAGCTGCAACCTTCTTCTAATCTTCACTTACTGCGTCGTTGCGCATTCTACAACGGTCGCTGGTTCAAACTTTGACTCCACATTGACAATGACCAACATTGAAACAAGTCAGAGAAAGACTCAAGATCGCACTACCAGCATCTGTGGGAAAAGATGCATGTCAATGGATATGACTACAAGCGACGATGTTACCAACCGTCAACTCAATCCAACGCATGCTATTCAGACCAGTCTTAATTCTGTCGTTGGTAAAACAGTTCGCCAGTCTCAATCGCCTGACGCGGAGACGTTGGGTCCGTTTGGTGAGGCTGACGTCACAACGGCTGCAGACAAAATGGCGACAGTTTTAGCACAGACAGCAAATGACAGTACCCAGAATATTAATTCGACGCCTTTCTCAGACAATGAAGATAGCGACATCTCTCGAGAAAATTACTTGGTCAGCGACGTCTATGAGAACAACAGCACGGGCGACAAAGAGCTGCAAAGGAATTATGGCTCTTGGGACCCTGATCATAGGTCGAATGCAACGGTTGGTGAGCGAGAAAATACTACTAAGCTTATTATTATTCTAGGGGCAGGCTACTACTACTGGCAACAAAGACTTGCAGTGACGCTGCTGTCATGCGTCCCGCCATTCCTGCTCATCATCGGAGCTGTTGGGAACACCGCGTCAGTTATCACTCTCCGACATCGTAATTTCCGTTACTCGTCCACTGGATTCATCCTCACCGCTTTAGCCGTGGTGGACATTGCAACTGTCGTTGCGAACCTTTTTGGTTGGTGGTTGGCGTTTGCGTTTGGAATCCGAATTCAAGATGCAACGAGATCAGGCTGTAAAGTAGGTTGGGGCTCAGCCGTCTACGCACGCCACCTAGCTTCATGGACATTGATCTTGCTAACAGTTGAGCGAACCATTGCTATGTGGTTTCCTCTTCGCTGTAAAGAACTGTGCAGCAAACGTCGCATCGTAATCAGTTGGGTCGTTATAGCCGTAATTCTAATTCTCCCGCAAACCTTCACATATCTAGCTTACGATCTTGTACCAACTGCAGTCGGCTTCGATGATAATAACGCAACAAAGGTCGTGTACACTTGCGGCAGAGCCAACGAGTATTGGAGTCACCTGCTCTCCAGCGTGTGGTTTGTATGTGACGCTGTCATCGGTGATTTCTTTCCATTTCTCGTCATCGCGATTGGGAACATTCTCACAATCACCCGCATCCTCAAGTCCAATTGGGAACGCAAGACACAGATGGGAGCAGCAGCCTCGACCTCGAAACCAATGGCATCCACCACAGCTATGCTGATCGGAATTAGCGCCATGTTTCTGATATTCAACCTCCCATACGACCTCCTTTTTCTCTGCTATGTTAACAGAGATAAGGATTCATTTCCGGGGGAGGAGAGAGCCGTCTACGACCTGGTTAATGCCGTCGCTTTGATGTTGTGTAACACTAACAATTTTATTGAATTTATTGTGTACTTTGTCAGCGGTCGGAAGTTTAGAGAGGCGTTTCTAGAAACGTTCCTACCATGTCGTCGAAAAAAACCCAACCGAAACGTACAGAGAACGAACGGAAGGCGCAGCACAAGCACAGGAATAACATCGTCAGAAATGTGATGAAACTTCTTTTAGATTAAATTAATGTTTTCATCGATGGACCATATTTTGTTCTATAACTGACTGTTGTACAACTTCATGTAGAGCCTCGACTCCTTTATTTCTAATTCATTATTTATTCATTAAAAAATTGCACACCGTATAGTTTTTTTTAATATAGTATATTTTATGCATGCGCGTAACCATTCCACAGATAGTGGTGGTGATCATTCCTCTGCCATGACTCTTCTCTGCCCTTTCTTTGCCTTCCCCTATCCCTTCCCTCAAATACAAATTTACTATGCTTTGTCAGCGGTCGGAAGTTTAGACAGGCGTTTCTGGAGACGTTTCTACCATGTCGTCGAAAGAAGACCAACCAAAATCAACCGAGAACGAATTGAAGACGCAGACGAAGACGAAAATGAGGACGAAATGGATTTAAAACACAGGAGTTAGGAAGATCGTCAGAGATGTATAAAACGTCTTTTCATTACTGAATGTTTCCATCGGTGGACTATAATTATGTTCTATTATGTTCTATTTGATGCCTGTTGTGCAACTTTATGTAGGACATCGAATCCTTTAGGCCTAATTCATTGTTCATTTATTGCGAAAACATTTGCACTCTGATGTAGTTTTGATCTGCTATTCAGGACGCTCCAGAACCAGCATCTCCTAAAAAGGCACGATCTTAAGATTAACCCTTTAATGCCGAGATGGTAGTAAATGGTATGGGAAATCCTATAACCTTCGGTATTAAAGGGTTAAAGCTAGGCGAAACATTCTAGTAAAACCTAGTCAACAGTCCCTACGTCAGAGAGAGCCCATGGTAAATTGCCCATCGTCAATATCCCATAGGCGCTCTGTTTCTGCCAAAAGTAGTCACACTTCCTACAACGTATATGTTTGTAAGAAAAATTTCCTAAGAGACATTTCCTAAGACCTAAGAGACAATTTGGTAAGCTTAGGCCACAAACTAGATAAATTGTGTAGCGGGTCTATGTTGTTCCTTGTGCATTTTGTCTTTCCTATCATATGTCTCACTTCGCCAGTTACAGGCCTAATTTTCCTGCGCATGCACGATCAAAATTTATTTATTTATTTATTTACTGAGAATTTGATATAGCGCTCCTTCAAGGTTGCTACTCAGGAGCGCTCCCAGTCCAACCCCGGTCGAATAAGACAGTTTTGAGAAGAGAAAGAAATGAAGTAGAAGTAGAAAAGCTAATAGGTATTTGACGAAGGATAACAGGGAGCTCATTCCAGGTCGCAGGACCAGCCACGGAGAAAGCACGGCGCTGCCTGATTGCAGTCCGAGAGCGTGGAACAATAAGTTCCGCTTGCGCAGCTGAGCGGAGAGAGCAGCGGCGTTGAACGTGCGTGGTCGAGCAACAGAGCTCCTGCAAGTATAAAGGAGCCAAACCCTCAAAGCAGCGCCGGACCAATACGGAAATTCTGTACGTAATGCGCTGTGGGTAAGGGAGCCAGTGGAGCACATCCCGCATGTACTCGGAGACTCGGCCAAATAAGGATTATTTGTCCGGCATTAGAGCATGGACCCTACTTGGAAATTGACAAGAACGCCTTCAGTCTACATTTTGAAATGCAACGGTTACTTTGCGGTTTGTTAAATTTAATGTAGTTGGCGGCCTTAGTATAGCTTAGCAAAATGAGATAATGCTCCAACAATTGGTCGCATAGCGACATCCAGTGTGTTTCGGAAAGGATTCTAAGGTTTAAAGCTTAACATGTCTTTCAGCAATGAAAATAGAAAATATTTAGTTTAAGAACAACATCAAATGTGCAGCATGAAAATTTAATGGGAAAACAATAATTATTCGAGAAGGCGCTTTTGAAGTCTTAAACCACGACTATCAACACTGAAATGATGAGCAATTTAGTAAAATGACAACCTAAAATGCTACCATCACAGAGTGGAAATTCAAACAATTTCGAGATTGGGAGAGGTCACATCCCCTCCTCAAACTCTCCCCTGATCGGAGCCTCGCGCCTCATCGATCCTCCTTCGGCCGTTCGTTCCCCCCCCCCCCCCCAAATCCAGCACCAAATCTTAACCTATGGTCTACATTCTACACTAAGGTATCAGAAGATGAAAATGGATACATGTTTGAATGTTTCTCATTCTTTAGTTCCGCGGTGTGCTGATTTATAGGCCTATGTGCATCTGAATCAATTATAGATAATTTGTATAGGCCTATTTGTTGCATGACTATAATTTTGGCATTTTGTATACCGTTTCTAAAATAGATAAATTTCTCTAAAAATAAGCGGGACTTCCATCTGTCTCTTTTCCGGTTAGATTAAAATGATTCTCATTCTTTGGTTCCATTGTGTCTTAATTTATGTGTACAATAAAATCAATTAATGTTTGTTGCATGACTTCTGTCATTTAGGGCAAGCTTTGCATCCCCAGAGGCTGCGCCATTTTTGAAAGCAATGTCAAATGTCAATTACTACGACTCATTAAGTGATTGATTTACTGATTTAGATTTAGATTTTCACAAATCGAGGTGGTTCAGGTACTTTTATTCCAATAAATTATCATCGTTACAAATTTAAGGTCAACTAGAACCCAAAATGCACTCGATATGGCATCAAATGCTCGCTCAAAATTTCGTCGGTTTCTGTGACTCCGCCTCAGACCCCGTATAAAGGGGGGCTTACCACGCTCTACATACCTCCTAACCGTTAGGGGCTTCTTGCCTTCGGCAATCGCAGTTTCGCGCTCGATATTATTACTCCTACTAAAAAATTTCCATTTGGTCCCAAACTTTTGCGAGCTCGAGGAACAAAATCGCCGCAGAGCGAAGAGCTCGACGGGCTGCAAGGTCGGAGACCGGTCGACAAAGGATAGACAGACATGATGGAGCACAACCAAGTAGGCATCTCCAAACAAGTGCAGCAACTCTGTAAGAGATGCGCTGTTAAACTGGGAGCCAGTGAAGAACATCACGCACATAAGCAGAGACGGGGCATATTTAGAAGACTGAGTGCGAACTCGAGGAACAATTGATCAAAGAGCTAATAGGCTAATGTTAAATTAAATATTTCAATAATAAACGTTTGTTGTGTGAGTCAAAACAGACACGTTGTGTGGAATTAATTTATGTACATGTAGACTCTTTGTTGCATACTTTGTTTATAGAGACATAATATATATAATATGTATATATATATATATATATATTGAAACATATATTTTTCGCAACTTCTTTTCGATTAGGCCTACAGAGACATTGATCATTTCAGCATATTTTAGAATAGGGGGAAATCTGGCCTTTCGTGGGGTGGGGGAACGTCCAGGAGTTACTGTCCGGAAGAGTATAATTGTTTGTTTGTATGTGCACTTGTTATAGCGCCCCTTCAAGCTCTCTCTACTCAGAGGCGCTCCCGATGCAGAGCGGACACTGCATCGGAGTTTCACGCCGAAGCGCTGAGCAATTGTGAGTGAAGGACTTGCCCAAGGTCCTTACGCGGCGAGGTGGATTCGAACCTCGGACCTTCCGGCTTCAAGGCAACGACGCCACCACTACACCACCGCGCCCCACACGGGGCGCGGTGGTGTAGTGGAAATATGACCTGGGAAATATGACCGATGGTAGCCTGCCTATATTCCTTAACTCAGGTGAACCAACATACATTTGTTTTTAAATACAAAAAGACGTCAAAACACCTGTGAGTCGTATTTCATGCTCAATGTTGCTCATCATTCATTTGTATTCATCAACCAACAAATCAAAAGTTTACAAATATAATAGAACAGTGTATGCGCGAGAAATCTTTGCAATAGTTTACATTTCGTTGCCTAGGGGGACCTGGAGGGGGTCAGCAACCTTGCCCCCAGCAAGCACTTTAATTATTTGAAATTTACAGATAGGCCTAATGGTATTGTAATTGTAATTGTAAACGCACATTTATATAGCACCCCTTCAGCATAACTCCTCATGGGCGCTCCCGACCTGACACCAAACCACAATCAAAAAGAATGGTTTTCAAACGCTTGCGGAAAAGGGACAAAGAAAGACAAAGAAGTTCATTACGGAGACTAATAAGTAACTTATTCCAGAAAGACGGACCAACCATAGCAAAGCTTCTGTGCAGCACAATATTAGTATCTAGGTTAGGGTGACCATTTTCTGGCCATCAAAAACCGGGACGCCTTTGGAAAACATCAATTGTGGGTCTATAATTCCTTAATTACTGGACTATAAGCCTAATTAACCCTGTATAGGCTTCGTTACAGCTAATGCTGAGCAAAGACCTGAGTGTAGAAATTTACAACCTACTCTTAGTACTCTAGTCGTCAGTGCACTTAGTGCAGTAAGCTAACTCTTATAAATGCTTCAATAGGTGCACATTTGGTAATCCAGAGGAAGATTTAGGGTTTCTAAGATGCACAGGAGTGTCCGACGGACAGCTGCCAAGGCGTTCAGCGCCGAGCAGGGAATGGGGTTTGGTATAGGCAATGTGCACCTCATCATCCCAATTTTTGTTTGAAGTTCCACATTACAATGCCAGCATTTTGAGTTGTCGAAAGAAATTGCTGTATTTCAGAGATGTCATGAGCGGTCGAACTCTCATTTGAACCCTCTCATTATGACCCTGGTGCGAAATGCCGAAGTCGATCTGACACCACCATTGAAATTGAATGCACCCTCCTTTATTGCAAAACCTTTTCGTAATACTTTCGTAATTCTTTAAATCTATTGGCTCAACTCACTAGCCTACTAAAGATATAGGGCCTACTATAGGCCTAATATTTCCTATAAATTGAAAACTTCTCTTTCGTAACGACTTTTTGGGGGTTGCAATAATTATTATAAGCTTACACTTTGTTCCGTGATTTACATAAAACTGATGTTTTCAAGATCAAAGTTTCCTTCTTGTCAAAAACCGGGACAATTTTGCCTTTTTGCCAAAGTCGTCGGGACACCGGGACGCACCACAAAAAACCGGGACATGTCCCGGAAAACCGGGACGTATGGTCACCCTAATCTAGGTAGAATTTCAGCAACTATTAATTAGTCTGAATAACTAGCAATTAGTGAGCGAAGCAGGTAAGTAAAATGCGAGACTTATGCACTATATGACCGTCATCATACGAAACACTGCCACATGTACCTAGCATACATGCGGGCATAACCGAAATTTACGAAGTAAATTGAAACAACCGCAAAAAGTGCTATACCATAATGATCTCTTCTCACACAAGCGCTTTGTATTAAATTTTGTATTGTATAAAATTATTATATAATGCAAAGATATATATACATATATATATCATAGATAGGGCCTACGTATTAGATACATGTAACTACATGTATGTAGTAGGCTATGTAGACTTGCGTGATCAAATGTATCTATAGACGCGTATAAAAGCTTATAATAGGCCTATTATTATGAGCCCTAGTTTTGGCAGAATATAGACTAACTTCAATTGAAAAATTAATTAATTAACTAATTAACCAGCATCTTTAATCAGCATTATAGGGAGAAAAACTATTTGATTAAGTTCGGAGGTAGGGTATTTATTGCCTGAGTCAATGCGTTCTAAACAGTCAGTTGAATTCAATCTCGATGGAAGTTTGTTTGCAGTCGCTTCTCTGTTATATGAAAGGCATTGAATAGAATCAGTTGGGCGTTCGTTGTCAGATGCATTTGAAGTCTTTGAAATTGGGCGAGCACCACATCCTGATCTGAGAGCGCGTGAGTAATTTATTTATTTAACAGTAATTATAAATTAAAATAAAAGAATCTTTCAAAATATGTATACTCACTTTCATTCGTTCAGTCCATCCACCCGACTTCCATCCACAATCTTTCCAGATTTTACCTTATTTCATCCACCATCCACCATCCATCCACCTACCAACTACCTTTCCTTCAAGTGCCCCCTGCTATAGCCGCCCTTCTTTCTGCTGCCATGCTTCAAGTATCCCTCTTTCCAATCGCCCACCGTCCAACCACCATCCTTCGAGTCACCTTCCTTCCAGTGTTCTTCTTCCTGTTGTCTCTTTCCAAGCAACCTCTTTCCTGCAGGCTCTATTCCAGCAGTCCTCCCTTCAGCCACCGTTCTTCCACCAGACTTCCTTCCTTCCGACATCCTTTCTGCATGATTCAGGGCTGTTTTTAAGGAATTTGTAGAACTACACAACTTCTTTTTCTTCCCATGCAGCCTCCATGGTAAATTACTTCCAATCGGCGGACAATGACCATTTTTTGCTAGTTTTAACTGTACATAAGTGCTTCTACAACTGCACAAATCCATTTAGAACTGCACATTTTGTGTACAGCTGCACGTTACAAAAACCCTGCTTGCATCCAACCTCCTAGCGCCTCACTTCAGCAGCCTCCATCCAACTGCCATCCGTCCAACAACAACCCCTTCCACTCGGCCTCTTCCCGGCCTCTTTTTTTATCAAACAATCTTCTATCTAGGCATCCACTCCCCAGGCGTCTTCTTCTAGTCGCCTTTCTTTGAGTTGCCATACTTTCAGAATCCCTCTTTCCCATCCCGGCAGTCCGATCACCATCCTTCCAGATACCCTTGATGCAGTTGCCCTTCTTCAAACCGTTTTTTCTGCTGCCCACCCTACAGTCCCTCCTTGCAGCCATCCTCTTTCCCGAAGGCTTAATTGCAACAGTCTTTCTTCCTTCCGCCATCCATCGATCCGTCATCCTTCTAGCAACCCCCTTCCAACCGCCCTTCTCCCGGCAGCTTTCTTCTCAAATCGACCTTCTTCTAACCGTCCTATTCCTAGTTCCGTATAACAGCCATTTTCCATCCTCTTTCGTTCCAGCCACCCTCCTTAATCCATCAATGTCAGAACTCAGAGCCTATAAACGGTTTGTTATCAGTGTACGGACGACCAAATTCTGATCTGGGGAGAAGGCTTTACGATCGAGCTGAGTAGGAAGAAATAATAATTAATCGGTGAATAACGTAGGATGTTGGATGAAGTTTCTGCATAAACAGGTGCTACAGCATTATGCATGTAAGCTTGCACATATGAACATGTAACATACGACCGGAATATAATTGAATTATTTGACAGAATAATAAAATTCATGACTAACGCTTGATAATTTCTTTCCTGCAGACTTTATTTCAAATCGCATTCACCTGACAGGTCTGTACTGTAAGTTGTTGGTAAGTTAATAACCTCTTAGTAGCCTCTAAGTAGTTTCTAAGTAGCCTCTAAGCGAGCACTTTTACATTAGAATAAGCAAGAAGACGAGAAAACATATAATGGTATCGATTATATAAGCACTGTAGAGAGAAAAGTACAAAGTTAATTACCTGGTCTTAGTGAGGCGAGAACGCGCTGTATACCAGCATTATTAGGCCTATAGTCTACTCTCATTTTCAGAGGTGATTATACGCTGTATACCCGCGTATATCCTAGTCTGTATAGGGCCTACAGCCCTGTATAATTATACGGTAACTTAGGCATTTCCCCCAATACAGAACCGTTATGAGGTTTCAATGAATGTGCATGTAGCAATGGAATCGGTTTCCGTTCTAGCTTCGTAGCTCAAATTAATTTCCTTCGTTCAAAAAGCTGCTCAAAATTCACCATTTCTCCTTGGCTTTGAAGCACGTGGGTGGTAACTGTTAATACTGTAAGTTTCTTGATCTAACTGCATCTAATCCGATCGATCGAGTATCTTCGCCTGAGATTTGCATCTCGGTGTAACCTTGGACGAATAATTTATGTGTTTAACAATAACAATCGTAATTATTACAATAATAGAATCTTTCCAAATCTGTGTGCGCAGTTTCACTCATTCAGTTCACCCACCCTACTTCCATCCGGGTATCCCTTGCTCGACCTGAACAATAACATATAGGCCTACAATCAATTATTTTTACTAGGCTAGATATGCATTTTAGACATGATTATAGCAACCCAAAGTCGTTGGTGTATGGAAGCTCTAGAATCTCTCGACTTTCGATCGCCACCGAGTCATTATAGGGTGGTCCAAAAAATGAGCCAACTTGCAGCATAACGTACGTCGAAAGAATATTCTGAACTTAACAACGCAAGATGTTCTTACACGGTACTACGGTAGTCATAGCAGATGGTGATTACAGTCGGTATAGGCATTCTCAAGAAGTCTAGATGACCTGCAGGGAACACGCGATATAGCCCCATTCATGGGCTACGACATAGAAATTGATCAAATGAATTTATAATGACTCTTGCTTCAAATTTATTTCCCGATTGTTTTTTATAGTAACCCTTACAGGGAGAGGAGGGAAGAGGAAAAGACTGCTATGAATATAGATGGAAATGGAATTACATTCAAAATATGTATTGATTAACCTTGAGAGGAGTACTCCATCGATGACAAATGCCTCACGTAAGAACTGATTATTATCAGTATGACAATGACAACGACGACGGCGATGATGATGATAATGATTGTCGACGACGATGAATTACACGAAGAGAGCGATGGACGGGTAAGAGAATCTATGCATATCTTATTTGTATTGACAGTAGATCAAACTTAAGAAACTGAAATTCAGACATCATTATTTTATCTTGCAGTTAAAACGTAGTTCATCCTCGACAAAAGAAGGCTATCCTACTCGTGATATTCGTGAGGCGGGCGACCATGACCATTAACGCTTCTCTCAGCCGGAAACTACTTTTCCTCACTATCCTCACTTACAGCGTCGTAATTGCGCAGTCTGTAACGGTCATTGATTTATCAAACTCCAATTCCACATCGACGATGACCGAAGTTGACGCCTCAACGTCGCTCTACACGCATCTGCGCAGAAATACGCGTATCTACGGGCTGTCGCACCGCCGCATTTCTCCCAGTAACGATGCAACTTGCAGCCAACTTGATCTAACGCAAGTTATTCAGACCAATTCTAATTTTATCGGCGGTGCAACAGTTGACAGCTCTGAATCGCTTGAAACGGAGACGCTGGGTCCGGCCGCGGAAGCAGAAAACTTAACAGCTACTAAAAGAATGGCGGCAGGACTAACACAGACAGAACTCGACGATACTCAAAATAACACGACTCTTCTCTCTGGTTCAAATAATGACAACATCAAACGAGCAAATGACTTCTTCAACGATGTCGACATGAACAGCACGGGCGTAGGCCGAAGTCCAGAAAACGATTCCTGGGATCTTCTTGAGTCCGAGACGAATGCAACACGCAATGAAACAGTTGGAACACTTGCAAATACTACAATTTTATCTGCGAAGGAAGATGTATGGAAATACAGACTTTTTTCGGTGACGCTGATCACGTACGTCTCACCATTCCTGGTCGTCATCGGAATTCTCGGAAACGCCATGTCATTTGTCACTTTCCAACATCGAGATTTCCGCCATTCGGCCACAGGATTCATCCTGTCCGCTTTATCCATCTTGGACCTCGCAGTTCTCACTACCGACATATTGGACAGGTGGATGAGTATTGCGTTTGGGATCAGCATTCAAGATGCCACAAGTTTCGGCTGTAAATTATACAGAGTTCTGCCCTCATACATTAACAGCCTCACGTCGTGGACCTTGATACCGTTGACAGTGGAGCGAACGATTGCTCTGTGGTTTCCTCTCCGTTGTAAGCAACTATGCAGCAAGCGCCGTATCGTGATCGCTTGGGTCATCTGCGCCTTAATTCTGCTCCCCGTGCAACCCGTAATTTTCTCTGCCTACGACGTTCGTCTGTTCATTATCAGCTTCGATGAAAATAATATACCAAAGATCGGTAATTTCTGCAGACCAGCAAACGAATACTGGGCCTACGTGTTGCTCAATCATGTGATAATATATGACACAATCATGAGAGTTGCGATTCCATTTTCTATCATCATAATCGGGAACATTCTCACCATCACACGTATTCTCAAGTCCCACTGGGAACGTAAGACACAGATGGGAGTTGCAACCTCGACCTCGAAACCAGTGGCGTCCGCAACAGTTATGCTGATCGGAATTAGCGCCATGTTCCTCGTACTCAACATCCCATACGACGTCGTGAACTTCCTCTATTTCAACAAAAATATGTTTTCGCTGTCGCTGAAGGAACTCGCAAGTTACCAACTAGGATTTCGCGCTAGTTTACTCACCTATAATGCCAACAGCGCCTTCGAATTCATCGTTTACTTCGCCAGCGGTCAGAAGTTTAGACAGGCGTTTCTAGAAATGTTCCTACCATGTCGTCGAAAGAAAACCAGCCAAAACGCACAGAGAGCTAACGGGATGCGCAGGTAAAGGACAAGCGTCACATCGTTGGAAATGTGATGAAAGACGTTCTTCTGCGCAGGGCTATTTTTAAGGAATCTTTAGAACTGCACAACTCATTCTTTCCTTTCCCATCATCCATGGTAAATTACCTGCGATCGGAGGACAAGGACCTTTTTTTATAGTTTTAACTGCACAGAAGTGATTCTTCAACTGCACATTTTGTGTAGCCTACTGTACAACTGCACGTTAAAAAAGCACTGCTTCTGTGTATTTTTCACAGCGGTGGATCTTATAACTCTGCTTTGTAACTTCATGTGGTTTGCTACACTCCAAGAATCTATTTCAATCATTCATTGCGATAGGCTAATAGACACGCAGTTCGTGTAAAGTTGGCCTTCTATTCTGAACAGTCCCGACGCAAAGCCGCCTAACAAATGCACAGACTCGGCGTCATCTAACGATTGGAGTAGGACGTTCGTGTCTGGAAAACATTTATAGCAGGCGCCTAGACAGAGCGAACCCTAGAAAATCGCAGGACCTTATTGACATTTTGCATGTATCTCAAAAGACTTTCATAGTAGACTAGGACTAGGGTGTTGATTAGTTAACGTCGTGTAACTGTGCTCGGTGTTTCTTGGTATATTTTCTGTTGAGGTCTAGGATATGGAAGTCGGTCATTGGGTGTTTGGCATAGAAATGCATGGGTTTCAGTATAAATCTATAGGTTTTAAATATATAGGCTATATTAAATTGTATATGAATTAGGAATTCACCGTGTGAATGTAAAGCAAAGTAGGGAACCTGAATAATGCCGTGCTTCCTGCCTACCATCTAGGGTTCCAGATCGTGGATGCTAAACAGAGTAGATTTGATGTCCTACCGGAGGTCGGGGAGCTAGCGCATATCCAGCGGGAGCCAGCGCATGTGTTTTCAACCATGCAGTGTAGGCATCTTCTGATGAGCTAGGGAGCCAGACTAGGTGTTATTGTGAACTTCCGCAGGACCGAGGAGCGGCCAGATGCACTTCCTGCGGCCCGGGCACCAGCGCAGACTGTGGAAGCTGTGTAGAGCAGGGAACCAGCGTATACCATGCCACCCACGTAAATGCACATACATGTATACCTAGCATGTGTAGCATACGCGTTTATGTGTAAAGGTGAGTTTGTATATACGGTAGGCCTACGTTTAGATATACGAAGCTTTCCCATGTACAGTATGTATAGTTGTATACAGTGCGTGTGTTTGCAAGTGCCCCTCAAAGAATGTACGCTTACTGACTCATCTACATGTACGTTTCTATGTCAGTGGCGTAGCCAGGAATTTATGATTGGGGGTTATGGCCTGGCCGGATGCCCTTCCTGACACCAACCAAACCGTATTACAGTAAATAAAAAGAGAATAAAGCTGCAAATGGAATAAAGCGAAAGAAACAATTGTTACTACAAACAGTTGTTGTGTTTTTTCTTATTTAAGTGGATAAAATAGCCTTTTAAAAAACTTGTTGCTAAGTCAATGGGGGTTAGCCCCCGAAACCCTCCTTGTCTACGCCACTGGATCATGTAAGCCTAGGCGAAGTCTAACCAACATGTTCTGTTCTTCCTGTTTGCTACGAAAGTGAGTGCATCGAAAAGTTCATTGTTAGCCTAATTACAGAAAGACTTCAAGCGGCGACGAAGAATTGCATAATTTGCAGACATTTTCTATGTAGAATTAGCCTATACTCTATAGCAACCATTAGTTGGAGTCATAATTATGGGGAATTTATGGGGAAAAAATGTTTGCACGTAATAAGTAATTAGTAAGCGAAGCAGATGATCAAAAACTAGAAACTGATACTACTTTATGAACGTAACCACTAATGCGTGCGTGCACGACCGAAATTTAATCGAATAGGAAGCAAATTTAATTTAATTAAGCGCAAAAATTTGCAACCAGGTCACTTCCCTTTGAATCAATCCTGTATGTATTATATAGGGTGACACGAAAGTTCGTTCACCGTTTTCAAAATGCGCTGTATCAGTAACGGCCTCATTATTTCTTTATAATATTTTGTCAGTGTATATAGGTCTATACAAAAGTATAGGCCTACATCATCCAAATGAAAGATGCTGGTAGGCTACAAATTTGATTATGATCCGGTCCGTTTTCGCGCGTGACAAGACACTGTTGTTTCCTAGGTCCTAGGGCATACCGACGTATAGGCTGTTAGCGTAGGCCTACAGTATATCCTTTCTGCTTAATGACAGCACTGACTCTAACCGGCATGCACATCGACTATATCACTACAGAAATGTTTTACTGGCGTCAAAATTCTATTGAATCATTACCGTCTGAGTTTCAATTATATATGCCATTTTTTAGCTTTTAAAGATGAGAATTGTAAAAACAAAATGTGGCTGAAATCAGGGTCAGAATTCCCGGGGTTGGAGATTTTCAAACCCCCAATCTTTCCTACAGCGCTATAGTGAAGTCTGTTTTTCACACCCCAATTCCATGTGGATTATTGACCAACCCCACAGTTATTTTTCCACAATTCTCA
Organism: Lumbricus rubellus; assembly: GCA_945859605.1. NCBI lineage: Eukaryota > Metazoa > Annelida > Clitellata > Crassiclitellata > Lumbricidae > Lumbricus > Lumbricus rubellus. The sequence continues at coordinate 11,417,249 of OX243822.1, read as the reverse complement.
CACTGGTTGATTTTGTATATTAATTACGTAGGACAACGCTTGTATCAAGGTATTTGCATCAGTTTTTAAAATGCATTGAATGGCATATTCAGCCATCTAGAGACTGTACGAACTGTCATGAGATAAGAGACTCGGGGCAGGGTTAAATTTCTGTTAAGACCTGGCGAAACGACACTTCTCAGTGCTGGTGTCACGAAATAGAATGTCCACTAATAATCGTATCCCACAAGATGAAGAGGAGTTGGGGAAAGCGGATTTAAATAGCGTTCTGGCAATTCTCGTTGACAGTCTAACCGTGTGGTTACAATGATTTCATGATCCCTATGGCGCTCTATAAATACTCTCAATATAATTTCCTACTTCTCTTGACATCCCACAATTTCACAATTCGTCGATATAATTATTATGTGGTCAAATTATTTTTTTAAAGATGACCCATCGGTCATAATTAATTTTGTGCATTAAGTCGAAATCTTTTGATTTGTCCGTCGATCTTTTCATTAACGTTTTCGACGACTCTGCATAAGCAAAGGGTTTCTATCTCCTTCAAAACAACCGGGTTCAATCCATCTTCTTCTCCCCCTTCTTCTGGGCGGGTTTTCCCTCCCGGTAATATACACCGTGGTTCAAAAAAACTAAGCCAAATTGTTTTGCATATATATATCTAATACGTGATGACATATCAAGCTAATATTTTCCAAATATTTAGAGAAGTGGACCAAGAATATGATTCCAAAATTTCATGAGACAAAGTTGAACGGATAAAAAGATATGAATATTTAAACTTCATATGCCGAAATTTCAGTCTACAAGCCATTTTCTGTCAGATTCAATGAAATGTTTTCTTATATCTCTAATGCCTGATGATTTCATTGATTTGTAACGATGTCACCGGCGGCCAGTGTCGCGTGACAGAGTCTCCCCCCTAAAAGTCTCCCCCCGGAGACTTTATTTCGAAATAGATTCTCCCTCGGAGGATCTGTTCTAGAATAAATTCGCCCCCCGGAGACTATATTCTGAAATAAAGTCTCCGGGGGAGAGAATATTTCCTCCGCCCACGAAACAAAGTCTCCCCCCGTTGATCGTGAAATCGGCTACAGTCTCATAAAATTAATAGATGAGCTTATCAAACCGTTAGTTTGCGTTGCTAACACGATAACACGTTATTTAACACGAACATACACATACTTTTACACCCGAAAAATGTCTTCCAAAACAGTATTTCAGCCAGGGGAGATTCTGTTTCGGGGGAGCCTTTGTATCGGGGTGAGACTTTATTTCGTGACACCGGCCTAATCTAATTTCGCTTAATTTCGGAACGCGCTCGAAAATTGCTATTTTTAATCTAAGTTCGATTACGTAATGGCTAATAATAGCTCGGGATGCGACCTTGGCCAATCAGGAGGCTTCCCTCCTGTCACGTGGGTGTTTCGGCGTCATTTTCTTGTTAGTTTGCGATGGGCCGTTGAAGGTCTTTGTGACCGAAATTGGTCTTTGTGACCGAAATTTATTTTTGTGATATAAAATTTAAGTTTTACGGGTTTCAATAATAATTTCTAAGAAAAGGGATTGATCCGCTCTGTGCGACTGATGTGGAAAGGTTTTAAACGCTACGAAATTGCCAAAATTCTGACCAGAAACAAGGCCGTTGTGAAAGAAATAATCTGTGGGAAGAATTTCTATTTGGAACAGAAACTGAAAGATTTCCTACAAATATTCCCTGGATTGACAGGGAAGTAATCAGTGTCACCTTACAATAATAGTTTTCGATTGAATATTATTGATTGTGCATTTTATGAATGTTCTATAATAGGCCTAATTACTGACGAGAATAGTCAGATATTTCATTTGATCTTTATTCAAGAAATCTGAATGCAAATTAGATTGTACTGAAATTAACAATGACAATAGTTGTTTAGGTTGAACTGTAAATTTAATTAATTGGATCCCGAGGCGATTCCTTTCGCTCCCTTCGTTATTGACTGAAAACAGGGCGTTCACCTGGTCATCGATAGGCCTCCTCTGTCTCTGTGAAAGATAAAACAATTGTCATAATAATTATAACTGTAATAAATAATTAAGGAGTAAAATCCAAAAATCAATACTTGAATTCTTCTGTGACAAATAAGAGTAGAAATAATAATATTTGAAAAAGAAATGGAAAAGAAGGAAGAAAGTGAGAAGAGTGAGTCAGAAGGAGAAGGCTTAGATGACTCTAATTCAATTCAGCTGGAAGGGACAAGTGGGGATCTTTTCGATAAGGTTAAGGGACAAGAAAAGAGGTTAGAGGTTATGTCCCAGGGGCTGTTGAAAAATCTTAGAGCGCTTTGATACCTTGGCTTCCATTGTTAGTGATAGCCAGGAGGCATCTTTCCAATTGCTAGGGTCGGGACGACATAGACGAAGTTAATGCCCAAATATTTCATGTGACCCGTCATTAATATTCATGATCAGTGGCGTAACAATAGGGTAGACTGGGTAGACAAAGTCTAGGGGGCCCCCGAGTGTAGAGGCCCCAGAGGGGCCCCCGAGTTTGCAAGATTCAGAAAAAATATGTTAAATAAATATTGTAGTAGACTAAGTAGACGATACTGTGTCAGACTCTCAATAGTCAGTACGGTTACCCGAGAACCCGTCAAGTTCCGTCAACCCGACACGACGCGACGAGTCGGACTCGGAGACGCCCAAGCCCAGCTCCAGCAGTGCACAGCACTAATGTTTAACGATAACTTTCTATTTTAGAGAAACTTTATTTCCGTGAAATAAATTGCGCATCTCATTGTTTGAGAAATGTTATAGGAACTTACTGTTTAGGCCTAAAAAAATGTTGTGTTTCCGGTAACAGAGCTAAAAAAATTGGGTAGGTAGGTCGAAAAATATTTTTTTTTTGTAAAATATTTTTTTATGCAGTGACTATCCGAAAAAGTATACCCGACTTAGCCGACTAGTCTTTATTGCACAAAGGTAGGCCTACAGGCCTATACGGTACGCTGCAACAAAGTACGTGTTCTAAGCAAGTATAAACTGCCTATTTCCCGACTGTCTGCACCTAAAACTGCTCTAGAAAACAGTCCTATTAATTTTATTTTGTTGACGTCTTTTCTGTTATGTCAACACAAATGCTAAAAAATATTTTTTTAAAGTTAAATTTGTTAAAAAAAATGTTTTTATTTAAAAAAATTCTTTTAAAGAAACTTTTTTAACAAAATTATTTGAGTCGCGGCAATAAAAGAGAGTCGGTCGGGTTACCGAAAACACAACATTTGTAAGGCCTTACTGTAATTTGTACTTGTATCTTGTTCATATACATCAGCATTTCAGTAAATTAATAAGTAATAATACATTTCAATAAGTGCCGTAGGGAGAGGGCCCCACCTTCATATTTTGTCTAGGGGCCCCCGAGTTCCTAGTTACGCCACTATTCATGATTATGGTCGGGGAGGCTAATGCATAAACATCTAGTAGCGTGGTCATCGCTCGACAGCTTTTCGTTTAGGTCTTGCAAAAGTTGCAGGAAAATAATGGTAGTGCATCTTGAACGATTGTCAAAATAGATTTGCAGGCCATGATTTCGACGTTTTAATGAAAATAACTTTTATTTGACAAATTCTTATAATTATGCGGAAAGAAAACGATACTTGCTTCTCCGATATAAACAAAACATCGTCTGCTCAAAAGTCTATGAATATTGATGAAGGTCACGTGGTATGTTTATGCATTGACTACGCGCGTGGCTTCTTGACCCTAGATGTTTATTCATTTAATAGCTATGCCCGTGACTTTCCCGACAATATATCATGAATATTAATGACGAGTCACATGAAATATTAGGGCATTAACTTCGTCTATGTCGTCCCGACCCTAGCAATTGGAAAGATGCAGCCAGGAGGGATTGGTGAAAGTATCAGAGAAGGTGGAGAATCTAACTGAATTGCTTTTGAGGGAAATTGGGTCTGAAAAAACTGCTGAATGGGAACCGGACCCAGATAAGTCCTCAAGGGGGGCTGTCGTCGTCCACCAAACGCCCGTGCGACCATGTCTAGCCATCACTCGTCCATCTCCTGGTGTAGAATTTGGTAACGAGACCCGTTTCCCAATAGAAGCAGGAACAGCAGTTACTGATCGAGTCAGAAAAGAAGGGCATCTTTCCCTGAAACTTGGGGTTAGGTTTCCCCTGTCCGAGGACCTGGCGAAGTACTCGTTTCCCCAGCAGTTAGCCCTCTCGCGGGTGGTCTAGTCCGAAACTCCTAAAAGGCAAGAATCAGGAACAAGAGTAGGCGGCCACCTAGCGAGTGAGTACGGCGCTACAGATTAATCATTCTAAAATTTTCCAGATATGTAGAGAATTGAACTAACAATATGATTCCAACAGTATGATTTGATTATTTAATTAATTAAGATACTTAAAATGTCCTCCTGCTTGCACGCAAGCCTGGAACCGCTGGCACCATGCATTTCGCAACAGCATCGTCAATTATCCTCTGGTCCAGGCCTTCCCAGTTCCCACACTTCCAACAAGCGTTGGTTGCTTCAGATAGTTCATATCATGGATTGTTGTCTGGTAGACTCGGTCTCGCATCATGCTCCACACTTTATAGTCGACAGGTTTCAAATCTGGGCTGTTCGGAGGCCATAATGTGGGAGAAAGGAAGTCTGGCGTTTCTCTTGTCAGCATTTCGATAGTTTCCTTGCCTCTGTGGGCTGGCGCTGTTCTGTTGAAAAAGAAAACAGCCTTCTGGGGCTATAGATTTCTGATAACAGGTGGAGGATGTTGTGACAGCAGAACATTGCGATAATATGCTACGTTAATTTTACTCCAGGATCCCTGAAGACCAAAATTGGAAACTATCAAGCATCGAAACCGCAACGAACACCATAACAGACATGCTGAAAATTGACATTTCTGGAGATGAAGTTTAAATATTCACATCTCTCTATCCGTTCAAATGTATGACATGATATTTTGGAATCATACTCTTGGTTCAATTCTTTAAATATCTGGAAAATTTTGGTATGATTAATTATCAGGCATTGGAGATATAAGAAAAACAGTTTGGCTTACTTTTTACTGAATCTGGCAGAAAATTGCTTGTAAACTGCAATTTCGGCATATGAAGTTGAAAGATTCATATCTTTTTATCCGTTCAATTTTATCTCTTGAAATTTTGGAATCATATTCTTGGTCCACTTCTCTAAATATTTGGAAAAGTTTAGCGTGATATGTTATCAGGCATCAGAGATATCGTCTGTTTAGAGTGCAAGGGTTCTAACTCCACTTTTTCAAATTGTTCAGGAGAGCAAATCTAAACTTTCGATGATTGCCAAAAATCCAATTATTGTGGTATCATAGTGATTAATAAAAATTTAGAAAGCAGATTATATCCTGAGTTGGAATAATATAATCCTTAAAGAAACTTTTGTGCCGCCGCGCCTAAAATAATAAAGTTTGTGACGAACAGGAGGCAAAATTACAGCAATAGAACCTTTGCGCAATTCGAAATAATTTCGTAGGCTATCTGATGATAGATAATAATTTATATCATTGTGATTTGTGGGTTTTTGGATAACAGATCATTTCTTTAGTTGGAATGATGAAACCTTTTAAATATTTTATGTCTCCGAACCTATAAAATAAATGTTTGTGAAAAAAATACGCAAAGTCACAGCATACGACAGAAGCTAGCCTAGGCCTAAAACCTCCGCAGATCTAAAATATTTTTAGATCTGAAGATAGATCGTTTTATAACAACGCAAAATGCGGGTCAAAATTATCTTTTAAATTATTATCAACTATTACATGAAAATAATGTGGTTTCAGCCTTTTTTTAGTAAAATAATAATGACAAGCGAAAAAATGCGCTATAACAAACCACTCATTAAATACGCATGTTATCGCTTACAGAAATTATAATGGAATATTCCTTTTAGTTATGACAATTCTCTTATTAAAACATTATAATATACTAAGAATAATTTTTCAGACTAAAGCAACTGTTGCAGGTTGTTGGAAAAGCACAATTTTCTTTTTAAATACTTTTAATTCACATCGTAGAAATCTATGCAAGCACACCACCGTTTAACAATCAACGCGTGCATAAATAATTAACTGCTCTAACGCAAGGCGTGGGTAGATAGAACCATTGCACATTTCAAAGATAAGTCATAGGAGATAGCTCCAATATTCAAATAGCTTCTTTTCCACTATTTTTTACTTAGAACGACATAATCTTTGTACAGTTCAAGCATAATATTGGTAGCAATAAAATAAAACAATAAAACGGTTTTTGAAAAATTTGGAGTTAGAACCCTTGCACTCTAAACAGACGATATATGAAAAACAATTTGGCTTAGTTTTTTTTGAACCACGGTGTATGTATGTATTGCACTTGTCAATTTGTCATCGCGTTCCTTCAAGCTCCCATCGACTGAGAACATTATAAACAAATCATAAGCCTAATAGATTACATCGGCCTATAATTATTATAATTCAAATCGCGCTATAATACCGGGGATAACTAAGTATCGCAAATTCAATTAATCAAACATTCTTTCCTTATGGATATTTATATAGCGCTCCTTCAGGGTAATATATGTAGCCTATGTACTGCACTTGGGAACTACTCAGGAACGCTCCCGACTCAACCTCGGCAGAAAAGTGCTTTTTAAGGCTCCGAAAAATGTATTGAGCAAACCTATAGGCTAATAGACATAAGGCCCATAGACAGTGGAAACCCGTTCCATACCATTGGGCCAATAACAGAGAAACCACGGTGCTGTCTAAGAGCAGCTGGTGCTCAGGGAATAAGGAGTTCACCCGGAGTGGAAGAACGTAGAGCACAACTTCCCTGTTCAATCAAAATAGAAACACAGAACTCTTGCAATAGCTATAATACTCTACGATCGTTTAGCCAAATCGGAAACCTTAGTAAAGAAAGGATTTCTATTTTGCCTGACTCACAAGCGAATCAGTCAAAGAATATTTGGAGCAACTATTTGATTTTTTTCACATCGTTATTATGCGGAAAATGTATGTGACCTATAGCAGCTCCCCGATACCTGCAGTATGCATTTGCAAGAACCTTCTGATATTTTTGTCTTACAAAGTTATGTTCGTCCCACTTCATTATATAGGCCTACATGCAGGGCGCGGTGATTTAGTGGTTATGTTCGTTGCTCTGCAGCCGGTGTTGCCGGATCAAATCCACCTCAAGCCGCCGCTTAGTGATCTGGGGCAAGTCCTTCACTCACAATTGCTCGTGCACATCGGCGTGAAACTCCGACGCAGTATTCGCGCTGTAGTCGGGAGAGCTTCTGAGTAGATAAATTTGAAAGGGCGCTAGAACAAGTGCACATACAAACCTAAAAACTTCTGCGAAATGTGTGTTAATAAATAGGCAGCAACAGAGCACATAGTAAGGTCCACTTATGGAAACATTAGACCGATTCAAAAGACGTCAATTGTGTTTTATCACATTTCCGACGATGATGTTACGAATGCGTTTGCGCTGCGCCTCTGGGTCGTTCTCGATACGTTTTGGTTGTTAGTCTTTCGACGACACGGTAGGAACGTTGCTAGAAACGCCTGTCTAAACTTCCCACCGCCGACAAAGTAGACGACAAATTCGAAGGCAGTGTTACAATTATAGGACAGTACACTAACGCAGTAAGCCAGGTCGTAGATAGCCTTCTCCTTCCTCTGTAGCGAATCCCTTTCGGTATTGAAGTAGTAAAAGTACGTGGCGTCAAAAGGGGTGTTGAGTATAAGAAACATGGCGCTGATTCCTATCAACTTGGCTGTGGTCGACGTCATTTGTTTTGAGGCAGACGAGTCCACCCCCATCTGTGTCTTACGCTTCCAACGAGACTTCAGGATACGAGAGATGGTGAGAATGTTTCCTATCAGGATGATTAGAAACGGAAGGAAATCCGCGATGACTGCGTCGACGATTGCCCACTCGCCGTAGATGAAGCGAGTCCAAAATTTGTCGACCGTATCGCAAGACAAATCGACATTTGTCGTGTTATTGCCATTCGAATTCAGTGCATTCGGTCGCAGATCGAAAGCTCGAAAAAATAAGGTGTTTTCGGCGAACAGAGACATAGCGATGACGACCCAAATGATCACGATGCGTCGCTTCTTGCATAGTTTCTTGCAGCGTAGAGGATACAACACGGATATCGATCGCTCAACTGTTAGCAGGACCAAGGTCCATGAAGCGAGATTGTGCAGGTAGTAGAAAAAAAACATGCATACTTTACATCCGAATCTCGACAGATCGCGAACGTTGATCCCAAACGCCGCAATCAGCCAGAGGTTCATGAGGGACGTGTTGAGGACGCCAATGTCCACCAGGGATAAGGCGGTCAGGATGAATCCAGTGGACGAATGGCGGAAATAACGATGCTGGAAAGTGATTACGGACACGGCGTTTCCGAGAGTTCCGATGATGAGCACGAATGGTGGGACGTAGATGCTCAACGCGTTTGTAAGTCCTTCCAGCCAGTAATCTTCCTCCACGAGTAGAATTGTCGTATTTTCATGTGTTCCAACAGTTGCATTGTACGTCGTATTCGACTGTGGGTCAAGGTCCGAAGACGCGTTCCTTAGCAATCGGTTGGCGTCCGTGCTGTTCTCATAGACATAGTTCTCGTAAAATTCAGTGGTTATGTTGTTTCCTCGATAGATGCCGCTGTAATTATCAGTGGAAAGCGTCGTATCATCCTGCAAATCGCTTATTCCACTCCCTCTTAGAACTTCCGTTAATCTGTCAGCAGCTGTTGTTTCGTAAACGTCCGAAAACTGCCATAGCGTCTCCGTCGCAGGCGATTGATGACCAGCAACCGTTACATCGTCAACAAACTTAGAACTGGTCTGAATGACTTGCGTTAGATTGAGCTGGTGGTTGGCTGTATAGTTGCCGGTAGTAATGGTGCTGCATCTTTCTTTGCATGTGAAGGTTGAGCGACTGCTGGTTGGCCTCTGAGTAGTGGCATCTTCTGTTATTGCCGATGTGGAATCAAAATTTGGTCCAGAGACCATAGCATATTGCGAAACGACGCCGTAAGTGAAGATTAGGAGAAGAAGATTCCAGTTGAGAAATGCATTGAAGATCATTGTCACCCACATCACGGATGTTGTGTAGATTGGGAGCTTACTGCAAACAGTCTAACATCTAATTATGATTCGGTTAGTCACAGTCTTATTATTTCACCATTTATATCTATTGCTATCTATATCTATATCTATTGTGTAGCCACTACAATCTTGCACTTCACTAGGCTATTCCCTGGTATCGGTATTGACACCAGTCCTCAAAATCGGAAGACTGTTCAAAGATGACATCCCCCCCCAGTCGCTGTTTTATTTACTTTAAAACTGCAATTAGACTGTAGCTCCTGAGGTGTTTGCTGCGCGCATTCAGACTGTGGATCAGAGTAATCCGATCACTTAACTACGAACGACTGGGACGAACTTACTTACTTCAGAGAAGACATACGGTTGTTCCGTTTGTTGCCCGCGGTGATCATCAAGCGCATGGCTTACGCACGGAAACGTCTTTGCGTTGCACATCTTAAGTTCTACATTAATTTATAAAGCGCCAATCGAAAGCCAAGCACACGACACAAGCTTATTCACGTGCGCGTGGTCTATATAGTCAGGTGTCTAGTTTGATGTAATTAGACCTGTAATGAGTTGGTTACCAAATAGATGTTATGTCATGTTAAGTGTTCCAAAAGAGTAGTCCGTAGTCCGGTTGTCAGGGGAGCAGAAGTGTTAAGTTACAATATACATTTTCTCCTCACCACACGACGCATCTGTTTAAATCCATTGGCTTAGTATTTTAGGCAACTTTTATAACAGTAGATTCCTAAAATCGCTTTATATCATTATGCCTTGATCTACACGTGAATAATAGGCCTACTTGCGAACTTACCAGGTCTACTTCGTCTTACTCGTGTAGCTTTGAAAGCATTTAGTTTCAATAATAATTGCTTCTGCCTCCTTTAATCTTAACAATTTTTATTTATACATTTTCGTCTTAATCGCGTAGCTTTGAAAGCATTTAATTCAAATAAATTGCTTTTGCCTCCTTTAATCTCAACTATTTTCACCAACAAGACAGGCGCAGCAGCAGGCTAGTCTCCGGGTTAGACGGTTTCTCATTGCAGTAGCTTTCGTTTTTATAGAGACTTCGCCGAATCTTCGCAGACTCTTTGAAGTGCGCTAACAGACATCGATCACGAATTTACCTCATGTGACTCACTTCAATTTGTCTGGCACGAAATATTATTCTATCACAGCCGGTTGTCACGATAGTCGATCGACAATACCGTGCGATTAATTAACGAGCTTACTTCTCAATCTCTCTTGACCACGGAAGCCTTTCGATTTGAAAATTGTTGCACAGGGATCCCGACGAAAACAAAACGGATTCTGACACAAATGGCGACAGCAAAGTGGACCAATGTCGGTTTAATTAATAGTCCTAATGCAGCTTAGGTCACTCCCAATGGAAGGGAATTTGCCCATCAGTTCGCTCTTTCTGGTACTATATTTGGTAATCTTTTCTCATATATCTCTCGTCTCAAAAGCCTGTCTTTTTCTTTTGGGGTTGCACACACTGAGAGAACGCTTCTGAAAGTCTCTTGCTGGAGAAGCGCTTTTTAAATGGTCATATGCAATGCAATACAATACAATGCAATACAACTATCTTTAGCAGAGATTCTTATTACGATGTGACTCAAATTGCATTATTGAAGAATTCTGATCAAATCCTTTGGAATTTCAGTAGCCTTTAGGCCTATAGCCAATGGAAAATATTTCATCTGAGGTTTATGATTCTTTTGTCTTTCCTGTCATTTATTTCTGGTGTTCGGTTTGATATTGATACTAGAAAGTTGGATTACTATTAGAGGCAAATATTATACTTTTCCAAATTCCTGATTGAAATTTCCCGCTTAGCACTTTTCGTCAGTCTGAATAATACCATAGCGTAGTCTTTTACTGAAGAAGACAGCTCAGATTGGCACATACTTCATTCATTCCGAATACTTAGCCTATAATAGCGCCCCTTCAAGAAGCCTACTCAGAGGCGCTTCCAGCCCAGCCACGGCTAAAAAGATACATGTAGGTCTTAAGCAACTGGTAGAAAGCAGGCAAATTATACATACATGTTTTGTATAGCAATCAAATATATGACGTCGTGGAGTTTAGATATTATAATTAATTACAATGTGTGTTTTGTTCTACACATTGAGCTCTCTACGTCGTATACATGAATTTACAACGCTGCATGCTTGAGTCTTTGGTCCAACATCCGTGACAAAGTATCTTAGTATCAGTATGGAATTTATTGACTGTGCATAGGGCAGGTGAGAGCACTGATGATTACTCTCAACATGCTAGAGCACAATGGGGTATAGGATGAGAAATAATTATACCAACTCATGCAAAAAGAAGACATTGATTTCTAGTTCCGACCTAAGAGATTTATTTGAATAAAGTTGCGTGCCAAAGAATCAGCAACAGAGGAAGCTGAAGTTATAAGAATAATTAGACTAGAGCTTTCAGTGACACCTTAGTCTATATCATGATATGGCGTCTCTACCACAGTCGGTAGAAGCGTGGCATATCTTGCTATAGATGAGCGAAAGACATGGTGACCTGTGGCCCGGAACTTCGATTCGAACACCTGCTTCACATGATGATGCCCCACAGGGATCTCGCATGCCGAGAAAATAATCAGTTAGGCTATCTCCGATGCTGATGTAAGTAGGATAATAGAGAATTCAGGATTGGTTGAACACACGGTCTTCTCGACTGTCCGGTCTAATGTGAATAGCGCTCGTGAATAAGATGGTGCCCAGTTCTTGGTTTTCGAGTAGCGCTTCAGAAATTTTGAGATAACGATTACGAATAGGCCTGTAATTCTATGTGCTGTTCTTGTTATCAAATAGCCTTGATATTGCCAGATGATCATTGATCATTATTATTACTATTTAAAAAATAAACAGGGTACCAGCGTAGCTGCACGTCACTGAGAAGTCACTTAGCAAGATGACAATAAAATTGGTAAATAAGGAATCTATCAGATTAATCAACAAGTCCATCAAGAACTTTGCAAAGAGACTCAAAAGCAGTTTTGGCACCGGTGGTGGGCACATTAAACACAAGTTGTGAAGCACTACCAAGTTCATTTGATAACAGTTATTTGAGATAAGACTCAATAAAATCGTGTTTTGCTACTTTTTGTTGAGTTTCGTTTTTGAATCGTCAAAAACTGTGGGTGGCCTCACTAAAAGTGGTATAACTTTTGTTGTGTTTGAAATATTTGGATGAAATTTGGCTTTCATGTTTATATATGAATTGTCTTTAAGACTGTATAATTTCATTTCGAAATTCTTACTTCTGGCCAAGATATTGTCAAACAAACCTATGGGGTGGGGGTCATTTTTTACCCACCCTGTACATGTTTAAGATAATAAGCGACCCTATGTAATATTATATAGTTCGTGTATTCAAACAGTTGACTGTATATACAAAACAACGAAGACCAATGTATAAAATTCTCTATGAAAAAGACTATCATCTATCAAACTGTGAAAACGAAAACTATGTGCGAAGATCAAACAGTGAATACTTGTTGGGACAAACACGAGTTCATTACGAATCAAAAATCGTTACGAATCAAAATCATCACAGCTTTTCCATAATAGTTGCTTAGGCTACTCCGTCGTTTTTCTGCGCAAAAATTGATGCACACACTTCGCTTAAGACCAAATCAATCACCAAAATCATCCGATTAATTATCACACAGTCTTGTTAAATACAAAAAAACTGTCATATCTAAGAGATGTCTATAATGCCAGATAATTAATTGTTCAGGTGTAAAACACTAGCGCTAGAAAAATCTATGCTTGCTGGCAAAGAGAGCCGTGAGTCATTTTACGAATGATCTTAGACTTGCTCACTACGCTCAGGGCAAGTGTGAAAACATTTTTTAAAAATTAAACGTATATTATTATAGCAAAATGTTGGCTGATCATAGTAAAGAGATCACACAAGGAGCGTACAGAAACACGTACATATTTTATATGTTCGCATACGTGTACGCACTTCGTATTTATGGTGCGCTATTGTGGGAAACAACGTCATATTGCTTTAGTTTTGAGCGCTCGCTCTCTCAGGATGTTTTCCTTCGAATCGCTGGTCGGCCGCCTGATTTAGAAATGACACCAATGAGAAATGAGTTGCATGAGAGATGGGTGGATGACGGGTGGGTTGAGTGGTTCCTGGCGCCAGGGTCAGGCACTGCTGTTGAGAGAAAGAGAGGGAGATAAAGAGGTAGAGAGAGACAGAGAGACACATAAACAGATAGAGACAGAGACAGAGAGAGAGAGAGAGAGAGAGAGAGAGGAGAGACAGAGACAGAGAGACACATAAACAGATAGAGACAGAGAGGGAGGGAGAGAGTAGAGACAGACATAGACAGATAGAGACATACAAAGATACAGAGAGGGAGACAGAGATAGTCGGAAAGAGAGACATAGACAGACAGACAGAGACAGACAGACAGATACAAACAGAGAGACAGCAGAGCCCGACATAGACCGAGAGAGACAGAGACAGACAGATAGGCTGACAGAGATCAAGAAAAAACAGACTGGAGAGAGAGAGAGAGAGAGAGAGAGAGAGAGAGAAAGAGAGAGAGAGAGAGAGAGAGAGAGAGAGATGGAGTCTCTGGAGTGATTTCGTTGCCTCAATGCGATGTGGAATCCATTGAGACTGCAGCACAATCATGCAATCGATCAATTGATCATTATGTGCCAATTCAATTTTCGCTCGACAAGTCGGTCGGATTCATTCTGCACACTCATCTCTTCTAATCTTTCCTCTCTTCTCTTCTCTCTTCTCCTCTCTTCTCTTCTCCTCTTTCCTCTCTTCTCCTCTCTCTTCTCCTCTTTCCTCTCTTCTCCTCTCTCTTCTCCTCTCTTCTCCTCTCTCTTCTCCTCTTTCCTCTCTTCTCCTCTCTCTTCTCCTCTCTTCTCTTCTCCTGTTTCCTCTCTTCTCCTCTTTCCTCTCTTCTCCTCTCTCTTCTCTTCTCTTCTCCTCTTTCCTCTCTTCTCTTCTCCACCTTCTCTCTTCATCTCTCTTCTCTCCTCTCTTCTCTTTTCTCCTCTCTTCTCCTCTTTTCTCCTATATTCTCTCTTCTCCTCTCCACATCTCTGCGATCCAATTCTACTCTTAAATTCCCTGCGTTCTTCTCCTCATTATTATCTTCTCCTGCATGTCCGATGTAATAATTATTCTCTTCTCCTCTGCGCATTCTTCTCTACTGTATAATATATTTTATGTTTGCCAGCTGGTTGTAGACCTCTATCTGTTGACGCCGTGTGACTGACTTGTCGTTAGTTTCAATATCTTCTTTTCAACGTATGCTCCATCCTCAAAATGTATTTCTCGACATGCACTTCTGACTATAATTATGCTTCTTGCAAAATTCGCAATATTCGCTCCTCAATATGCATTCCTCGATATGAGCTTTTCAAGCGTGTTCCCCACAATTCTCCTTTCGACATGCGTCTCTCTGCTCTTCTGTCCTTAATGATTTTGTATTCTTCACATTCTCTCCTCGCCGTGTGCATCCCTTTGTATATCTCTATCTAACTTTTTGAACCTGCCCTGTCCTTATTCACTCCCTGCGATTCGTTTACTTCTTCCCCTTCACTCGTGTCTTGTTCCTTTCCATATTCTCGCAATCCTCCACCTCTACCACTTCATCCTCATTCATTCTTCTTACACCCCCCCCCCCCTCAGAAGGTCGTCCTTGGTTCGCACAAAAGGTCACTTAAGAACGGATGACTCATAAGATCGTCCGACTGGAAATGTTGGCGCAAGATGTCCTCCACTTCGCTGGAAAATACCTACAAAGGACAAAGAAATCGAATTCAGACAATATTCGCCATATTATGCTAGATGATGATGACGACGACGCTGATGACGATTATGATCATTATTATGATTATTACGACGACAATAATATGGCACCTCCTGCGTATCCTAAAAAGCGCTTCTTCTAGCTTCCGTTTCGCCCGTGCCTCGGTTAACATTACTGCCTCATCACGCGGCATTAGACACTAGAGTGACTATACTTACCTTCTGCACTCTGTGCTATACTAATTAATAAACAAGATCTCAGATTTGGCCGAAGAAGAGCATGAGGTACAAAAGAAAACGATTACCAACCCTGTCGTCCAGTCGAAATGGAATCCATTCCTGACGGTCAAAGCGGTCATCCTCGTCAGTAGTCGTCAGTGGCAGTTGTGCTGGATCGCAGGAATCACCAAACAGATGGTCACTCAACAGTCCAATGCAGCAGCCACTCTCGACCGACGATGATGATGATGACGGTGGCTGCTCTCGTGGTGAGATCTTGCTCCCCAGGACTCCCTCTACCCTGCTCTCCAGTTCAGACCCCAGGGACTTAGACTTCGAACCATCTCCAGTAGCTGCTGACACTGTCCTCCTCTCTGGATCGAACACCGCGGAATCAGAGTGGATTGACTCTCTTCCAGCAGCTCCGCGGGCGTAGTTGTTCGTCTCAGTCAGTAGACCCTCAAGGACGGACTTGCCGTCATGGTTGAAGTGCCCACCACTACTCGACTTCCGGCGTCGCTGAGCCATGTCGTTGACGGCCAGCATGGCGTCGCTGCCAGCGTTGGCCCTCAACGGTTCCTTGGTCAGCAGGAACGTTTCGAGGATGGTCGCCCGTGGAGAGGACGTGGCCCTCGCGGTCCGCGTCAGTCGCGCGACCTTCGCCGGGCGCGGTCCATCGGAGAAGCGTGGCGGGGAGCTGGAGTATCGATGATCGTCCAGCTCGAAGAAACTTCGACGACGTGAACCGGAAGTAGCAGACGACTGTTGGCCACCACTTCCGGTGGTCACGTGGTGGTGCGGTCTGGTTCTTGCAGTGGTCTGTTGAGCAGATGATGATGATGACGATGATGATGATTCGACCGGGTGTGTTGTTGATATGCTGTTGTGTGATGTGCGTCTGACCGGGTTTGAAGTCGTCTCGCGTGTTCCCCCGCTTCCAATTCCACCAACCCGCACACCACCTTGGTTACCGTTACCTTGGTTACCGTCACCTTGGTTACCGTTGCTAGGCCTGATGACGTAATCGCCTTGGTTACCGTTGCTGAGACTTCTGACGTAATCACCGGACGTCCTGCTTACCGTCGCCGGTGAACGTGTTACCGTCGCTGGTGTGCTTGTTGTACGGTAACACCGTCTGCCACCTAACACCAGTTCGTCCTTTACACCGGATGTCCCTTCTCCTGAGCTGTTGTTTCGGGTTAGTCTCGAAAGACGGTCGAGTTGCAGGTCGTCGTCGCCAGGGGCGCTGCTGCAGTTGGCCATCTGGCGACTGGCGATGAGAGGATCTGATGACGCACGCGTAGATGTTGACTCCGTTTTGATATAACGAGCATGTGAGGAAAGATCATCCCGTGGTCTCCTAAGGAGAGCGGCGAGAATGTTTCCATCGGTGTCACTGTCGATGGAGGCGGTGGGCACCTCGGAGTAGTGGCCAGTCGAGTCTTCCAGGTCAAAGTCAAGACCCGGACATGTAAGGAGATGTCCACGAAGGTCAGTCAGTTCTTCCGCCGCAGAGCAGACATCGCCGAGGTCCATGCCCACCGCCGCCTCGAAGAATCCGCCATCTAATCCGGCGAGTTCAAGGTCACCGCCACTGCCGAAGAGGTCAAACACCGGGGGAGGAAAGTCGACGACGACCGCAGCAGAGGTCACGTGGTTTGGAGTCACCGGACACGAACCTTCGTCGGAGGTCGTCGGGGTCAGCAGACCGGAAGTGGGTGTCGACAGACCGGAAGTGCGGCCCGACAGACCGCCGGAAGTGGAGATCCACAAACCGGATGACGTCGACGACGACGTCGATAGATCTGAGGTCGGCGTCAGCAGACCGGATGTTGGATGTCGGTGAAACAGGAAGTTCAGTTCGTCCTCCGATGAACCATATCCGCTTGACGTTTGAGGTGAACTGAGCCGTGTCAATAGGTTGGTCGTCATCGTCACAAGAGCAATCCTTACGCTCAGCCCGCTCTGTAACGACGAAGTGGCTGCTGTAGGCCTACACTTCTTACGTGCAGATTGAAGGGCGACCGATTCTTCGACCAATCAGCGAACCTGAAACAACAAAAATCAAGATGAATCTCCATTAATTTTTAAAACAAAACAAAACAAAGCTGGTTGGAGTGAAGAATCAACCTTTTTAACTACCACCAGTGCTAAAAGTATAAAAGAGAAGTGCCTGGACGCCCCTTGCCTTTCCAAAAGAATTGCCAGAACGCCCCTTACATTTTCAGGTCTGCTGGCCAAATAAATGGCAGGACGGCAGAGAGATTTGAAAATTAGTTCCAGGACTCCGTCCATGACCGTCCTGAAACACTTTAAGCCCTGACTACCACCCAAACTACATTCGGAGTAACGAATATTTACCATGGACATAAATTTTCCGGACTTAGTTCTTCAACTCCTATCTCCCGGACATTCCCCCATTTTTCTTAGAGAAGTTATGGCACTCCCCCACACCCCCACCTACGGACGGTTTCCCTCTTGTACTACGTCAATTATTGTCAGAACTTCGGAATCAAAATTATGACTTTTATGAGTTTTCTGTTTGCAACATTAGACGCTTGTTGTCTGATATAGACCGTTGTTTGCAGATGGGAAAGGAGGCATGAAGACAAAGGTGATTGATTTTTGTGGTTGGCCCGGTGGTATGGAATGCCCTTCCACTTGAGCTTCGCCTGTTCCCTAGATCACTCTCTGACACATTCTATAAACACTTAAAAACTGTTCTGTTTGACCGTGCTGGAGTCGGGAGCGCTTATGAGTAGTTTCCTTGAAGAGGCGCTATATAAATACTTGAATGAATGAGCGAATATGCCGGGTCTTCGCTGGCCACATTAATTATCGTCTCTCTCTCTCTGACAAACTGGTCAGTCTGTTATAGCATGCTGAGGCGATGAGTCCAAGTGACGTTAATTTAAGACCAGTTCACAAAAATAGGTCACCACAGGTCAACACCAGCTGCAGCCGTGACATCACAGGATGAATGCTTTTATGTTGACCTTCGACCTCGCAGCTGATTGGATACGCACGCACGCACGTACGCGCATGCACACCTATATCGAGATCAATACGAAGACTCTCTTGCGCTGATCCGTTCGATGTTGTTGGGATGCTGCTCTGGTGTATTGATCTGTACCGACGGGAGAGGGAGGGAAGGAGGGATGAAGAGGAGATGGAGTGGAAGAGAGGGATGGAGGTGAGGGAAGAGTAGAGATGGGGGGAGATGGGGTGATGGAGTATCACGTGGTACGTATGTCAGAGGTCAAACTCCATTCGCAGTGTGGTGTCGTTCGAGTGTTGTTGCTGCGTATGCTTGTGTGACCGTCTAAGTTGCAGTCTCTGTGATTGTCTGTGTGTCTGTCTGTCTCCTATGTCCATGGCATTGATTGCCGCTAATGTCTGTCTATCCATCACTGTCTCTCGATGTCTCTGTAATTGTCTGTCAGGCAGACATATACAGACAGTTAGGTCAGCCAGACAGACAGACAGACAGTTGAATAGTTATGTCTGTCACCCTGATCAACTGTCTGTCTGTCTGTTGAGCTGACCTAACTGTCTGTATGTCGGGCTGACCTAACTGTCTGTATGTCTGCCTGACAGCCTCTGTTTGTCTCTATATGTCTTTGCTCGTCAATCTGTCTATCTGTCTGTTTGTCTCCACCAATACAACATCCTCCATACTTTCATGTACCTCAGTCTCCACCCTCACCCCACCCCCATTCGTCTCCCCCCTTCCTTTGCACTACACTCACCATCAACTTCACATAAACATTCCGACGCAACCCAAACCCCAAACGCACTCGTCAAGCACGAAACGATTCACATTTATATAGCGCCCGAACACATTCCTCAACGTATACCACAGAATCAATAGCAAAGCAGGACCAGCACCACTCACTCTCGTATACACCTCGCTGCAATTCCTCCGTGTATAAGAAGGCGGCGCTTTTTCCAGCCAGTGGCGCATGACACGCCATCTGTCGACGCCGCAACGTTACATCAATTTATTACCGATCAATCCGCCATCGAGGACCTACTTTTCAACGCCCCTTCATACACGCGAAAACCGTGTAAATAATTCTCGCGAGGTGGAAGAAGATTGAGGTTCTACGAGCGCTGCAGGAATCCGTTCGGTTGGCCATAATTATTCTAATCAATGTGACGATTGACGGATGGGTAAAAAGAGCCAACGCTATATATTATGTATATATGTATATAGTATATATGTATATGTATATATATGTATATGTGTATGTATGTTATATATATATATGTATATATTACATACATGTATATGTATATATGTATACATAATGACGGCGGGAAAGAGAAGCAGACGATCTGGTCTGCTGATGCTTCTTCTTGCAAAATAATGTGTCTGTTGTGTAAGCGCTGGACTGGCCAGAACGGCATGGACGCTGTGGTTGAAAATCAGATTATGGACGTAGTTTTGTTCCCAAGAACGTGCAGTGGCGTTATCTGTATCCCTGTTGCTTAACTCAGGTTGCTGCATTATGATATAAACTATATAATTATAGGTCTTTATACATGGGCGGAGACCTAGGGGGGACAGAGGGGACGGTCCTCCCCAATAAAAGTGTTGGGGACGGCCCATGCGCGTAGGCCTACTTGATGACCACTAGCAACGAAGATATATCCCTTTAATGCCGAGATGGTAGTAAATGGTATGGGAAATCCTATACCCTCCGGCATTAAAGGGATGTATTTTATTTCTCGCATTTGCTATAGCGCTCCTTCAATCTATCTACATGTACTTAGAAGAGCTCCGACTAGAGCGCGGACACTGCATCGGAGTTTCACGCCGAAGCGCACGAGCAACTGCGAGTGAAGGACTTGCTCAAGGTCCCGACGCGGCGGCTTGAGGTGAATTCGCACCTGGAACCCTCCGTCTCCAAGGCATGCACCAAACCCACCACAACACCACCGCACCCACAAGACAGTTATATAAATAGGCCTACACAGATATTTCCATAGGGACCGAATATTCTACGACACCGGCTGTACGGTCTATAAGCAAGTGCCGAGCCTTGGAGTCCTCGGCTGAGCACTGTGAGCAGGCAGCGGCGGCGGAGGTGGCCTTCTGCCGGGTTCACAGACGGAATCCAGACCTCCGTCCGCCGCAGAAGAAAGCCGAGAAGACGGACGGGGGTTACACGAGAGCACGCTAAATGCCACGCAACGATGTGTAATCTGGTATATATATAGTTATAGTTATATATGTATATATATATATGTGTGTGTATATATGTATAATTGTATATATATTATATATGTATAAATGTATATACACTGTGCCCCATAAAAAAACACACCAAATTGTTTTGCAAATATCTCTAATACCTGATGACATATCAAGCTAAAATTTTCCAAATATTTAGAGAAGTGGACCAAGAATATGATTCCAAAATTTCATGAAATAAAGTTGAACGGATAAAAAGATATGAATATTTAAACTTCATATACCGAAATTGCAGTTTACAAGCAATTTTCTGTCAGATTCGATAAACTGTTTCCCTATTATCTCCAATGCCTGATGATTAATCATTCTAAAATTTTCCAGATATGTAGAGAATTGAACTAACAATATGACCCCAACTGTATGGTTTGATAATTTAATTAAATAAGATGCTCAAAATGTCCCCCTCCTGCTTGCACGCAAGCCTGAGGGCGCTGGCGCCATTGCAATGGCAACAGCAACGTCGATTATCCTCTGGTTCAGGCCATCCCGCACTTCCAACAAGCGTTGCTTCAGATCGTTTATATCATGGATTGTTGTCTGGTAGGCTCGATCTTGCATCACGCTCCACATTTTATAGTCGACAGGATTCAAATCTGGACTGTTCGGAGGCCATAATGTGGGAGAAATGAAGTCTGCACAATAACAGACTTGCTGAAAACTGAAATTTCGGGTGATGAAGTTGAAATATCCATATCTTTCTATCCCTTCACATTTATGACATGAAATTTTGGAATCCTATTCTTGGTTCAATTCCCTAAATATATGGAAAACGTTTTTAGGATTACTCATCAGACATCAGAGATGTAAAAAAAATTGTTTGGCTTACTTTTTATTGAATCTGACAGAAAATTGCTTGTAAACTGCAATTTCGGTATATGAAGTTTAAATATTCATATCTTTTTATCCGTTCAACTTTATTTCATGAAATTTTGGAATCATATTCTTGGTCCACTTCTCTAAATATTTGGAAAATTTTAGCTTGATATGTCATCAGGTATTAGAGATATTTGCAAAACAATTTGGTGTGTTTTTTTATGGGGCACAGTGTATGTATATATGTATATATGTATATATTTATGTATATCTATGTATATACAATTATACATGTATATATGAATAATGTATATATGTATATATAATTATGTATATATGTATATATTATGTGTATATTTATATATTTACAGGCAGCACCAACCAGCAGATAGGCTATATACGGAAAAAGTCAGCCACTTGCCACGATACCACCTAGACTACTACAGATGTAGTGTGGCCTATAAGTAGGCATAAGTTGTCTGGTGCATGGTCGGCTTTAGGAATCGCGCATAACTATTATAATAGCAGCTGCAATTTCTTTTCAGAGCATGTCTATGGAACGCTATTATAACTTATAATAGAACTGAGATCAATGATATTATGCTGTTTCGTGCACATTCTTTACAGAAAATAGAAAAGAGCAAAGTGTTAGGTAGACCAGCTGCACTTCTCATAATAATTTCTACCTTTAGTCTTAAGACAACCGAGTGGAAACTGAGGGTTGCCGTTCGCTAGTGCGTCGGAGTTTCAGATCCCACTATATAGCTCGACGTGTTGAGATGAAAAATAGCAGCCGTTGGTCCATGCATGCAGCCCTTCAGAGATAAATACTAGGTAAATGGAAGGAAAGATAAACATGACAGCAAAGGGTGAGCAGAGGTAAGGGCAAAAAGTGAAGGTAAACATGTGTACGAGATAAGGTCAGTGTTATTTGTATTAACTGAAACTGTAACTGAAATAGCAGAATAACTGAAAAATCTTTGCAAGTTAACTATAACTGAAACTGAAAAATAAAAAAATAGATAACTATAACTGAAACTGTAACTGGAAAACAATAACTGTATAACTGAAGAATCAAAAGGAGTTAACTTGAAAATAAAACAATTGCTTTTTTCTTACTTACTTATTGAACGGAAATTCTACTCTACTACACGTTAAGTTCTCTATGTTCATTTCACTTCCAGTTCCTATCCCTTTCCTATTCCTTTCCTGCTCAGGCTTCGGCGGTAATCTGTTAAACAATCAGCCACCGCCATTGAAGCGCTTCAAGCTCATATCGCAGGATAACCGGACCAGAAGCTCCTTGAGTTCAGCATTAAGGACGTCCGGTATCGATGGGGAGCTTGATCGATACTTGGCGGAAGCAACAATCTTCAACGGTGACCTAGATAATGGACTGTCCTTCTGGGTGGATCGACAGAGCTCCTATCCATCTCTGGCCCTGATTGCAGAAGACTTTGTATCTGCGCCTGCTTCACAAGCATTCGTTGAGCGCGTCTTCTCAGTTTGTGGGGACTTGTGTGCAAGAAAGCGAAACAGATTAAGTGTAAACCTGGAACGTCGTGTGTTCCTTAAAGTCAACTGACAATAGGCCTATGTAAAATCAGATTGATCTCCTATTCAACTTTCTGGGAACTTTGCGCAATATGTGTGACTGTTATCAGTGTTTTAGTAGTTGTGACGTTTGAAAATACACATAACTGTAACTGAAACTGTAACTGAAAAATAAAAAATAACTGTAACTGAAACTGAAAAATATCATGGCAGTTAACTGTAACTAAAACTGTAACTGAAAAATAAAAAAATTGATAACTGTAACTGAAACTGTAACTGAAAAACCATAACTGAAATAACACTGGATAAGGTACACACGAAGCGCGGATATGTTGAAGGTAAACAAAGGCATGCAAGGGTAAAAGGTGAAGGTAGCAGAGGTAAGGGTAAAAGGTGTGGGTGAGCAAAGGTGTACGTGTATGTGTAAAAGTTATAGCAGAGGTAAGGGTAAAAGGTGTGGGTGAGCAAAGGTGTACGTGTATGTGTAAAAGTTATAGCAGAGGTAAGGGTAAAAGGTGTGGGTGAGCAAAGGTGTACGTGTATGTGTAAAAGTTATAGCAGAGGTAAGGGTAAAAGGTGTGGGTGAGCAAAGGTGTACGTGTATGTGTAAAAGTTATAGCAGAGGTAAGGGTAAAAGGTGTGGGTGAGCAAAGGTGTACGTGTATGTGTAAAAGTTATAGCAGAGGTAAGGGTAAAAGGTGTGGGTGAGCAAAGGTGTACGTGAATGTGTAAAAGTTATAGCAGAGGTAAGGGTAAAAGGTGACAACATACTCGCAGATAGACCTAATTGAACTACATGTGTGTTGCTATAATTATAGGCCTAGGTGCTGACGGAGCAAAGAGTGCAAATAAATAACATTCAGCCATAACGCTGCATCACAGCGTGTATACATAGCCTACATGTATAATCGGCAATAATTTCTGTCTATCTGTCCGTCTGTGTGTGTGTGTGTCTGTCTGTCTGTCTGTGTGTATGTGTATTAGACTATTAGTGTTTGTATGAATGTAGGCCTGTGTATAATAATAATCGTATTTATGTATGTATCCTGCATGCACTTAATAATAATTATAGAGAATCATACATAATTATATGCATATATTATATGCATAATAATTATGTATGATTCTCTATATACATGTAGACCCGGTCATTTATTTTCTGTTTAAGCATTTCTCTTTAGGCTACCACCTTCGTGAAATTTTTCCATACGGTTCAGGACCACAATCGCGATTACAGAAAAGCTCGGCCGCCAGAGGATTTTTTCATTTCTAAGTGATATGGCTGGCGGAAGTATTTTCACCGTCTGGCAAAGGCCAGGTGGTGCCAGTGTTCTCCTACGTGAATGACTCTTGTTTGGATATTATCTCTACGGCGAGCGCCGATATCAACGGGAAATGTTTCTGTGTATAATCGAGCGAAGCGTGATATCTAACCGACGAACAGTGTGTATCGCAAGTCAAAATATAAGGAGGAACCGGCTTAAAGTAAATAAATCAAACTAATAGAAATGTCAGTTATATCAATAAACTAACGCGCAGGAACCCGTCAAAAAACGAGATGGCATCTAGGCCTACAAAGGTCATAGGTAACTGAAAACGAGTAGCCTATTTGTGGCACACTCTGTTAATGAGAAAGTTAGTGAATGCTTGTGGATGGTCCATGCAGATGGTAGGCTATAGGCCCATGCAGAGACCATTTGCATTGGGTCGATAAATTTGCAATTGTGTCAAATACAAACAAAACTATTGATTCCAGTTGGTTTGTAATCTGCTTAAAAATTGGTCTGTATTATTTTAAAATTAGGCAGATATAGTTTAAATGCGCTTTGCAGGTTCACCAAAATGTCTAAAAAATCCAATAATTGGAACTATTTACCAAACACAGCTTTTGCAATACGCATATTTTGATAACTGTTCAACACGCTGTTGCAAGTGGTAAAAGCAGCTTTTCGAAGTTGTAGCCAATACAAACGCACTCGACACAACTTAGCTGCATGTTCTGTTCATGTTGTCCATTGATAAGGATGCAGCTCAGACGCTAGATTACATGGAGACTGTAAGCAATTTGGTAAGTAGCGTTATTATTAGAAGAAAAGAATTTTATAGCAAAAACAGACTCGCATCAGGTTTGATAAACTGAAACAGGAAGAAGAAAAAACCGAAGGAAAAATATCTCTAAGGATCAATTCTTTGCAATGCATAAATTTTCATTTTTCGGTAATTCCGGTTCTACAGTAATCAGGAGCGCTTTTACTTTTTACAATTCCAAAAATTCGATTCAACCGGAGGATGACTTACTATGAAAAAAACACGATTATAGTAAATCACTCAGACGAGGACTGTGTTCTGGCCAGTGGTGTAGTGGGGGGGGGGGGAACGCGGGGAACGCCGTTCCCCCACTTTTTTCCAGGGATAATGGAATATTAATAATACTACGGTACTACTACTAATAATATTATTATAAAGAGCGTTCCCCCATTTCATTTTTTAAGACTACACTACTGGTTCTGACTCCTGTTTCCCGGACCGTTCCTCATTGGTTCGTGCAGTGATTAGAGTGTAGGAAAATAAGTTCATCGACGGCCCTTATTATCTTTCCAGACTGTGCTGGTCTAATAATTATTATTGACAGGACTGCATTGAGATTTAAAAGAAGTGCCTGGACGGCAGTGGACGCCGTACATGTACATGTACATGGCCGTCGAGTCACACTGTGTTCGTGAGGTGTGCGTGTGTGTGGATCGTTTTAAAGAAATTTTTAGAACAGCACAACCATTCTTTCTTTTCCCATCCTCCATGGTAAATTACTCCAGAACAGAAGAAAATTACCTGTTAAAACTAGTTTTAACTGTACAGAAGTGCTCCTACAACTGCATAAGTGTCACTTTCTGCTATTAGATTAAATTGACTTTTGGAGTTGGATCAAATTTGTTTCTTTCAAACCGATAATTTCTTTATCTTATTTTAATCAGCAATGTATGTCATTAAGAAATATGGGTGGTGTTGCGCACTAATATTGTAGTTTAATATTTTTTCCGCAAAATTTTTGACAGCACCAAAGCAGCATTGTCCACTCCGTTACCCAACTTTCTTATCCATAAATTTTATTGAAAAACTAAAGCAACATCAAATAACTGAATGTTAATCTTAACTCCATTGTATCACTTGTCTAGAATTTCAGTAAAACTTCTATTATCAACTCAGTAACACGGTCTACGGAATTTTTAAGCCCCCAAAATTGTCCACTCCGTTACGGTCAATTTTACTCAGCAATACAAGTTCACAAAACTTAGTGGAAATGTCTCAAACACGTATTGTTTGGAATATATACATGAATAAAAATGTATTTCTATCACAATACAAAAGAGAGTACGAAAATATCTTTTAAGATAATTGTAAAACATTAATGAATTTCAAGACACCCAAGAAATGTCCACTCCGTTACCAAACTTGCTTCTCCATAAATTTTATCGAAAACCTAAGTCATTATCAAATAACTGCATGTTAATCTGATCTTCAATGTACCACTTAGCTAATATTGTTTTAGTAAACTACTCAGTAACATGCAATACGGCATTCTTATATGAAAAAAAGAATCGTCCACTCCGTTACTGCCAATTTTACTCAACAATATATGTTCATAAAACTCAATGGTCATGTTTTACACATGAATAGTTTTGAAAATTCATGAAGGAAAGTAATTCCATCTTAACAAACAAAAGAGTAGGAACATATATGTCAATATATTTCTATTATCTACCGAAATTCAAGTAAATGTCCACTCCGTTGCCTCTAAATGTCCGCTCCATTACCATTTCCAAACGTATAAATAGGCATCAAATGTAACGGAGTGGATAGGTAACGGTGTGGACAATTTCACAATAAAGCAACACACATTTTAGTATTGTTCATGTTTAGGACACCTTTTTTCTACATATCAATTTGGTTCATTAAGGAGATGAAACCTGGTAATTGGTGCATACATAAGCATCTTTAATCTCGACTAATTCTAGGTAACGGAGTAGACACCTATTAAACGTATCATTCGCAGCGTTGCCACTCCTTGGGTTTTTTCACAAGATCTTGGGTTTTTGATCCGAACTTGGGAAATGGGGGTTTTTTGCGAGGAACTTGGGTTTTTTCTTGGGTTTTTTTTCGGCGCAAAAAATCTTGGTTTTTTTAGAAATTGGGAAATGGGGTTTTTTCGTGAAAAACTTGGGTTTTTCGGGCAAATCTTGGGTTTTTTGCTTCCGAACCGGAAATTTTTCGACATTTCCTCAAGATTTGGGCGAAATGACTAAAAACATTTTGACGGTAAAATGGATTTTTTTCAATTTTGGAAAAATTTTGCCGGACGACTAAAAAAAGGTCGTCTGAAATTTTTTTAAATTTTTTTTTGAAAATTTCGGAAGATTTGGACAACTTGGGTTTTCTTGGGTTTTTTCGAACGACCAACTTGGTTTTTTTTATTTCTCAGGGTGGCAACGCTGATCATTCGCAGGTAACACCTTTTAGAACATATTATTGCGGTTTAACTTCGAAAAGTCATTATGTAAGGACTAGTATACATAAACAGAGACATGACTAAATGGTTTGACAGATCTGCAGTGCGCCTAGTTGCTGATAATTATGTAGTAGCACACGGATTTATGTGCGGTAACGGAGTGGACAACATTTCATGTGACAGCTAAAAATATTTTTTTCACCGGTAATAAGTATTGTTTCATTCAATGACAAACGTATTAAATGAAAGGCCTTTCAATTTTGTATATGAGGAGCAATAAGTTTTAGGAAAACTATCATTTGTGGTCACAATTTTTTAATGATATTGTGGCGAAAGTGAGAAAGGGACAGTAACGGAGTGGACATTTTGGACAAAAAATGCAACAGATAAAATAAAAGCTGAGGCATATTTCACAAATCGCCATGAAAACAATAATCTCCTCAATAATAAATATATAGAAACATCTGCATTTAAAGTAAATTTTGGCGATTTTTATTTTTAGAATCGCTGGGACAATAAAAATGTCAAATTAATCTAATAGCAGAAAATGACACATAAATCCATTTAGAAATGCATATTTTGTGTTCCGCTGCACGCTAAAAAAAACCCTCGATCGTCCATATCTATAGCCTATCAGCGTGCACCTTTGCATGTATCGATCATCGATGTATGTATTTGTGTATGCATAAGTGTATGCATAACTGTATGTATGCATGCATGTTACGTGCATGTCTGTATGAATTTATACATAATTCTTTATATGGACCAAGTCATTTATTTTCTGTCTAAAAATATTTTAGCACCTTTCATGAAATTTCTCCATTCGATTTTGGATCAC
>OX243822.1:11349126-11386626 GCA_945859605.1 Lumbricus rubellus | reverse complement strand
GCGCACTTGAATAGAAGCTTGATAGAAAGGAGAGAAGGGAACTACAAGGAGGAGGACGAGGAGAAGGAGGAAAAGGAGGCGGTGGCGGGAGGAGGATGTTCAGGTGGATGTGGGAGAAAAACTAGAAGAGGAAAAGGAGAAGGAGAAGGAGAAGGAGGATGAATAAAAGAAGGAGGAAAAGAGGAGAAAGGGAAGCAAAGTAGGAGGAGGAGGAAAATGAGGAGTAGGAGGAGGAGTAGGAGGAGGAAAAGGAGGAGGAAAAGAAGGAAGAAAAGAGGCGAAAGGGAAGCATAGTAGGAGGAGGAGAATGAGGAGTAGGAGGAGGAGTAGAAGGAAGAGGACTAGGAGGACTATTGCAAAATAGAAGAGAGGTAATACAGACAGAAAGGATAGAAAAGTAATAGGAAAGGAAAGGGAGGAGCAAGAAGAGGCGGAGGAAGAAAGACAAAGACCTGCCATGAATACACACACTATACAGCCAGTGGCATTCCACCTCTGCAGCAGCCTGCTTCCGTGCATCACAGAAAGCGGAACGGATGGAAAGGATGGATGAAAGGGAGACGAAGGGAAGGAGGGATGGAAGAACACAGAGAAGCATACGTCACATGCATGTGGTGCAGGTCAAAGGTCGACGGAAAGAACTAAATAAAGAGCAGACCGGAAGGCAAGGCCGTACGCTAAAGCTGACGGTAAAACTTACACCGAAAACAACATCACCTAGAGAGCACACCAGCGCCGAATGGGTAATCATATACACACTGTATGGTTTTATGTATGTATGTATGTGTGTATGTATGTATGTATGTATGTATGTATGTATGTATGTATGTATGTATGTATGTATGTATGTATGTATGTATGTATGTATGTATGTATGTATGTATGTATGTATGTATGTATGTATGTGTGTGTGTGTGTGTATGGTTGTGTGTATGTATGTATGTATGTATGTATGTATGTATGTATGTATGTATGTATGTATGTATGTATGTATGTATGTATGTATGTATGTATGTATGTATGTATGTATGTAATATGTATGTATGCATGTATGTGGCGCATTCTTATGGTGTTTTTGCTCGCACTGGTGATTATAATATAATTTATTATAGTGGGGCAAGTGGTTGCTGGTGACTGTAGTCGTGCTGGAGATGTTCTCAGAGTAGTCGTCTGCATGGTCGTGTGCCTGTAACCTATAAGTCGTTCAGATTGCATGCTCCCTCTCTGTCTGTTTGTCTCTCTCTTTGTCTCTGTCTGCCTCTCTTTGTCTCCCCCTCTCTCTGTCTTTCTCTGTCTGTCTGTCTGTCTGTCTGTCTGTCTGTCTGTCTGTCTGTCTGTCTGTCTGTCTGTCT
This sequence comes from Lumbricus rubellus, assembly GCA_945859605.1. NCBI lineage: Eukaryota > Metazoa > Annelida > Clitellata > Crassiclitellata > Lumbricidae > Lumbricus > Lumbricus rubellus. Next base: position 11,385,274 of record OX243822.1, on the reverse strand, counting down.
GTCTGTCTGTCTGTCTGTCTGTCTTTCTCTCTCGCGCGCATCTGTGAACAAAGACTTTTGCTCTCTGTACGGTTTTTCCTAAGCAATTCAAAAACAGTAACTGTTGTTTCACGTCGCCAACTCATCTCGTCGTCGTCGTCACAATTTATTTAGCGCCTTTAAAGAAACGCTTTGGTGGCGCCCTCTGGTCGTAAGTACCAGTCCCAGAACACAAGCAAAGATGGCCTTTAATCTCTTAGGCGTCAAAAGAAAGACTAAGAACAGTGATTAATTAGATGTTTGCTGTGTAGGGTCTACTACTGCAGGAATGCATAACTGCGGAAACCTTGCATTTCATCCACAGGTTATTATAAGAAAACACCAGCAAATAGTTCAACGCAAACAGGTACACAAACACACAAAAACAAATACACAAACACACACAAGCACACACACACCGCCACACATACGCGCACTGAGATAAACAGCATAATTTTTCATCTGCTGACAAACAACCTGTCCAGGATATCATACCTATTGCTCGACTTCAGGAGTGCTGCCGTGTTCTAGACCAAGTAACGATAACCTGCATGTATAATAATTATGAATACCGTATTAGGCTATATATCGTCAACCTCCTTCTGTGTGAGGAGCTCCGCCACTGTTCGCACTCTGACAGTGCCAGTCCCAAGCATGGATAAAGGAGGAGGGCGACATCAATTGTGTTCTTGAAGTTTCTCAAGTGAAGACCTATTGGAAATCAGTATGGGAATTACAGTAGAAAGGTCGACTATGATCCACGGGAAGTTAATTGTGGTGTGAAAAGAAAACTTATCAACGCGGCCATAAGAAAGACCACGGGTTTGAACCCCCTCAACATCCCCGGCAATTCTTGCTATGTTGATACTTAACATTGAAGCGATGTACCCGTAATCTTCTGCGTATAGTAACCTTGCATTGCTTGCAATACGAGAATGTAGAAAATAACTATGATCCACGTGGTGTTGGGGGGGAGTGAAAAGAAGATTTCACCATAGGACCATGAAAAAGACTGGTGGAATTGAACCCCATAAACTCCCTGGCAATTCTCGCCATGCTTGAAATCAGACAATGCACCGTCAACTTGCCCATTCGAATTCGACGCAATGTTCTTAACCAACTACATGTATTGTTGTAAAAAAAGTCAATCCATGTTTGCTTAACAAATACGTAATATCTTAAATTGTTGATATCCTTTACTAGTCGTCGATCAGATTGGTACATTCATGTAGAAAAGAATGAAACCCAGAGGCGTAGCGACCGCCCTCCGTACCCTTCGACCGGAGGGGGCCCCGCAAGGAGAGGGGGCCCCTAAGAGTGGTAAAAATTGCACGGTATAACTTTTGTATTGTATTGTATCTATAAATTTGCAAAGCGCCTCTCACGGTGCACACCAATCAGAGGCGCTCCCAGTACGTTAGACCAAGAGAGAAAAATAGTCTTGAGACTATCATGACATGTATACAACATTTATTGACGCTATGGCACAATCCATGTCAGTTTTACTGACAAAAACCTGAAGTTCACACGGAATTCATGTACGTAGACTGTGGGCCTATGTGTAGCATACATAATATGAACTATGCATACCGGTAGGCCTATTGCATAAAATTAATACCGCATTCCAGTTTCTGCATAAGGGCCCGCCGCCTCGGACATTATGTTCGGAGGGGGCCACGTTCATTGTTGCTACGGCCCTGATGAAACCAATAAGCTGCTTAAACCAGGCAATGTTTCCAATACGTGTAGCCTATGCGTTAGGCCTACAACCATTGAAAACAGTTAATTAATTATCTTTGATTATTCAACTCTGTTGGCTGTTAAATAAATGGACACACCGCTTTCTGCTACATATAGGCCTAACAGAATATAAAACCAAATAACCAGTTTAAACCAGGCATTTCTGCCATTAATTGTATACCTTACAATAATTGAAAAGAATAAAACCAAGTAGGCCCTAATGTTTCTGCATCAGTCGTTATTGTTACCAGATAGCCTAATTCTTTTCAGCCTTTCAATCATAATAATTACCTTAAAACGAGAAACGTTCAAAAGCAAGGTAAATGGCATCAAGCAAGAAACAGCAGCTAACCAGTCGTAAATTCTTACCTGGTATAATACAAGCGCCACACTCTGGAGCAGCGGCTTCTTCTGCAGCCTTCACAACTACACTAAAGTCTAAATCAGTTGGCACAGGTTGTATACGTGTACTCCTGCCACTCAGCAGCTGACGGGGCTTACGAGCTCTTTACGTTGGAACTTGTTTCCAACACACCTGCCACTTCGACTAAGTTACTCTCTCGCTCTCTGTCTCTCTGCCTTTGTCTGTCTCTGTTTCTGCATACAAGCGTATGTCGCTGTCTCTGTCTCTGTCTATATTTCTCTCCTTTTATCTCTGTTTCTGCTTCTGTCTGCCTATGTCTCCCTCTATCTGTCTCTTTCTCTCACTGTCTCTCCTTCCTTCCTTCCTGCCTTCCTTCCTTCCTCCTTTTTTTCATTTTTTCTCTTTCTCTGTGTCTTTTCTCTTGTCTCTGGTCTCTGTAAGTCCGTTTTTCTATCTGTCCGTGTCTGTTTATCCGTCTCTGTCTCTTTCTGTCTCTGTCTCTGTCTCTCTGTCTCTGTCTGCATGTAAGTCCGTTTGTCTGTCTATCTATCTGTCCGTGTATGCATGTGTGTATGACTGTATGTATGTCTGTTTGTCTCTGTCTCTGTCTGTCTGTCTGTCTGTCGGTCTGTATGTCTGTCTGTCTGTCTGCCTGTCTGCCTGTCTGCCTCTCTATCTCTATCTCTATCTCTATCTCTCTCTCTCGGACCCTGACGATGCAGACAGAGCCCTAGAAAACGAGGCTCCAAGCGCAACTAGATAGCCGCAACCCAGTGAAGGCCACGCACAGGATTTTGGGCCACACAGGTGCCCAGAGGCCACAGCGGCATTCGAGGCCAGAAGGCACTGGTGTGGGGGCTCTGGGGGTGGCTAAAACGGGACCAAGGTACGCGTGGACAATGAACAGGTTGCAGTTTGAATTTCCAATAATTACCGACGTTTGAAATCAACTTCTGGTCGTTGATGGAGGAGAGCGAAGTTTAAAATATCATTGATAGGATATCCACCTTCCCTTGTCTGTTTCAAAAGACTGGCCTGGCTGGACGAATGACAGGGCCAGACTAAGTAAACATACTTTACTATGGGGCTGTAAGAAAGACTGGGGGATGAAACCCCCAAACCCCTGGCAATTCTCACCATGAGTTCACCTAAAGTTAGGCCACACCATGCAAAGACACGCAACACCATCAGAGGCCACAGTTCGAGAGGTAACACCATCAGAGGAACACCATCAGAGGAACACCATCAGAGGAACACCATCAGAGGAACACCATCAGAGGAACACAATCAGAGGCCACACAGGTGAAGATCACATTGTAAAGACCATGCAGAGCCATGATAGGCCATACAAAGAGAAGCTACATCAGAGTTGGCTACATTATATATGAGAGGTCACACTATCAGAGGCTACACCATGGATGAGACGACAAACCAGAAGAACCCAAACCATGAGAGGCCATAGTCTACAGACACCACCAAAGCAAAAAAAACGACCACTTGGTTTTTTACGAAGAATTTATAAGCCTACAGATGCAGTAGATATAAAACGGCGATAGTCATAATTATACATGTAGAATAGATATCAATCAGTATTTATGGTACTACAGTTATGCATGACACATTGCCTATTATTCAGTAGGCAAGTAATCAATAACTAATATAGATGGCATTATTGCTTGAATATTACAATTGATACATAAGAATATAATTAAATAGTCGCACTATTGTTGTCATAATTATAATAGTTGTTATTGTTTGTGTCAAGACTCAAGATAACTCAGATTCCTCAGGAATAAAAAAAGTTCTGAGATAAGCAAAATCCATTTTTGGACGGCTGGAACTTTTATTATAGCCTATTTTATTAATTATTATTACCGTTAGAATAGCCATTGCTGTTATTATTATTATTATTATTATTATTATTATTATTATTATTATTATTATTATTATTATTATTGTTATTATTATTATTATTATTATTATTATTATTATTTATTATCATTATTATTATCATCGTCATCATCATCACCATCATCATCACCATCATCATCATCATCATCGTCGTCGTCATCATCAGCATCATCACCATTACCATCATCATCATCAGCAGCAGCAGCAGCAGCAGCATCACCGTCATCATCATCATCATCATCACCACCACCACCATCATCATTTTAGAACGAAGTTGTTCGCCGTTTAATTTCTGTTGCTAAACCTGAATGCAAATGTCGAATGTCAATGTGCAAGTTCTTACATAGCGACAGTATAATAATTAATTTATTATATTATAATAAATTATTTCCTCTACCACCAGCTGCTCATTTTCAATGGAAAGACGCAAAAAATTAATCTGCAACGCTAAGTGTATAAGACTGAAAAACAAGGAAATAAAAGTGAAAGAAACGCTTTATTTTTTATGCACATAGCGATCAGCTTCAAACCTCTGCTGCTGCCTCGCATCGTCTGGGGTTCGATTCTCGGCTCCGGCAGAACGTAAAGATAAGATCCAGCGGTTGCAGCAACTGGCAGCTTAGCGGTAACCAATGGCAACTGTCTCAGCAGCTATGAATGCAGACTACTGCACACGCAACGATTTGGTCGAACAACGTCAGTCGGGCATCTCGTTCGCAGACTGTGGCTATCAGAAATTTCGAGGAATCATGTCTGTAGACTACAGACCTTACTGTGTATATGGTGTGGGTTGAGTTGAGCTAAATGTGCTGCTAAGGCGTAATGCCTAATGATTTGTGTGTTCCGCCTGTCCGCCATTGCTTATGTAGGCTATGCATTCTCAAATCCTCCAACTATGGTGAAACATAATCTTATCCTGATGTCTCTCTCTTTCCATTACCTCCTTTCCCGTGTCAACGTTAAACAACATTCACCTTATAATCATGCATTATGCGCCAGGGCTAATGGAACTACCCTTCTATCCCCCCCCCTATAGTAGGCCAAAATTATTATACATGTTTTAACCATTTTTAACTGCACAAAAATGTTTTTGCATCTGCACACATTGATTTAGAACTGCCTCGTTTGTGTGGAACTGCCTACACAGTGCTATAAAAAAAGCCATGCTGTGTTCTTTCTTCATCACAGTGGATATCACCCTGAATCGATTTTTGCGAACCCCGCCAATCGATTTTTCGACTAAGCGCCTTTGGATAAGCTATAGTCCGGAACTTTTCTTGTTTATGGCGCTGTAGAAATCTCGAGATTATACGGTATCGATAACGATCAGAATTCATTGTGAATATTGTTGTGCTTTCCATTTCACCGCTGTTGCAGGAATTGCAATCATTGCATTGCCATTACATTCATTCACTGCCATGGAATGTTGCTATGGAAATAAAATCCGTTGTTTTCACCCGCACCATTAGACCTCAGGCTACAAAGCTTTTTGTGACTGGACCACTGGCGGAAACCTAGGGGGGGACAGGGGGGGACGGTCCCCCCCAATGAAGACGTTGGGGGGACGGCTCATGCATTTGTCCCCCCCAATGTTCAAGCGTTATGACATGTACACACTCTTCTGCAGAGAAATAGAGAAAAAGTTTAGCAGATTAAGAAAATATTTATAATGATATGAATATTATTCCAGGAAAATCTAGGCTCTAATCAAAGTTATTAAGTCCCACGTTGGATATTTTGCGAACATTATACTGTTTAGATAAGACACCTTTTTTAACTTGTTACCCATTATTACAAAAGCCTTGCCAACACCCAACGTCACACAAAACCCCACGACGCTGGTAAGAAATAAAGCATTCGCGCGACTGTGGTGGGCATGGGCTGAGCTTGGTCTCAGCTCTTAAGGGGGGGCTAAATCATAAATCGCCCCTCGTGGGTTTGGGTATATACCACCAAGCGGCAGAAGGTCGAGCGCCAAAATGCGAAGCGCCGAGAGGGGATTGTGCACAGTTTCGCTAAACAATAATTAAATAGACTAACAACGTCGACTATAATAGGCCTACCAATTTTTGTCTATGACGTCAAAAAGTCATTAACCTGTTGAAATTCCAATGTCCCGCGGATCTCTATAATAGTCAAGTCAACTTCAAGACAGCAGGTCGTTGATAATACTGTATTCAAAATGATGTCCTTATACACCCGAAAAACGTTGATCATACTGGAATCAAAATGATGTCTTTACACACCCGAAAATCGCTGATAATACAGGAATCAAATTAATGTCCTTACACACACGAATATGTTGATAATACTAAAATCAAAATGATGTCTTTACAATTTTACACACCCGAAAATCATTGATTATATTGGAGTCTTTATGATGTCTTAAGACACCCAAAAATCCTTAATAATTTTGGAATTAAAATGATGTCCTTATACACCCGAAAATCGTTGATAATACTAAAACCAAAATAATATTATTGATTCCTTAGACACCTGAAAATCGTTGATAAATCTGGAATCAAAATGATACCCTTAGACACCCGAAATCGTTGATAATACTTGAATCAAAAATGATGTTCTTAGACACCCGGAAATCGTTGGTGGTACGAGAATCAAATTGCATAACAATATGTTAAAGAATTTGGTCATAAATTTGAACAAAAATCAGTAGTCTTACTACTTAGCATGATTTTATGGTATAATTATATCGTTGATTGAATGCATTACAGAGGTGTCTATGTTAAATGCTTCGAATGATTTTTGCAAAGCAATTGTGTGAAATTTGGCACAATCCTTCATTATATAAATTCATGATATAAGCTTTAAAAGAGGTGTCTTATGCAATCTGCACTCCGATCGTGTTCAATAACAAATTTCAGTTTTAACTACGTCCATCGGGACTGCGAAAATGCTACAATTAGATTTGAACATTAAAAAACAGCCTTCCTTCACCCCTCCCAACTCGGCGCTTCGTGCTTCAGCGATCGTCCTTCCGCCGCTCGTCCGTCCCCCCCAAAGTTCAGACCAGGTTTCCGCCCCTGGACTGGACACCACCAAGGAGTGGTTACTTCTTTAGTTCACTATTGCGGCGTTTGCGCTTCAGGCAAGTCGTGGTATAGAATGCCTCTTGAACCATAGATGTTCAAAAACAAAACAAAACGAATAAAAACAGAATAATAAACCGTCGTTTTTGTAACAACGAAAAACGGAAAAAACCGAAATTGACTTTGTTACATCTTGTGCTACAGTTCAAAATAATTTTTTACGCGATTTTATTTTAATCAGCAAGCAGATAGCCTAACACAGCTTTGTTAATAAACAATAGGCCTACGAAGAACGTCCTTAGTGGCCTTGAATAGTGGAATCATTGAAAGTGCGAAGATGGCTTTAGGGATATGCATGAGACCAAAGTATGCTAAAATTAAGGAAAATAATTAGCCTACGGATTATAAATAAATACGGTTACATGTAAAAAAATTAAAAATTTTAAAAGGAAAAAACGAGGCGAAAAATTAAAAAATCGAGAAAACGGAATTTTTCTGAGAAGAATTATAACTAAAAAAAACGGGATTTTCTGAATAGAGTTTTAAAATGACCAAGAAAACTGGATTTTTCTGAGAAAAATTTAAAAAAAGATATAGGCCTAACTGGAATTTTCTGAGAAGAACGAAAAACTAAAAAAACTGGATTTTTCTAAGTAGAATAAAAACCGGAAAAACGTTTATTACAACTATGTCTTGAACTGAGAAAACACAGCCGTGCCCGCGTACATTGCCCCGTCTACCGATAGATTTTGCGCCAGTAATATAGACGTCTACATGTAGTTATGTATCATTCTGATAGATAACATACGACCACATGACGTTCTGCACAAGTCAGTTTTATTGCAAAACAGACATTACTCTGGGCATGTCAATCAAATCGAGATCATTAAGAATGTACAGAGTGCACCAGCATACCACCAGCCAAAATGCCATCTTTTTTCTTATCGATAGAGAAAAAACATCGTCCGATAGAAAAGCGGGGAAACAGCAATTCCGTTGTCAACGTTACAGCATGATGCCTTTATAGCAACTTCGAGCTGCCATTCTGCAGATAACAATACAGCAGAAAATAGTTTCCCCGGATCGTCGATAGAGGTGCCACTGGCGTCTGCAGGGTTAGCCAATTAATCAGTTGATATTCGCAAACCAAACAACGTCTGTAATTAATTATTATTGTAAAGGCATTCATTATCCGTCATTCGCCTGTTGTGCTACATTGGACATGCTATTTATTTAGCCCCACAGTGATGGAACGTACATGTAGATGTAGCTTACTCACTTTCATAGGCATAAAAGGTTAATCAGAGGTAATTGACCCCGAAATTTTGCATAGGCCTACATGCATCATGCATGCATACGCACATAATTATCTATAGACCTTCCACAACTATAGACCAATAGACTTACGGCTAGTTTCTCATCTCAGTCTCTCGCACTTCAAGAACATTTCTTTCCCCCGGAGTTTTTCGTGCTGAGAGCGCCTCTGAATGGTCATTTTGCGAGAGGCGCTATATGAATTTATAGATACAATACAATACGATGCATAGTCTACAGGGTGGGCCAAAAAAAGACCCCCTAGGTTTTTTGCCAATATTTTGGCCAGAAGTAAGAATTTTGAGATGAAATTTTGCAGTCTTAAAGGCAATTCATATTTACACATGATGGCCAGATTTCATCTAAATAATATCAAACAGAACATCATGTGTAAATATGAATTGTCTTTAAGACAGTAAAATTTCCTCTCAAAATTCTTACTTTTGGTCAAGATATTGGCAAAAATCTTAGGGGGGTCTTTTTTTGGCCCACCCTGTATATACTTTATGCAGGTATTCATAAAAGGTCTTAAACAAATTCATTCTCCATCCGAAGTATGCCACCAATGTTTCGGATACAAGATTCGAAGGTGCGCGTAAGGCGTATATGTGCATGTGAATGTATGTGTATGTGTGCGTGTGTTTGCGTTCTTTCTCTTTGGGTAGTTCTGCTGCCACTGTGGCATACAATACCCTGGTCAGCAGCCAGAGTGCGGAGCCCCTGACCAGTGGAAACCAGTTGCCCACTTTGTTTCCACCTTTTGTACACGATTTCGTCAAGGAAGACTTCTTTATAAGTGGGTTAGATTTCTTGATATGGTGATAGGGAGGAGGGGTAGAGGCCGCTGGGTCGCACGGTCCACTTAGGTCCTCTTTGGGTCGTTAACTGGTCCCAAGTAGGCCTAATCGGATGAGTGACCACAGGGTAATTAAGAATTTAAGTCTAGGGTTTGACATCGAGATGGGCTTCGTTAAAGAATGGCAGATTGGCTTTAACAGGTTTAGGAGAGGGTTATACGGATAGCGGCAATTTCACTCAGTTAATAGATGGGTCATTGTAATTGTAATTGTAATTGTAATTGAACATTTATATAGCGCCGCTCACAGATTCAGTAGCGCTCCATAGTTCAATTATAGGCCTTAAGAGCTACATGTAACTGTAATTGTTCATTGTCTGTGGCAGTGCCAGTCCCAGGCCTGGATAAAGCAGGAGGAAGACGCTGATGATCAAGGCCGTAGCCAGGATTTTATTTCGGGGGTGTTCCCGACTTTTACTTTTGGGCGAAATTTCATGACGACCTTTTTTAGTCATCGTCTGCTTTTCCTACCTTTTGTAGGCCCACAACACGTTCACGGCAGTCCAAAAACACTATTTTCCGCGATTTTCAACTATAATTTTATGCTCAAAGTTACATTACGCACTATTATAGTTCTTACATCATGTGCTAGTAAATGCATTATTTCTGTTTGCATTATTTCATTTGGGGGGCATGTTCAAACACTCAAAACACCCCCTAGCTACGGCCTGCTGATGATCCTTGTTATCACACAATATTGTTAAACTGAAACTACAACTACTATCTTTAGAGTACATCTCCAACCATCCGTTCAACCATTCCGTCTACAAAACTCTACATGTGCACTATGCATGGCGCGCACAATCCGGTACATTGGTCCAGTCTTTAATCATGCATCATATCGATCCTCGCATCTGCCCGTCCATCCGCCTCTCCATCTACCAATGCCATCTATTTATCCATCAATCCATCCAGTCATCCATGTACATCCATCCATCAATCCGTCTATCCGTAAATCCATTCCTCCATTCATCCTTTCATCCGTCCATCCGTCCGTCAACTGTTCAGAGACGTGCTGCGGGGCTTTGTCCCGTCCAACTGTTTTTAGTTCTTGCGCTATTAAATCGTCTTGTTCCGATGTAATTGCTAGTAAGTAGGAAGTGATAAGCACACCGGAAGTTTGGAAAGGGGAGAGGGTTCTGGTTAACACTAACTTATCGGATATTAAAGAGCTATTTCTACTTTATTTATATTCATTATCAGTGCGAAAAAATAAAATCGATCTCTTAAAGAACCTAAAACAAAAAGAAAAACAAAAACTATATATACACCGTCTCATACCAAGCACGATTAATGTCGGCCTCCTCCTTTCTCCAGGCTTGGGACTGGCTCTGTCAGGAGTGCAAAGAGTGGCGAAGAAAGATCAGCGCATCCTGTAGGCCTACTTCATAATTATTACAGACTCTAAATTTTGGTCGTGGCTCTGTAGACCACAATGCACCATACGAAAATAATATTATACTGCCAGTATAATTAACCAAATTACGTCGGAGGTCACGTGAGACCCCAGCCTGCCGAACAGAATTTCCCTTTCACTTAACTGATACAAGAATCCTGCCGCACAGGTCATGAACTCTCGGCCACAGCACACGAACCGGTTGAAGTGAAGTTGGGGTCTAAGCTTATAATTAATGGACATTCGAGAAACCGAATTGGTTCGAAAATGAACGCATGAATTGCTGATCATTTTATTCTAGGCCGAAGAACTCGTCCACAGGCTACACTTTACGTGCTGTACGCACACGCACACACGCTGTCTAGACATGACATTGTGTATATATAATTTATATAATGCCCACAGTCACAATGTATATATTAAGCTTATATGATAATAATTATACATATAATATATATACATATATACACACATACAATCATGTATATATTATATATATACAATATATACAGCAATAGGCCCTATATTTTGCGCATGTATATCTTTGGTGGGAGTCTTTTGTCTGTAGGTTGGGGTGACCTTTGAAGGTCGGAGTTTAAAGCTATCGTATAAATCATATTTGCATCGGATCTATTCCAAAACACGAACCTATTATGTATATATATATATATATATATATATATATATATATATATATACATCGCTTTTGTTGTCTTTAATCAACTCTTTGCACTGCACATTCGCAAAACATACACACACACACACACACACACACACACATGTCATGTCTGTCTGTCCGACTGTTCGTATCTGTCTGTCTGTCTGTCTGTCTGTCTGTCTGTCTGTATGTCTGTATGTCTGTCTAGATATCTGCGGCGTATATAGTCTGTCACTCTGTTCACCTGTCACCTGCTGTCTGACTTTTTGCACTACACATACGAACACGCACGCTTGTCTGTCTGTCTTTCTGTCTGTCTGCCTGTCTGCCTGTGTGTCTGTCTAGATAGGCCCTGCATCTCTGCGACGTCCTTGGTCTTCATGTTCACTTGGTATCAGATCTGACTGTTCGTATTAATTTTTTGGAGTCATGACAACAGAATTTATTTAATTGATTTATTTAGGATATTTTATATAGCGCCTCTTAAAGGAAACCTAGTAAGAAGCGGTCCCTGCCCAACCACGGCTGTATAATTATGAAAGTTTTGAGATTCTTAAGGGACGGAGTGGGGTAACACCTGCAGGGCAAAATAAGCGCAGTGTAACAAGGAGAACCTGGCTAATCCATTGATTTATCGCATACGATTAAGTCGATCCCATGCACGATGAGCCTGTGCTGGCGCTTAATAAATTCAGAATTTATGAATACGATTACGAGGTGGCGTCCTCGGTTGCCAGGCAACCTGTCACATGACTTCCTCCACTTCTCTCACTGTTTAATTTCTTCAGGTGTTTGATGACCTTTTTCCGATGATTGTGGTGTTTACATTTCGTTAGGTCGTGAGCGCCTCTCTGATGGACCTCTCTTGACATGACGCTATATAAATTTGCAATTAGCCTACAATTGATTACAGTCATTACACAATAATAATAGGGTTCGAATACTGTACCACCCTCTGAACAATCACGACATTGTAAAAAACTGCCTTTTTATCGGGGTCGAACGCACTGCAAGGAGCGCTTCGGAAAAGCTCTTGCTGCGAGAAGCGCTTAGCAATGGTCAGATACAATACAATAGAGTTGTAATGTGAATCTTTGAGAATTTATCAGCGCCCACAACAGCCGCGTCAGGTAAGCTTATAGGCCTATGCATATATAATGTACAGGCTTATTCGACGCAGTCCGTAGGCCTATTGCCTTTAAGCTAAAACATCATACGACGTCTTGCCTCTATGTGACTATTATTATAGTAGGTCTGTAATCTATTCATTGCCTTCTAGGTACACTGTCAACATCAAAGGGACAATGATTGATCTGCTGTATCCGGGTTTGCCTCTCTGATGTCTGTCAAGTCAACGACGTGGAATTTATACTTCTTTGGTCTTTCACCGTCTTTGCGTGAATTTTTAACAACGTCTGAAAATAGCAGCAGCCATGCAGCCACGTGGCTAATACTTAATAGTTTGATTCTTGTCCTTGATAAACCGACATTTTAGATCGACTGTTTGCTTTGTTTAGATGTCAGGATTTGATATGCATTAAAAAATACTTTTGTCGTATACGTGTAGTTTAGGGTCTGGAGACTCTCGACCTCGTGTAAACATGTAGTTCAGCCACCAGGTAAATCATTAACCCTTCAATGCCGAGATGGTAATAAATGGTATGAGAAATCCTATGCCCTCCGGCATTAAAGAGTTAAGAGCACAAACTTGTTCCCTCCTGCGCTGTGCACAACTGTACACAGACTAAGCTTAATATATAGCGTGCGAGGAACAAGTTTTCCCCATGTTATGTATTTACATGTGAATATCGCTACTTGTCAACGCGCTATTAAATTAAATTAAATAAAGGCTATAAGGTAGGCTCCAATCCTGCAATTCTATAGGAAACTGCCTTGTCTAGCAAATTCAGAAGCAGGGAGGGAGGGAGGGATAGATGGAGGGAGAAAGACGTATACAGTACTGTACAGTAGAAGGGACATTTTGCGTGCTATAAAATTATGGCTGATGCTCCCCAAATCCGCAATGGATATGTTAACCAATTTCTCTCTGAAATGTTCAACTGACAAAAGTTCTTATATAATTATTGTCTACGTATATCAATCAATCAATCAATCAATCAATCAATCAATCAACCAATCAATCAATCACATAGGCCCTAAATTTATATACCGCCTATTCAAGATGTCTACTCAGAGGTGCTCCGAACCCAGGTCTGGTCGAAGAGAAGTCTTGATAAGACGATAGAAAGAGCAGCTACCAGAACCACGGGAAGCCCGTGTATACACACGTACATAATAATTATTGTAATAACTATAATAATGCTTTGCTAATAAATACGATATAAGCTTACGTGTTTATACGGTGAATCAGCTAAAAAAATATGATAAAAAGCCTCATTTCGAGATTATAATTATTCGCATGGAAATTACATAATAATTCTTCTGAGCAATCTCAGATCTGTCACATAACTTTCAGTAACCTTAATGTATGATAGGCCTATTAATGTTTAGACCTTAACGGAACTATCAAGGCTGTGCTTGATGGCACCCAGTCGAGGATTTTTTAAAAGACCATCCCCATTTAAAAATATTTTTTGCAGCTAATTATCAGTACAAGAATCATCACACAAAAATTTAATAAGGTTTTTACATTTTTTAATCGGAGATAATCTTTAGTGTCTGACCTTTTCTTTTCCGAAAGAAACAAAATCGTCCAATCGAAATCCGTTCTTTCCGAGGCCGGAACAAATTCGATTGTCTGGTTATGTAAACGTCGGTCATTAATAGGCCTACTAATTATAATAGGTCTAATTATTGAAGAACAAGTCCGGGGTCAGAGTTGAGCTGAAATACGTCGGCAGCGCATGGCTGGAGGGGAGGTACTAGGTCTATACGGTGTGGGAGTCTATGGCTGCTTGGTCCATATGCAGGCGGCTATAAGAAGGACCTAATAAAAAGGTCGGTGCATCCTTCTTCTATGTTGGGCTGGCAACCTACCCACCCATCCATCCACCCACCCACCCACCCACCGATCAACCTATCAACATCTTCTTGCTAAACACTCCGCCTCGAGAGACGAAATAAATTGACAGACAGAGAGACATGCAGACAGGCAGACAGACAGTTACATGCAGGCGCACAGACATGAAAGCAATCAGGCAGAAAGATAGGTAGACAGAAGTCTTAAACACAGACTGACAGACAGACAGACATAAAGACACAGACAGACAAACAGATAGACAGAAACGGAGGACGAAGGGACGGACAAAAAGAGACGTAATATGTCCCGACATAGACACAATGTCATGCTGACCTGGCACTGTCTGAGCGTCATCCGTCCGTCCGTCCCTCCGTCCGTCCTTCCGTCCATCCGTCTGCTTGTCCGTCAGTCCGCCCGTCCGCCTGTCCGTCCATCCGTCCGTCCGTCCGTCCGTCCTTCCGTCCGTCCGTCTGCTTGTCCGTCCGTCCGTCCTTCCGTCCGTCCGTCCGTACGTCCGTCCGTCCGCCCGTCCGCCTGTCCGTCCATCCGTCCTTCCGTCCGTCCGTCCTTCCGTCCGTCCGTCCGTACGTCCGTCCGTCCGCCCGTCCGCTTGTCCGTCCATCCGTCCTTCCGTCCGTCCGTCCGTCCGTCCGTCCGTCCTTCCGTCCGTCCGTCCGTCCGTCCGCCCGTCCGTCCATCCTTCCGTCCGTCCTTCCGTCCGTCCGTCCGTCCGTCCGTCCGTACGTCCGTCCGTCCGCCCGTCCGTCCATCCTTCCGTCCGTCCGTCCGTCCTTCCGTCCGTCCGTCCGTACGTCCGTCCGTCCGCCCGTTCGTCCGTACGTCCGTCCGTCCGTCCTTCCGTCCATCCTTCCGTCCGTCCGTCCGTCCATCCTTCCGTCCGTCCGTCCGTCCGTCCTTCCGTCCGTCCGTCCGTCCGTCCGCCCATCCTTCCGTCCGTCCGTCCGTCCGTCCATCCTTCCGTCCGTTCGTCCGTCCGTCCGTCCTTCCTTCCTTCCGTCCGTCCGTCCGTCCTTCCTTCCTTCCGTCAGTCCTTCCTTCCGTCCGTCCGTCCGTCTGTCCGTCCGTCCGTGCATCCATCCATCCGTACGTCCGTCTGTTTATCTACGTAAACATTTCCCTTCATAACTGCACGAAGGCTGAATGTTTCTCGGCACTAATGCCTTTCAGATGCCTCGTCGATATCTTATTAGCACTTGGAACTCAACTGCTTAGAGCACTGTAATAGCCCGACGCTGATAATAGCACGTAGTCCTGTGTGTGTGTGTGTGTGTGTTTGTGCGTGTGTGTGTGTGCACCACGTAGCAGCGTCTGTACTGTTTACGACAGCTGAGTATTATTATTATTATCTTGGAAGCTTTGGATCTTTTTGTCTTTACACCGTGAGGCATAAAAAAGGAAGCCCATTGGCGACTTTGCGCATGTGTAGAAGCTAAAGGCGGACAGTAAATTGCAAAAGCTTTAATTTTTAACATTGTTTGCTAAAAATTTAGCTATATTTTTTCCTGAATTTCATTGACATTGTTTGAAAATTGTTAAAATAATAACGATCTTTCGAGGGGCTTCCTTTTTTTATGTCTCACGGTGTATACAGAGCTGGAACGCCAGACTGGAGTATGTATTGGGAGATCGATCATAGAGTATAGTCACAGGAGACGTCTCAAAATCTACGATGTTTTATCGCCCTCTTGTGGCAGCTGCCGAGATACAATCCGTTCTCCATCAAAGTCTGTGTTATGAGATAATTCTTTGAATTTTCACTCGAATGTTTCAATTAGGCAATATAACTGAAATCTTTTGCCAGACATCGCTGCGGCATTGCACATGTATACTTCATTGCACACACACGCACACACGTACACACACACGCATACATACATACACAGTTACACACTCAGATACACACCCCCACACACACCGTGACACCTACACACGGCTGCACACACGCACGCGCACATGCACAAACATACACGCACACCTACACACGCACACACACCTACACCTACACCTAAATCAATGGCGGATCCAGAACTGTTTCAAGGGGGCCAAAATCTTAGATCTTGGATGATGGGAAAAGGAAAAAATTGTGAAAAACTTTTTTTAGTTATCTGCCTAAATTTTTGGGAAAATCCTACCATTTCATCCGCCCAAAAAGTTGATGACCCTTTTTTAGTCATCTGCCAAAATTTTCGGGAAAATTCTACCGCCGTTTCATCCGCCAAAAAAAGTTGATGACCTTTTTTTTAGTCATCTGTCAAAATTTTCGGGAAAATCATACCATTTCATCCGCCAAAAAAGTTGATGGCCTTTTTTTAGTCCTCAACTTGAAAACCGAACGGGGGGGGGGGGGGGCCAAGTCCCATACAATTTTCCGAAAGTGGGGTTAACATCCACACACAACTCGTTCGTTTAAGCATTTAATGTGGAAATTTCTTGCGGCCTGAAAAATCACAGCAATCTTCCGTTGACCGATTTATTTTTATGTGTCTTTCATGTTCAAGAAACAGACAGGCAGTGTGCTGTACTGCACTGTACTGTACTAAAGAGTTCAATGTTCGGAGTTTGGTAAGTAATCTCCGACAAGCATACGACGTCTTGTGTGGTCGCATCGGTATAACTTTGTAAGCTTATGCGTAGGCCTTTACTTGATGTTTACTTCTCATTTTCATTAAAGGCAATTATACTATCAACAGTACTGTCGTCTTAGAGCTGCAATAGGTGGCGTAACAAGTATTAGACGCTCCGAGCAGCCGAAGAGAGACACACAAAGCCAAATGCGGGCACTAGCTTATTCAAGAGCTCTGCGTTCAGTGAAAAAGGTTGTCCGCAGTTCGCACGACAAGTCCAAAGGAGGATTGAGTCCGGTTGTCAGAGGATCAGAGGGGCGGAGCAGCTAATAATGTGGGTGTCGTCTGGTTTGAGAGTTCATTGTTACACTTTTCTGTCCTCTCCAAAACATCCTCCGGCCTTCAAACTTGACTCGAATGTCTATCAAACCTACTGACCTATCTTTCAATTTTCTGTTCTCTTTGAATTGTCGCTCAAAAACAGTCCATCGTTACCATAACCCTAACCATAACCATAACCACCAATTTTGTTGCACCAAGATAAACAAAAACATTTTTGAGAAGTATACAGGGTGGGCATTTAAAAAAGTAATTTCCTACGGTTTTTTGTCCATATCTTTGCCAGATATGAGAATTTCGAAATGAAATTTTACAGGCTTAAAGAAATTCATATTTACACATGATGGCCGGATTTCATCAAAATATTTCAAACCGAAGAAAAGTTATATAAATTTTAGTGAGTCCTCTACCTTTTTTTTGACGATTCTGAAGGGTGACGCAACAAAAAGTAGCAAACACACAATTTTGTTAAGTATCATCTCAAATATTTGTTATCAAAATAATTGGCTCATCTAGTTCTAAAGGGGTTCAAGTCCATTTTTTGCGATTTTTACTTTAAGCCACTTTTCCACTAAAGCGAATGCGCTCTTTCTGATGGTAAAATCAGCTAAGCCGCTCAATGACTCTATCATGGTGTATTTTGACGCATTGATTATAGAACTGACAGCATGCAGGGTGTACCAACTTCAATAGTGAATCATGCTTGTTTGACCCATTCTTAATGTTCGCTGCTTTGCATGCAAGTTTGTGGAAAAGTGGTTCAAGTCAGTTTGATTCACTTTTGCGCTCAGATCTTTTCAGTGCCATTGCGGCCCATTCTCACTTGAACCACTCTTCCAATAAGGTTTTCAACGCTTTCAGTTGCCTTTTCTTCATTAAATAAGCGCTCGACAATATTAAAAATTTTGTTCGAAAATTAGCTCTCTATGTGGTTCTGTATTCGTAATCTATGGTATCAGCCGTGTGTACTAGGCCCTATTATTTTCAACGAAAATGGAGCGGAAACGACGTATAAAAAGACGGCCTGCTAAATTTAATGATTTCTTGTGTGCAAACACTGCAAAGGTACGGTTTGCAAACTAAATCATACACGCACTGTTTTTATTATTCAGAAATTGTTTTTACCGCATTTTGAAGGCAATACTACCACAGTAATTTTCATGGAAACTTCATATGAACAACGTCGGATAATATTATTATAATAATTATTATACTCTGCATACATGAGCCAAACTGTAGTAGCCTATTCTTATGCCTATATCGGATAATATTGCAATGGATCACTGACAAGTGCATTTTTATGCTATGAGCAATAAGTTACCGAATTGAGCATCGTGTTAAGCTCAGAACTGCTTTCTCGCAATTTTAATCTGTAACCGATGACTAAGGCTACCGTATTACGACACAATCAAATGGCATAATTATTAGGCATTATAGCATGTATAAATATTCCTCTATTGATTTTCGCTGCGAAAACTATGTAAGCTTAACTCAAGACAGCATAAAACAATATTTATAGTTAAAACAGGTTGACAATGCTTACCAATCAGCGTATTAAATTAGGATTACTACATGTTGCAAAAACACTATTTTCAATACAGGTAATCGAGATCGCAGAACAGCTACCAGTAGATGCTAGTGGTGCAGCAACTATTCAAAGAGTTTCAGAAGGTTCTGTTGATGTCGCTGCTGATTGGTCACCTGTGGAAGAGAGCATAGAAACTGCAGGATGCTTCGAAACCACCATTCAGATCACAGAACAGCTACCAGTAGATGCTAGTGGTGCAGCAACTATTCAAAGAGTTTCAGAAGGTTCTGTTGATGTCGCTGCTGATTGGTCACTTGTGGAAGAGAGCATAGAAACTGCAGGATGCTTCGAAACCACCATTCAGATCACAGAACAGCTACCAGTAGATGCTAATGGTGCAGCAACTATTCAAAGAGTTTCAGAAGGTTCTGTTGATGTCGCTGCTGATTGGTCACCTGTGGAAGAGAGCATAGAAACTGCAGGATGCTTCGAAACCACCATTCAGATCACAGAACAGCTACCAGTAGATGCTAATGGTGCAGCAACTATTCAAAGAGTTTCAGAAGGTTCTGTTGATGTCGCTGCTGATTGGTCACCTGTGGAAGAGAGCATAGAAACTGCAGGATGCTTCGAATCAGTCGTCATTGATTTGGGAGGTCTGTCATTAGAAGAACCAACGACGATGAACAGCGTGCCACTGCTTCAATGTGCTACACTGTGCGCCATGGAATACAACGGTAACAGTATTTTTATTCCAGTTGTTTATGATTCAGGTAGCATGTCTTATGAACCTGTGCTCAATGATACTTCTCTATTTTCTCCTGGATTATCTTCCATGCTCTCAAATGAACAAACACTTAGGTCAGACATTGCTGCGGGTGCTTCTGAGCCTGTGATGGATGTCTCTGAAGGGATACCTAGTGAAGAACATGTATTTAGAAAAAGAGTCAGGCGTGAGCAGCTCTGGGCTAAAAACCGTAGGAAGAATAGACGCTGTAAAGGCGAGGAATATGTCAGTCAGTCTGGGAAAGTCGTGGAGGCAAAGATATTCAATTGTAATATTACCAGTTGCTGCAAGAAAGAGTGTTGTAAGGAAATTATGGTTGAAGAAAGGCAAAAAATTCACTCTGAATTTTGGCAGTTGGGTAGTCATACTGCACAGACTACATACATTGCTGGTTGTGTTGAACAAAAACCAGTATCAAGAAAACGAAATGTTTCACATATAGACGATGATGCATTGCAAGGAACAAGAAAAAGGCAATCGTGCGATAAGAATTTCGCCAGATTGTATACACTGACTACATCTGACAGAAAAGTAAAAGTTTGTAAGAGATTATTTCTGCAGACTTTTGGTATAAGTGACGGGCGAGTTAACAGAGTCCTTCTGGGTCAGAGACTGAATGGAGGTGTGCCACAGAGTGACAAAAGGGGAAAATATGAACATAAACATCAGCAGTTACCTCGTCATTTGGTTTCAAAGGTTAAAACCCACATTTCTAGTTTTCCAACAAACATGAGCCACTATACCAGGTCACAGAGTGCATCTCGACTCTTTCTGTCTCCAAATCTGAACATTAAAAGGATGTACCATCTGTACAAAGAGAAATGCATAATAAGCAAGCAGGAACATGTAAAGGAAAGCATGTACAGACATATCTTCAACACACAATTTAATCTATCCTTTCACACACCTAGGAAGGACACTTGCAGAAAATGTGATTGCTTTCAAATCTCAATTGATTCCACAACAGATCTTCCAAGTAAGAATGCTGTAATTGCAGAGAAACAGCTACACTTAAGAAAAGCCGACTGTGCCAGAAGGGCACTGCAAGAAGACGGAAGAAGCAAAGAAAATTATCATGCATTTACATTTGACTTGCAAAAAGTTTTCTCCCTCCCAAATATAACCACTGGTGAAGCTTACTACTGTCGTCAGTTGTCCGCATACAATTTAGGAATTCACAGCATAACGACTGGAGCAGTTACAATGAACACGTGGCATGAGGGCATTGCGTCCAGAGGTCCTGAGGAAGTGTCTTCATGTATTTTATCATACTGTGAACAGTTAGCAGAAGATGGGGTGAGAAATATTACTGCCTATAGTGACTCATGTGGTGGGCAGAACAGAAATTACAAAGTAGCACTGATGTGGGCATATATATGCCAGAAATTCAAATTTGAAGAAATCAACCACAAGTTTCTCGTCTCTGGACATAGCTACCTACCGAATGATGCTGATTTCGGCATAGTTGAGAAGTCCTTGAGAAAAGCAACCCATATCTACACCTATGATGAATGGTGTGAGAAAATTGAAACATCGTGCAAGAAAAACCCATACAACATCGTGAAGATGAATGCAGACAAATTTGTTTCCATAAAAAAACTCTCTGAAGCACTTATTGTACGAAAGATTTCTGATGATGGAGACAAAGTGAAGTGGCTTTCTATACAGTGGCTTATGGTGAAAGCCAGTGAACCAACCAAACTGTTCTACAAATATTCTGTGCAACAGGATGCTGAGTTTAGCAGTATTAGTCTGACACGACGTGGCAATATCACAGATGTTGCAGCACTGACCCTTGAGCCACTTTATTGCGCTCCACGTGCACTTTCCACTGAGAAGGTGGCAGATATAAAGAAACTATTCAAATACGTGCCACCTGTACATCACAGTTTCTTTGAGGCCATAATAAATGCAGTTCCTCCCACCTCACAGCAGCACTATTACGAGGATGAACTGCTGCGTGAGAGTGAAATATCAGATAATGACAATGATGAAGTCCCACAGCTTCCAAAACCACACAAGAAGAATCGACTGCGCAAGAGCTGCAGAAATAGTTTGACATCCAACGAGTCCACAGGGAAGAAGAAAAGAAAGACATCAGAAAAGAATTCAGAAACCCACCAAGAGCAGCCAGGGTACTCAACCAGAAGCAGTACTAATACATCAGCGAACAGGAATCCAGACCATACTGTGTCTTTGACATCCAACGAGTCCACAGGAAACAAGAAAAGAAAGACATCAGAAAAGAATTCAGAAACCCACCAAGAGCAGCCAGGGTACTCAACCAGAAGCAGTACTAATACATCAGCGAACAGGAATCCAGACCATACTGTGTCTTTGACATCCAACGAGTCCACAGGAAACAAGAAAAGAAAGACATCAGAAAAGAATTCAGAAACCCACCAAGAGCAGCCAGGGTACTCAACAAGAAGCAGTACTAATACATCAGCGAACAGGAATCCAGACCATACTGTGTCTTTGACATCCAACGAGTCCACAGGAAACAAGAAAAGAAAGACATCAGAAAAGAATTCAGAAACACACCAAGAGCAGCCAGGGTACTCAACAAGAAGCAGTACTAATACATCAGCGGACAGGAATGCAGACCATACTGTGTCTTTGACATCCAACGAGTCCACAGGAAACAAGAAAAGAAAGACATCAGAAAAGAATTTAGAAACACACCAAGAGCAGCCAGGGTACTCAACAAGAAGCAGTACTAATACATCAGCGGACAGGAATGCAGACCATACTGTGTCTTCGGTATCTGGGCAGAAGAAAAAGAATGCAGCAACTTCACTTAAGAAGACCAGGAAACAGTGACAGAGAAAGACAATCCTATAATCATTGATCAAAAATGATTTAGTTCTTAGACATTAATAATTTTTTTTTTGTTAGAGGTATATTTCTGATGCTTCTATTTTGCTGTTTATGTAAAAAAAAATAACAGCAAGTTATAGTTCCTTCATAATGATTTCATTTTATTTGTTTGTTATAGATAGGTTTTATTGTTTCCAGAGGTACTTCTTGAATGTACGTTATCATGCTTTTAGGAGCGGTTGGACTTTGGAGATGCTCTTTGCATCAGATCAATACAATGAAGAATTCATTTCTGCTGTATTTTTTATGATGTTACTAAATTACAAAATCGTTGCAAATCTGTTTTTTATATTACAAAGTCGTTGCAAATCTGTTTTTATTACAAGATCGTTGCAAATCTGTTTGTGCACACAACGTTGGTTACATAACAACAAAAGAGCATAAACTTCCGGACTTTATTTGGAAATAATCGTTATCACTCATCATGAAAAATCTGAAAACTTAGCCTATTTAAGATTTATTGTGAGTAGACTTTCCGATTAACGCGCAAACGTGCAGGATTTGTTTTATTTAGACGCGTTTTAAATGAGTTTATACTCATGGCAGACCTAATAATAATAGACCTACTGAAAAAACTGATTCAGTTTGCATGTCTTCTGACATATAATTATTCAGAGGAAAAGTGGATCATCTCGGGTTGATTCACGTACGCAATATTTTAGATTGCAAATCAATCAGTTCATAAACGGATCAAGTCGAGTTGATTCACTTTGACGTAAAAATTTCCAATATTATTGTCAATTCATTACTGGACCACGCTATAAAAATGCTATTTTCTCAAAAGTTCACTAATATTTACTTCCGGCATTATCAATAATCGATTATGTGCATCAAAACCTATTATAATATCAATCTTTCATTCCAAAACGTTTTCATTCCGATTTGTACTACCAGAGTAAACTTCAAAGTCGATTATCTCAAAACTACAAAATCGTCGATGAACCGCTTTTGAACCAGATGAGCTTAATAGCCTTGATATTGCCAGATGATCATTATTATTATTACTATTTAAGAAAGAAACAGGGTAGGCCTACCAGCGTAGCTGCACGTCTCTGACAAGACGTCACTTAGTAAGATGACAATCAAATTGGTAAATAAGGAATCTGTCGGATTCATCAACGGGTCCATCAAGAACTTTGCAAAGAGACTCAAAAAGAAGTTTTGGCACTGGTGGTGGGCACATTGAACACAAGTTGTGAAGCACTACCAAGTTTATTTGACATCAGTTATTTGAGATGAGACTTAATGAAATCATGTTTTTGCTATAGGCCTAATAGACGAGATCCTGATTGGTGCATGCATGTGTGCATGATAAATTCCTTTCTGCGTGTGCATTATTCCAGCACGCATTCACCTGACGCATCTGGGGCATTAGTAAGTTAATAGCATCTCAGTAGCAAGTTAGCAGAGATGTAGCCTACGTCTGCAAGCAATACCTCCATCACAGAACGTGAAACCTTTTTGTTACCGCAGTACATCACGATATCCGACAGTGTTAACTATAATAATCGAGGCACTTTCAAGCCTACTGAAACAGCATTAGGCAGTCCTATAGTTCTTTTGGTAGAGACCTTTGTCATAGTAATTTAGCTAACAAAAATTAATTATTTGACCAGTAACTTCAACCAGCATTGCAGGTGATAAAGAATTAGATTTGTTTCAGAGATATAAGCTTAACTATTATTCGAGACTCGGAGAGTGGTGAAATGAGAAAAATTGTGATTAGTTTAATTAAAAGCCTAACGATCACTGGCTATGTAGTCTGCTCAGGTGAGGTAAGTCTGTTTAAATGCAGTGTAGAAGTCAATGCCCCATGCAGACCTGCTGGATGTTGTAGGTTGTTGCATCCTTTGGATGTCTTGTTGCGATAAATAGTTGTGGCGACCGCTACTGGCTGGTACTCTAATGGACGATCGGCCATTCGTGTAAGTTGCTTTGCTCCATCGTTTCGATAGTTCCGAGAGACTGCAATTTTGGAGGAACACATCGAACTGAGACAACTCCTACTAAGGCAGCGAAGGATCGCTTTTTATCCACTGTGGGTAATCTATCGCTTTATCGAAACAAATAATTCGCCATTGCATATATAGGATTTAGCGTTGATGCATGGCTATAAGTTGGATTGACGAAAGAATTCTGGCCAAATAGAGGTTGGATTGATGAAAATAATTTATGAAAACAGTGTTGCTGAAATTGGAGCTCGATTGATGAAAAATAATCGGTATTTAAATAGAAGTTGGATTGATAAAAACGGCCTGATTACAAGCTTAAGAATTCTTTTGAAAAAGGAATTCATAATTCATAATTCATTTATTGCGGCATTTATACCGCTTGGGCGGATTTGATTTGTAGGCTGCTATTAGCGCCATTGTAATTGCAAAGCTGTCTGTTCAGTTGGTAGTTAAGTTTAATTAAGATAACTGCATAACTTATAAAATAAAGCGCATTGCGTCTTGCATGCGTTTCGTTAAACAATTAAATAATGACTTTAGTTAGCTGAAACCTTGAGACTGGGCTAAAAACGCCAGGAATATCAGAAAAAATCAAATTAAGGAAAATAATAAAAGACAGAAAATAAATAAATAGCGTTACATAAAAAATAAAAACAGAATAAAACGATGAAAAAAATCAAAAACCAAAAAACCACGATTTTGCGGATCGAATAGAAAACGAAAAAACCTTTTAAACAACTATGGTTTCCACTCTCGCAGTCTCGCTTGATGGTCCAAATTCATTTTCTTTTATCAAAAAGAGGCTCAAAACGCGCTTTGTATTCTTGGTCAAATTGTGCGTGACCAGACTTTTGACACTGTAGATCGGAATTAATTATTATCTAAAAATATTGAACTTGATTAAAGTAATTAGTCGCCCTGACTCCATCCTAAAGGGCTTTCTTTTCAGAAGAGGCCAAACGGGAACCTACCATAATGGCTTTTCTAAATTTAAACACATGATACCAAGTGCCTGTATTTTTGCTGTCCATCCTCTTGATAATATAATAGATTATAATGTAGGCTAAGGTTGACTTGATAAGCTTACTTGAGCTTTGTTCCCCTTCCAGATTGACTCTGGCTTAAATTGAACTATTATACTTATTCAATGTTGTGTTTAATTACGGTATACATGTATGTTGTGGAAATAAATGAACTTGAACTTGCTCCAGGGCTTTTTTTAACGTGCAGTTGTACACAAAGTGTGCAGTTCTAAATGGATTTGTGCAGTTGTAGAAGCACTCCTGTACAGTTAAAACTAGCAAGAAAGGTCATTGTCCTCCGATTAGAAGTAATTTATCATGGAGGATGGGAAGGGAAAGAAGGAGTCGTGCAGTTCTAAACATTTATTCTAAAAGCCCTGTCTTGTTCACTTTTGCTGCCTCTATTATTTCCTACTAAGTCTTGCTCTCTTTTCCTTTGTCTCTAATTTGGGGTGGGGCAAAAAGAAATCAGCCTTTTTAACTGCCCTACAATTGGTACGCGTACTTGTTATAATAGCGCCCCTTCAAGTTCCCTACTCAGAGGCACTCCCGACTACAAAGCGGACACTGCATCGGAGTTTCACGCCGAAGCGCTGAGCAATTGCGAGTGAAGGACTTGCCCATTGTCCAAGGTCCATACACGGTGACCTGAGGTGGATTCGAACCTGCAACCCTTCGACTGCAAGGCGACGAACATACCCTCTACACCACCGCGCCCCACAGTTAAATCTTCTTTTCACGGTTCAACTTCACGCTGATTAAGCTTATAGTGTCTGATCCCATATTATGTAATGTATGCATCGCTGACTCACATCGTCAATATTGGCATGTTTCAGGAAATTTAAGCAACTCCAATCTAAGAAAAAGATGGTTTTAGTGATCTCCTATTGACCTACTCCATATCCGTCATTTCGAAAGCCATGATCTTCAACACTCTTCTCAACTGGAACCTTCTCCTCCCAATCTTCACTTACTGTGTCGTTGCTCATTCTGCAATGGTCGCTGGTTCAAACTTCGACTCCACATTGACAATGACCAACATTAACACAAGTCAGATGAAGATCCAGGATCGCACTACCAGCATCTGCGGTAAAAGATGCATGTCAATGGATATTACTACAAGCGACGATGCGATCAACCGCCAACTCAATGCAACGCAAGTTATTCAGACCGGTTTTAACGCTGTCGGTGTTGTAACGGTTGTCCATTCTCAATCCTCTGTAACGAAGGCGTTAGATCCGTATGACAAAGTTGAAGACACAACAGTAACTGCTGTCATTAAAATGACAACAGTTCCAACACACACAGTCAGCGACGATACTCAAAATAAGACAACGCTTTTCCAGGACAATGACATCGACATCTCTGCAGGAAATATCTTGTCCGGCGATATTTATGAGAACAGCACGGACGTCAGCAGACTGCTAATAAACTCTTCTGCTGGACTTGACCTTCAGTCGAATGCAGCACAGAATGCAACGGTTGGAACAGGTGAAAATGCAACAATCTTCATTGCAGAGGAAGATTACTGGGAAGAAAAATTTGCATTGACGCTGTACTCGCGCGTCCCTCCATTTCTGATCATCATCGGGACCATCGGAAACGTCGTTTCAGTTGTCACCTTCCAGCATCGTCATTTCCGTCACTCGTCCACTGGATTCATCCTGACCGCTTTATCCGTGGCGGACATTGGCGTGCTCAATACGTACCTCCTGCCTTCGTGGCTGACATTGGCGTTTGGAATCCGCATTAAGACCGTCACAAGATTCACCTGTAAGATATTCTTTGCTTCATACTTTTATCTACACGATCTCGCTTCTTGGAACTTGATCTTGTTCACAGTGGAGCGAACACTTGCTGTGTGGTTTCCTTTCCGCTGTAAAGAACTGTGCAGTAAACGTCGCATCGTAATCAGTTGGGTAATTATCGCCAGCATTCTACTTCTACCGCAAACCTTCATATTTCTAGCGGACGTTCTTGTACCCGCTACAGTCAGTTTGGATGCAAATAACATAACAAAGGTCGAGTACGTCTGCCCCACAGTGGATGAATACTTTGACCAGTCTGTCCTCTATGTGTGGGTAATTGTGGACGCAACCATCGGAGATTTACTTCCATTTCTAGTCATCCTGATAGGAAACGTTCTCATCATTGTTCGCATTCGCAAGTCCCACTGGGAGCGTAAGACACAGATGGGGGCAGCAGCCACGACCTCAATGCAAATGACGTCATCTACAGCCAAGCTTATCGGTATCAGCGCCATGTATCTGATTTGCACCATCCCACTTGATATCATGTTCTTCTATTACTTCTACGCAACAGTGGATTTGCTCCAAAGAAAGGAAAAGGCTATCCACGACCTGGCTTATTGCGTTGGAATTCTGTGCTTTGTTGCGAACAATGCTTTTGAATTCATTGTTTACTTTGTCACTGGTCGGAAGTTCAGACAGGCGTTTCTGGAAACGTTTCTACCATGTCGCCGAAAAACCACCAAACCAAACGTAGGCCTACAGAGAACAAACGGGACGCGCAGTGCAAACACAGGAATAGCATCGTCGGATGTGTGATAAGCATGTCCTATAATTGCGCTGTGGGTCATATTTTATTTTTAATGCTTCTGCCTGCAGTAGAAGCACTTCGTATGTTGAGCTTTGATGCCTTTCAATCTATGCTTCGTAGTTTTCAAAAACCTTTTTCGCTTGTTTTTTTCTTCTGAAAAATACTGTTTTTCGTGTGTTTTTTTTATTTAGCATCTTGTTTTATCAGTTTATTAAAATTTTCATGTAACCATAAATCTATTTGTTTTACTGTTCATAATTATTTCTTTTTTCGTCTTAAATTTTTTACAATGTCTCTGTACGGTAGGCTACTTTCAAGGATTCACTAATATGACCGCTTATAGCCTAGTTATCCAAAATAGCAATGTGCAAGAAATAAAATTTATAAGATTATTTGATATCAAGATTATACAATTAAAAATGTACAATTTTTAATAATGTAGGCCTAGTCCAAGGCCGACACTTTATACGCATTGAACCTATACTTAACAAACGTTTAGTGGTTGATTGCTAATGCTTATATGCCTGTCATTCAAAAGGAAAGATGAAGTTGATTAAATGCGAAACTATGTTTTGTATTTTTTATATTATATATTCACACAGAGGCCGCCGTTATTGTATAGGTCTACTGGTTATTCTAGTCCTGCGTAGGCTACAGTCGAGAGAGAAGAGATAGCCTACGGGTTATAGTTCTTTCGGTTTGGCTAAATAACTTGTAGTGACTTGTCGTGTTCACGGGCATAGCCAGAAATTTATGATGGTGGGGAGTTTAGGTGGGGTTTAGTCCTATGGCATGTCCGGATGCCCTTTCTGACACCAACCCAACAGTGTTACAGTAAATAAAAGAAGGAAATAAAGTAACAAAGAGAATAAAGTAAGAAAAAACAATTGTTACCACACACAATAATATTGCTTTGTTTTTTCTTATTTTAGTGGATATATAACCCTTTAAAAACTTTTTCCTAGGGCAATGGGGGTTTTAATCCTCGAACCCCCTTGCATACGCCATTGGTCGTGTTGTTCTTTGTAGTCCGAACATACATGTATTATAGGCTATTTGCAGTATAGGAGTATAGTTCGAATCAACAATTTTAAGCACCAATTAACTTTTGGTGGGCTTCTCGAGTGAGGTACCTGGTATACTAAACGCACAATTCCGAAGAGACAATTTTCCCTCCCCACATTTAGACATTTAGTAATAGATTTACGGCCCTGACCTCACTCACCTAACTTCGCCTTCTTCCTCACAAGGCCCGGCAGGAAGAAGGACTGCTAGACGACAGGTCACTGCATGGTAGGAAGGAGATTGGAAGAAGGGCTGCATGAAGCAAGGTGATTTAAAGGTCAATTGCAGGATGGAAGTTGACTGAGGGAGGTGACTGGATGGATTGCGGATGGAAGGTGGTAGATTGGAAGATGGTGGATGGAAGGAGGATGGCAGGGAAGTGGACAACTGGAATAATAACAACTATAACGAAGGCTGCTTACCCCGTTCCATGTTTTTGTTTGTATGTGCACTTGTTATAGCGCCCCTTCAAGCTCTCTCTCTCTCTCTCTACTCAGAGGCGCTTCCGTTGCAGAGCGGACACTGCATCGGAGTTTCACGCCGAAGCGCTGAGCAATTGTAAGTGAAGGACTTGCCCAAGGTCCTTACGCGGGGAGATGGATTCGAACCTCGGACCTTCCGGCTCCAAGGCAACGACGCCACCACTAGACCACCGCGCCCCATGTAGGCTAAGTTTCAAATGATTGACTCTAATGATGTAATTTTTACAACATGTGTAGCGCTTGCAAACTAAACGAACTTTAAACGAGTGGCTTTCTGTTGGATCGTGTGGCCTGTACCGTATAGTCAAAAAGCTATCTCAATGCAGGACATGCCTATAGAAATATGGGCCGACGTGTATATGACATTACAGTGTGTCACATCATTTGGGATGTATAACAAAGAATGAAATTTAATCAACATGAAAGTTGGCCTGGAAGGATAATCATTGGCGTTCATGCACGACGGAAATTCAGATACGTAGGCTATTTTGGAATAAGTTCCTAAGGTCGAATATCTCAGTTATCTTACTAAAACCATCATTTATGATTATGTTAATTACGATGTGTAGCACTGACTATCTAATCTCATACAGAAAGTAGGCTAAGTCTTGTGATGGGGACTACCGGGTTTTGTGGGGCGCGGTGGTCTAGTGCTAGTGGTGGCGTCGTTGCCTTGGAGCCGGAAGGTCCAAGGTTCGAATCCACCTCACCGCGTAAGGACCTTGGGCAAGTCCTTCACTTACAATTGCTAAGCACTTCAGCGTGAAACTCCGATGCAGTGTCCGCTCTGCATCGGGAGCGCATCTGAGCAGAGAGAGCTTGAAGGGGCGCTATAACAATTAAGTGCACATACAAACAAACAAACATCATAAGCAGCTGCCAATCCCCGTAACTATTCGAGCATCTCCATCTTGCACAGCATCGGATCTTCTTGGCATCTTAAATCACTCATAGAGAGCAGCGCTCGTGAATAAGCTGGCGCCCCACGCATGGCTTTCGAGCTGCGATCAAGAATTTTGAGGATTACGATAACGATAGTTAATTATTTCTTACATGTACCAATTCGATGATAAATTTTCTTCCAAGCAATGGAACATACTGAACACGAAGTCTAATGACTCTAATCGAACATAGCCTACGTGTGCGTTCGATTGCCCCAGAAGTTGCGTTCAACTAGCGACCGAATTTCACAGGTACAGAGGTCGACGATCATATAGGCGTACGAGAGATTTCAGCAGTGGGGGGGGGAAGAGATTGAACTTCTGCCCGAAAATATATCCGTCAAAAAGTTGATGACCTTTTTTAGTCGTTCGGGTCTGTGTTTGCCCGAAAAACCAGACTTGTCCGAAAGTTGGGGGGGCATTTGCCCCCCCCCCCGTACCCCCGCCTCGCACGCCTATGTCGACGATCGAATCTTCTTTGCGCTTAAAGAAAAGGTCAAAGTTCGATGTGTTCTTTTGAAGGTACCTGCAGTCTCTTGGACCTATCGAATCGATGGAGCAAATCACCACACACGAATAAACCGGTCGTTCTTTAGAGTAGACTTCTTTATACAAGTTGACCGATGGACGGCGGTGGTGGCTTGTCCCCAGTGTAAGAATTGTGGGGAAAATAACTGGGCGGTTGGACCATTATCCACTTGGAATCGGGGTGTGAAAAACAGACTTTAACATGGGGTTGTAAGAAAGACTGGGGGGTTGAAACTCCCCGGCAATTGTCACCCTGCTTGTCCCAACTATCGCAGCAAGACGTCCAAAGTCTGGCATTGATTTCGTCGATGCATTCAAACAGAGCGGCCACAGACTTATCTACATGCAGTTCTACTTGGCCCCTACAAACCCCTACACACTTACTTACTGCATTTATTTGCCATAGCGCCCCTTCAAGGCTGCCTACTCAGGAGCGCTCCCAGTCCATCCCCGGTCGAATAGGACACTACGAAACAACAAAAAATTATACAGGAACCAATAGGCATTTGAATAAGAGTATGCCTATAGACTATAGTTTAGAGAGCGCATTCCATGTCGCAGCGTCAGTATTTAATCCAAGAAGATGCATATCTACCAGTAAATAAAATTCTCGAGATTGCTACTTTCGAAAATTGCAAATGGAGTTTGTGTCCTGCAACATAGCCAATCATTATTTCGAATCTGTTAGCCAACGTTTTAATAATCGTCTATCAACTGTTAGTCCCTGTGCAGTTTATGTTTGGCAGGGCCGGATTTACATGTAATCCAACTAAGCAACTGCTTAGGGCCTCCGAAATTTGGGGGGGGGCCTCCAAAAGTGAACCAAAGAAAACAACTCAGTGGTTTATAAATTATAACTAAAAAATTGTAAGCCACTGAATTTTTTTCTTTAGTTCATGATTGATTATAACTCATAATCAACCATTTTATCTTACTTTTTAATAGGAATTGATGCATTAGGAATATACTTGGATCTGGCAATATTCGTTTTGTCTGTTTTTATCCTTAAGTGGGGCCTCATAATTGAAATTGCTTAGGGCCTTACTCTGTTCAAATCCGGCCCTGATGTTTGGTCACAGTCTTAACTGTCAATCTTTTGTCGGAATCAAGTATCACTGTACACGTGTTTCGATTGACGCTTTTGGTTATGCCCTCAGTGTTCGCTGTTCAGTCGAGTATCATCCTGTTCTTTCCGAAGGTCATTCCAGCTTGACTGGCTCCCTTGTTCGTTCCCATCTGAAGTCCGATGATGTTCTCTCCAGCCTTCAGCTGTTCCTCCGTGAATGCCCGTGGGTTGGCCTCTGCCTCTTTCGGCCCAAACCCCAGCAGGCCCTTCGACTTTGCCTGAAAGAAATGAAAACAGATGCTCATAATAGGCTATAAAGCACTACCACCATTAAAGAGTCATGCTACTGATAATTAGAAATGGAAGGTGTCGCCTCCGGTATGATCAGACCGACAATCAGTGTTTAAAAGAAAAGAAAATCGACATTGAAGCTGATTGGCCGATTCTGAAGCAAATCAGAATGTTCAGTTATCAGATTCGACGAATCAGAGAAAGAACCGTGGCTGTAGGCCTATATGAAGAAAACAATCTGAAATCGTTTAATGATTCATTTTAAATTTTCAGCATTTTACTGGTCAAGCACAAAGGCAGCATGCTACATGTATATCAGTACATCTTTGCAATGATGTCCTTAACCATTGCCCAGTCCTTCTTATTAAAAATACAGTATATGGTACGCTGCAATCTTCAAGTTCATTAATGGCGTCTTCTTCTCAAAGACCCGTGATAGTGATGTGATAGACAGCCAGTCAGATTTTAAACCAGCATAATGACCAGCAATCATAATTTCAAGCCGTCCAGCGACCAGTCAATCAGAATTATTTAGAGCAACCTAATGAAGCAACCTAATGACCAGTCAATCAGAATTTTAAGCAGCCCAATGACAAGTCACTAAGGATTTTGAAGCTGTAGGCTACACTTACCAAACAATCGAATTTTAAATAGGCCTAACTTAATCGTCAGGCAGGCGATCAAGGTTTAAAAAAATCGAGTAGGCCTATATATAGTCGCTAGCCAAGCAATCGGAGCAAAGCACCACTTACTTTTCTTCCAAGCGATTGTAAGCAGATGACGACTTGGTGAAGGTTCTGGTCTTCGTAGAGGTCAACCGTTTGGAACGCTTCGTGATCTGGAACTCCACATTCCTTCGCCTTTCTCACAAACAGTTCGATCAACTCCATCTGCTTGAAGGTCAACTTCGGAGGATTGGCATACCTTGAAATCGGAACAGATCCTGAGACGAGACAGTTGGCCAACCTATAGAACAATGACATTCAAACGACTTTCAAAACAATGGTCACAGCTAGTGATGTAATGGATGCGATGGTGCAGCGGTATGTTATGGTTGCCGAAGGGTTGCAGGGTTGAATCTACCTCAAGCCACTGTGTAGCAACCCTGGACAAGTTGCGCACACATAATTATTGTATGTGAGGAAGGCAATGGAAAACTACTTCGCACATTTCATTCTCCCGACTGACTGTAAAGCCAATGGACGTGCATTCTAGAGCTCATCATCGTCATCATCGCAATTACGAACTTCATCATCAGCATCATCATCATCATCATCGCAATTACGAACATCATCATCATCATCATCATCATCATCATCATCATCATCATCATCATCATCATCATCATCATCATCATCATCACTACCACCACTACCACCATCATTATCTTCATCATCACCCTCATCATCATCATCACCACCATCATCATCATCATCATCATCATCACCACCACTACCACCATCATTTTCATCATCACCATCATCATCATCACCACCACCATCATCATCATCATCATCATCACCACCACCACCGCCATCACCATCATCGTCGTCGTCGTCATCATCATCACCACCATTAGCACCGCTACCATCATCATCATCTCCGGCTCACTGTGACTTATTTTGCTATATGATGAAATTTTCTTGTTGTTATGACATTTAACATCACTTCGGCTAGTTAGCGCAGAGAGCGCCTCTGAGTAGATTTCTTGAAGAGGCGCTATATAAATTCTCTAAATAAATAAATAAAAATAAAAAAAATCTCGGCAATCTTCATCACAATTGTCTTGTGTGTATAAATTATGTGACATTAGCGAACGTCATTGTGCTCACGTGGCAAGGACGGCGCCGTCATGCAGAACGCGAGAGAAGTTTAATGGACTTCCGTCCGTCGAGAACTCAACCGGAACTTCCGTTATACCAGGTCCAAGCGACGAATTGATGACGTCACGAACCCAAACGAGACACTGCCCGGCAAGTTCCGAATCATATTTGGCATTCAGCTGTAAGTACAGGTAACCACAAGATACTATTATAATACTACATGATAGTATGTGAATATCTATTTACTTTAGCTGTCTGTCTGATGAATTTTTATAGCGCCCCTTCACGATAACTATTATAGGGACGGTTCATACTTAGGCGCGGCCAAAGAGGAAAGTCTTGAGTGGTTAATTAAAAGAGTTAGACAAGTCCCGCGGAAGGGAATGCAGGACAAAGAGAGGGAACCCACGATCGAGAAAGCCACATTCTGTCTGATGGATGTGCTTGCGTGTGGAAGTTAAAGTTGGAACAACATAGTCACCTCTTTAGAGCCGAGTGCAGAGAGGCTGAGAGAGCGGCGACCAGAGTGAGTCAAAGCTCAAGTAGAGAGCTCCCGGAGATAAGCTTGTGTACTGCCAACGATACAATGCTAGAGAGACCCTACAATGGACACGCTGAGGGACAGGTAGCCAGCGGAGGACATCCCGCATGTAAGCAGAGATGATCATGACCAGAGATGAGAGCAGAATGATGAGAGTTTGTTCATTCGTTAGGTGTCGCTGTCACGACGCTGTGGCACTTTAGCAAGTGCGCCACCTTGCGAATGATTAAACTCTCGCCTTACATTTTTAAAGCTTAAGTTGAAGACGAAGAAAACTGAGTCGAATGAGCTGCGTATGTCTTCAATTAACGCAATGCAATTTGAATCCAGACGTAGCAACGAAACATACATGTACTTCAACCATTTATACCACCCCTCTCTCTCCCTCTTGAATTCATACCAACGAACTGCAGCCACCATGGCGTCCCGCACCGTTCAATAATTATCCGCTAATGAATTACTGCAACTCTAGTACGATCAGTACTCCTTGTTGCCTATAGACTCGTCGTCGGCATCAAGCATATACCACACATACACATATAATAAATAATGTACATTGTATAATATTATACATGTAGGCCTATGTAATATAATTATATATACGAGTTCGTACTTCGTAGTCAGACTGGTGGAGGGAAGTGAGTAGGTGTTGGTTTCAGATTCAGATATATGGAACACGCAGTAAAATGCGAGGGCAGGGTGGCGAGTGGGGACTGGCTTAGATGGGGGGTGATATGGCTCAGCTTACTAATGGGTATCGTATGGCTCGGCTGCAGTGATTCAGATAAGCCATTTGAAGAAGGATTTGGTATCGCAGTCTATCGGTTACGCTAGCTGATCATGGCCTGTCACATTTAGGCTACAATTTATGATATAATTTATTATGTGGGCCCTAGTCAGGTTATTATGCATCCACTGTGCTCGTACTCGGACAGTGCTATATCTATATTCTATAGTCGTGGACCTGGAGAAATTGCAGGGAGAAGAGACGAGGTGGCAGAAAGAGGATAGGAGATGGGACGAGACAATAAGAATGGAGAGGACAGGGGAGAAGACAAATAGAGCAGGGGTGGAAAAGGGAGGAAGGAGAGGAGAAGCAATTGAAAGTGAGGACGAAAGTGGAGAAGAGAGGAAAAGTGGAAGGAGAGGACAAGACAGTGACTTAGAGAAGAGGACAAACAAGAAGAGGACAAGCACATGGCAAGGAAGGACGAAAGACGAATGCAAAACAGAGGTGAGAAGAAGTTGGAGGTGGAGTTTCGATGGGGATCATGGGAGGGTGACAAGAATGAATTTTTTATTTCTCACAAAGTCTAATGATACAATCGTGAGACTGTGAGTAGGCTATACAGCACAACAGGAGCCAGGAAAATAGGCTACTTAGCCTATAGCTTATGCTACTCTGCCCCTTCTTCTGGAATATTATTCTTGCATGCTTTCATTTGAGAGGAGAGAATGGGACAAAAGAGAGATGA